>OY728140.1:2078890478-2079498478 GCA_963277665.1 Viscum album
CCCCCCCCACAGTCCGCTAGTCTGGGCCCATCGAATCGGGCCAAACATACCGGGATGACCCACCCAACGGGTCGGGTCACAGAAAACAAGTCTGCCCGGGTTGACCCAGACCAGGTTGGCCCAAACTGGTTTGGGCCTAGTTAGCCCAACTGGGTCACACTGGACTTAGGCCCTCTGTTGACCCCATTACCTTCGTGGGCCATATATTTGGCACCGGACGCTCGTTTGACGAACCCTCAGTGGCACCGGTATTCTTGGAGTGAAGCCGTCCCTTTGAGAATACCCCACTCGAGTTTGGGGTATAGTTGAGATATGGTCAGGCTGGATCATACACGAATCCAACTGGGCCCCCGGGACAAAAAGGCTAATAACTAACAGACTGGGCATCTAATTGACGCACCGTCTATTGCGTTGAGACCCCTATGGCATGGCATACCTTTGAGATGCTTCTTCGTGGAAATTCATGATAGTTGGCATATCGACCAGTAGATCGTGGATCAGATCCTTCCAGCGGTAAGAGGAAAGTGTACTGAGACCAAGTAGCTGGATGAGACCTGACGACTGCTTCACCGACTTGGAGTGACTCAACTAGTCCAGTGAGGAATGCCTCTGTGTGACATGGTAGACCTACGGTGTGGAGAACCTCTATGTGAGAGCGACATACCCATGTTACTTGATAGGAGGAGTACCTTAGTATGCTATGAGGGTGAGCGCCTTTGTGTGAGCATGGCGGACCCTTGGTGGGTAACTCCCCCGTGTGACACGGCAGACCCATGGTACTAGATAGGAGGAGTACCTCAGCAGTCCAAGAATAGTGCATAGTGCCTCCGTGTGACGCATCAGGCCCACTATACATGATAGAGGAGGAGTATGCCACCATTTGTGGTTTTGATAATAAAAATCATGGTTTGAGCTGTGTCAATGACTTTTTTGTTTTACTCATGACTGAGATAGGTTGCTAGATTAAATATGTATATGTATGGACATATACCTAAGTAATGGTTATCCGTTGATTTCATACTTTCTGGTTTTATCCTTGTTGGATTTTGTGAGACATTGAGGGTATTGAGGTCTCTACTAAGTATCGTTATACTCACCCATGCATGGGCTATGCCCACACCTTGTTGTGTTGGTTGTAGACGACAGACAACGCTGACTGAGGAAGAGAGTAGCAGGACTGGATAGTACTCGGAGGTGGACCACTCAGTGTGACGGTACATGGAGGAGACGAAAGTACGATTGTGATGAGGAGTCCATCTGCACGTACCCTTTAGGTAGGAACCCTGGAGAACGATGCAGTAGCTACTTTACTTTTCTTGAGTTGTACTTGATTTTAGTTTTACTTGTACTTTCCTGTTGGGCTTGTATTTCCAGCCCCTATTACTTTCCAACACTTCTTTTGAATACAATTTTACTAGTGTTTTGCTTCCAGTTGTGTACATTAATGTGTTTGTTTATTGTTATAAAGGAAATACCTTCCCTGTTTAGGGATTTACGACTTTGGTGCTTGTCGCCAACCCCTGTCCTATAGAAGGAGGGCTTGGTGTAGGCATGATACAGGCCACGGGGGACGGGTCGTGACAAATTGGTATCATATGTGTCGGTTCTTCCACATAACATACAACTCTAATCTTTATTTTCATTGAAAAAATAGTGTTATGTGTACTAAGTGTGGTATTCAGTTTAGGGAGTCTAGTGTATGTGCGGGCAGCTTATGTATCAATACACTAGGACTCTGACTTCTGATTTTCCGACATAGTGCGCAAAAACACTGATTGCGTGCATGTTTCCAAACATTTTCTTTATGTATGCTCAAACAGGTCAGCTCACCAGGTAAAATTGTTTGACCGTCATGCATCTTCTTCTTTTAGGATTCCTCCCTTAGCCCCGAGAGTCGTACGCACTGATAGAACACCATGTGACGAGGCCTCAGTATAGGGACCTTTTCCAGCGGAGGCACCAGCGATACTACATCTCATTGGGCCACCGATGCCACCAGAACCAGCAGCAGACGATGCACGCCGCTTGAGCGTGTTGTACGAGTTCCAGTGCCAGAGGTCACCCAGGGTCAGGGGAGAGAAGGACCCACAGGCAGTTGAGGATTGGATGGAGGTTTATGTGAGAGTCTTCAGGCTAGTAGGGACACTAGCAAACTTCATGGTGATCCTTGACATGAGTCTCCTTCAAGAAGAAGCAGTAAGATGGTGGAGCCTGATGCTCCTGGTGCATGTTGAGGTGATGCTACTCTGGGAAGACTTTGAGATCCTATTTGGGGTGGATTTTGTCCCAGCCACTCTTCGTGCAGTGCCGATACCGGAGCTACTGCATCTACAGCAGGGTATTATGATGATGGCACATTACTCAGCAAGATTCACAGACCTCTCGCACTACCCCATAGATATAGTGTGAAACCCATTCTTTAGGGCTCATACCTTCGAGCAGGGGATGAGGTGAGAGATCAGAGCTCCGATGATCACACTTAGCATCCTGACGCAGACATGGGTGCTAGAGAGAGCCCTATCGGTAAAGAGTTTCCTTGTTGTGTAGTCACCAGTAGTGAGACCCGCTACTAGACGACACACAGTGGAGTCTTCAATACCTGGAAGTAGACAGATGTCATAGTGGTCCAAGAGGACCAGACTAACAGGTGGTCAACTGCATGACTCATGATCATTTGTGCGGGGCACATGGAGCAGATACATAGATGCCAATATTATGAAGTATTACTCATGTGGCGGGGAGGGTCACATGGCTCGTGACCATCCAACCCTCCATTCAGATGATCACCAGACAGTTGAGGGACCTCCTTGGCAGAGGTAGAGGTTTGAATGAGGTTGTTCGCACGGAGGAGGCGGACGTGGCAGAGGAGCTAGATATGCAGCTGGCAGTGGACGACGTTATGACGTGTTACCACCACCACCACCTGGAGGTCCACCTTGACTGTAGGGAGCAGGTGGGCAGGGTAGACCTCAGCTTCAAGAAGATGAGATCTAAGATCACAATGCTCTAAAGTTGTTTTGAGGTACGATCTATGTCTACTTCACCATAGCTTCACTTTTTTTAGACACAGGTTACAGTCACTCTTTCATTTCCACTACCCTCGTTCGGAGCTCGGAGATTCTGGTGGAGTTGTTGGCTCAATCCATACTGCTAGAGACTCTTATGAGATCTGATTCGACGATTACACAATGGTGTTGGCAATGCGAGCTTACACTATGAGTCGATAGCTTTATCTGGGATCTCCTAGTAGCGTCGTCGAGGCCTATTGACGTCATCTTGGGTATGGACTGGTTATCTGCAGTCCATACTGAGATTGACTATATTAAGTGAAAAGTACAGTGTTTCTGCATGGGTGGGACTAGTTTTACCTTCACCAGCGAGAAAGCAACCTCTGCATCACAAGACAGACTTACTTGGTGGAGGGTGTAGCCGATCCCTCACCAGTTGGCTTGTCATACCCTCAGAGCAGTTGATGTGGAGAGTCTGACATATCTTGTAGTGGTGGACCAGTACATGGATGTTTTCCATGACGATGTTCTAGGACTACCTCCTCGATGATTGGTGTACTTCTACATTGGCTAGTACCCCAAGACGGCACCGATGTCTACTCCAGCGTATTGGATGGCTCCCGCTGAGCTTCGTGAGATGTGGGTATAGTTGGAGGTCTTATAGGGGAAGGGATTCATCCAACCTAGTGTTTATCTCTGGGTAGTCCTTATTCTATTCTCCAAGAAGGTGAATGGGAGAATGAGGCTTAGTGTTGACTACCATCTCCTGAACTAGCTGACCGTGAAGAATAGGTACCCACTCTCAAGGATTGATGACCTCTATGATCAGTTGAAAGGAGCACGGTGGTTCTCAAAGATAGACCTCAGATCAGGCTACCAGCAGCTCAATGTTTGAGATGAGGATGTGTAGCAGACATCCTTCATGTGTCGTTACGGCCACTAGGAGTTCTTGGATATGCATATTGACATAACCAATTCTTCAGGAGTGTTCATGGGACTCTTGGACAAGAAATTCAGGCCATACCTCGATCGTTTTGTTATAGTCTTCATCAAAGACATTCTGATATACTCAACTACTTAGGAGGAACATTCCTACCATTTGCAGGTAGTTCTGGACACACTACAAGAGCACCAGCTTTATGGTAGGCTCTGGAAGTGCCAGTTTTGAATTCAAGAGGTTCACTTCATGAGACACGTCATCTCAGAGGATGGAGTTGGAGTGGATCCAGCAAAGATTGAGGTGGTACTGTCTTGGGATCCACCCAGGAGTGTGATGGTGGTACAGAGTTTCTTGGGTTTTGCTGGAAACAATCAGAGGTTTGTTCCATACTTCTACAGAGTTGCAGCACCACTATCATCCTTGACAATGAAGGAGAAACCCTTTTTGTGGTCATAGAGATTCCAACAGATCTTTCAAGAGATGAGGAAGAGGCTGACTAGTGCCCCCATCTTGAGGCTTCCAGAGGAGAGCACATAGTATGTAGTTTACTATGACGCGTGAGGGACCAGACATTGGTGTGTCCTAATGTAGGAGAAATAAGTGATCGCATATAGTTCTCAGAAGTTGATACAACACGAGCAGAACTACACTACACATGACCTAGAGTTAGCAGCAGTGGTCCTAGCTTTGAAGATGTGGTGGACCTATCTGATTGGTGAGCATTTTTTCCCAGTACTATAATCACAAGAGTCTCGGGTATATCTTCTCTCAAAAGGACCTGAAACTAAGACAGAGACATTATCTTGAGTTCCTCTAGGTCTATGAATTCTAGATAGTCTATACTCTAGGTAAGGGGAACGTTGTTGCAGATGTACTCAGTAGAAGGACTGGTATATATTTTATAGGAGAAGCGACAGAGCAGCTTGCTGCTTTACAGATATCCTTTGTGGATAGAGATGGAGAATCATGCCTACAGTCTCTTGAGATCACACCCCTACATCTTCTATATGTCCAAGAGGCACAGCATGGGGAAACTAACTGCGAGACATGACATGCTCAGATATCCACATGGCAGGCACCTGATGGTTTTTATGAGGTGGGGAGCAAGTCATCCAATTCAAAAGACGTACCTTGGTACCAGTGGAACTTCAGGAGGAAGTGTTGAGGGAGTTCCACACATCACCTCTAGTGGTACATTAAGGAGTGTTGAAGATGTACCATGACCTTCGATGACAGCACTGGTGGCTAGGTATGAAGAAGACAGTAGGGGAGTTTGTCTCATGATTCTTCACTTGTTAGCAAGTGAAGGCAGAGTACTAGGTACCAGCAGGCTTGGTTCAGCCTTTAGAGGTCCCAAAGTGGATGTTGGATGGGATATCCATCGACTTTTTGACGGGTCTTCCACATAAATCTAGGGGTCACGACTTGATTTTGGTGATCATTGACCAACTCACCAATTCGGCCCACTTCTTACTGATCATAATGCATGGATCAGTAAAGAGCATGGGATGCCTCTATGTTTAAGAGATTATGCGACTACACGGATTACCTTACTCTATTGTCTCCAACTAGGATGCATGGTTTTCTTCCCGGCTATGGAAGGGGTCGTAGGAGGATTTCGGAACACAGCTTCACTTGAGCACTGCCTTCCATCCTCAGACAGATGGTCAGACTGAGCATACCATTTAGACCCTCGAGGACATGTTATGTGCATTTATCCTTGAATTTGGTCGTAGCTCGGAGGATCACATTCCTTCGGTAGAGTTTTCTTACAACAAAAACTATCACTCCACGTTAGGGATGACACCTTTTGTGGCCTTGTACGAGCGACCTTGCATATCACCCTTGTGTTGGACTGACCTTGGGGAGTCAGCACTTGTGGGACTAGAGATGGTACGAGCTATTATGGAGAAGGTGAATATCATCCAGAAGTGGATGTAGACCGCAGAGAGCAAGAAGAAGTCATATGATGAGAGGAGACGGAGACCTCTGGAGTTCGAGGATGGAGACCATGTATTTCTACTTTCCTCACCTCGACAAGGTCTATGGAGATCTGGCTGAGGTGACAAGTTATCTCTGAGATTCATCGGACCTTTCTGGGTCCTTAGTAGAGTTGACGAGGTGGATTACCTCTTAGCTCTACCACCTCAGTTGAACTGGGTGCACAACGTCTTCCTCATAACTCAGCTGAGGAGAGACGTCCATGAACCATCCCACATCATAGAACATGGAGAGCTGGACGTCGACGATGTGATACTTTTACTGAGGTTCCAATGTAGATTGAGGATCGACAAGATAGGGTCATACATGGATGGTCGATACCTCTTGTGCATGTATGCTGGTAGCACGGGAACCTCTAGGAGAGGACTTGGGAGTGGGATGCTCAGATGTGTGCTCAGTACCCCCATTTGTTCCCATAGATCGAGTTGTAGCTTACCGGGACGTAAAGCCCCGAGGTGGGGAGAATTTAAAGACCCCAAAATTCCATGGGAATTTGTTTTTCTTAAATATACTGGGTTTTTACGAGTCCGTGAAAATTTACGGCGCTTGATTCCAAGGCCCATTGTGCCTGGAATCAATTTCTATAGTTTTTTTCGGGTATATTCAGTAAAAGTATGAGTGGGATTTTATAATTTTTGAACTGGTGCTCGGAACTAAAATCTAAGGGCAATGTTGAACTCGCATCACCTTTATTGGCATGATAATACTTTCAGCTCGATGATACATGGTCGAGAATAAAAGTTAGTTTTTGGATTTTTATAAAAGAAATAATAAAAAAATAAAGTTGACAAGACTTTATTTTATTTTAAGCTTCCATGTGTGTGATTGTTGGTTAAAACCTCCACTTGGGAGTTGGAGGTGGGACCACCACATCCTAACCTCCTATAAGAGGATATGGTGGTGGGGTCCACCCAAATTTAACCTCCTCATAGAGGTTACAACATAGGGACCACCGAAGACCATAACCTCTAAATTAAATAATAGGGGTGGGGATCACCCGACCCCTATTAATGGGGGGAGATTATAACTTCTCAACTATTCCTCATTATTGAGGGAGAGCCTCTCCACCTCCCAAAGTTTTGGAATTTGTGCCAACTCCCCAATTAATGTGCCAACCTAATGAATTAAATTAGAGGATCCTTTCCAATTAATTCTCCTTTTTGAATTTTCTTCCAATGATTAAAATTATAGAAAAACTATTATTTTGGGAAATTTCATTTTGCTGGAAACATCAGAGAGGTAGAGCACTTGGAGAAACTTATCCTCTCCAATGAAGAATACCCATCCCAACGAAGAATGCGAAGAACGCCGGTGACGATTCTTCTTCTTCATTCTTCTACCCGGACACCTACAAACCTACCCTTTGAAATGTCAACGAGTCGACATAGCTAGGGATTTCAGACGTGCAGCGACGCGACGAACGACGAATGAAGAATCAAAAGGTAGGTGGTTTTTTACTTATTGAAGTTGTAAATTTTTCTTACCTTCTTGAAAGGATGATAATGGATTGATGCAGATGTATTTTTGATCATCTTCTTCTTCTGATGAGACAAATGATATCTCCCTAAACGCGAAGGGTGCGGGACGACCTAAAATGTACGGACATCCTCTATCGGTCTCTATCTTCTTGTAACGTTCTAAGACATGGTGATGTATCAACAACGAGGTGACAGAGGTGACAATGACAAAGGCCACACTACCCGCAGCCTCCAAAAATCGTGCCGCCGGCCCACGCCGGCCCGAGCTCCGCTGAACCAGCCTGCCTGCCCCCCCCCCCCCTGGCGCTCTGTCTGGCGCCTAGGCCACCAGCCCCAGGCCCTCCAGCGCCCTGCCTGGTTCCCATGCGGCCTCCCAGCATCCTACCACACCCCACCCGGTGCCCCTGTGGCCTGCCTGGCCATAGCTACGCCCTGCCCGGCGCCCATGCTGCTTGCTCGGTGCCCCGCGGCCTCCCGACACCCTATCACGGCCTGCCCAGACACCCCCTATCTAGCCTCTGTGTGCGCCTTCCCATCCCGGTATCTCCCTGATCCGTGCCAATTCGTGCCCTCGTAACGCTCCAGAACGAACTGGCCCTGAGCCCGGGACGAACTGCCCCCGCAGTCCGCTAGGCCGGGCCAGCGAACCGGGCCAAACATTGCGGGATGACCCATCCAACGAGCCGGGTCGGACCCAGCGAGTCTGACCAGGTCGACCCAAACAAAGTTGGCTCAGACTGGGTTGGGCCGAGTCAGTCTGACGAGGTCAGACCAGACCCGGGCCCACTATTGACCCCATTAGCTTCTTGGGCCATATCTTTGGAATCAGACGTTCGTTTGACGAACCGTCAGCGGCGCCGGTATTCATTGAGTGAATCCGTCCCTTTGAGAATACCCTTCTGGAGTTCACGGTATTGTTTTGATATGGTCATGTTGGATCATACAAGAATCCAACCGGGCCCCCGGGAGAAAAAGGCTAGTAACTAAAAGACCGGACGTCTGATTGACGCGCCGTCTATTGTGTTGAGACCCCTATGATGCGGAGGACCTTTGAAATAATTCTTCGTGGAACTTCGTGACAGGTGGAGTATCAACCAGTAGCTCATGGTGAAGATCCTTCTAGAGGAGAGCAGATAGAGTATGGATACCTAGTATCTGGCTGAGACCTGACGACTGCTTGACCGGTTCACCTCATAGTGACTCGACTAGCCCAGTGGGGTGCACCTCTATGTGACACAGCAGACCCACGATCGGGAGGGCCTTTGTGTGAGCGTGGCAGACCCACGATACTCGACATGAGTATAACCTTAGCAATATACGAGGGGGATCGCCTCTGTGTGAGCACGACAGAACAATGGTGGGGATCTCCTCTGTGTGATGTGGCACACACCTGGTACTCGACAGGAAGAGTACTTCAGCAATCCAAGGATAGTGGGAAGCACCTATGTGTGACGCGGCAGGACCAAAATACTCGATAGAGGAGGAGTACACCACCGGTCGTGGTTTTGATAATAAAAATCCAGGTTTGAGCAGAGTCAATGACTTTTGTTTTTTCGTCATGATTAAGATGGGTAACTTGATAACTTAGGTATATGTATGGACATATAACTACGTAATGGTTGTTCGTTGATTTCATACTTTTTGGTTTATCCTTGTCGGATTTATTGAGACCTTGAGGTTCCCGGGATCCCTACTGAGTATTGTTATACTCACCCATGCACTGGTTATGCCCGCACCTCGTTGTGTTTGTTGTAGACGAAAGACATCGCCGACTGAGGCAGAGAGTAGCAGGACTGGATGGTACCCGGAGGTGGACCACTCACTGTGATGGTACATGGAAGAGATAGACAGACGACAGTGCAGATGAGGCCATCTGTACCTTCCCTTTGGTTAGGAACCTCGAAGGATGACCTAGTAGCTACTTTATGTTTCTTCAGTTGTACTTTCTTTCAGTTGTACTTGTACTTTCCATTTGGGATTTTATTTCCGACCCCTTTTACATTCCATAAATTCTTTTGTATAATGTTTTACTTAGTGTTTTGCTTCTAGTTCTGTAATTCGATGTGTTTGTTTATAGTTATAGAGGAAATGTATTCCCTGTTTAGGGATTTATGCCTTTAGTACTAGTCACTAGCCCCTGGCCTACAGAAGGCAGGCTTGGGGTAGTAATGATATGGGTCCTAGGGGATGGGTCGTGACATCCTGCATTAATAGATCATTGAATATTGGTTATAGAAAAATTATTTAAACAATTTAGGGGGTCTAATTTTTAGTGTACTCCTTAATCGATGTTATATGGATTCATTGACTTTTCATACGTGAGTGTGCACTAGTTAGTGTTTTTGATCGTGGTATGAGTGATCTAGCTATCCTAACCCTTGTAATGTTATTGGTGTTTATTATTATTCTTTATTTTTTTATTAAATTTTCATTAATATGATACTAAACATTCCTTGATCAATGTAAATAATTTTTGGAAATTATTCATTTACATTTTATTACTGAGTTTTGTGGAATTATTAGAAATAGTGGAAATTTTTAACCATAATTTTTAAATAAAATAGTTTAACTAGTTTCCTTTCCATGATTTCGTTAAACATAGTGTATTGGGTTTATTGTAAAATGTAATTATATGTAACACCTAGGCGAGAACCAGAAAATACTATTTAGATGACACACATTGAAGTGTGGATAAACTATTTTATATGAGACATGAAAGGGAAAGGTACCACAATGAGGTGGCTAGGTTTTTTGTCAAATGGGTTTGGGTTGTTGGTGCAGAGATGGTTTGATGGTACCCACATATCACATGGAGTATCTATTTACTATATTTTTATGTTTTCAGACATTAAATTTGATTTCAATCTATTGCCTTGGGTGGTATCAGAACCATTGGCACTCATATGGAAATTTAATATTTATTTTAAGGTTTTATTTAAATATATATTCCTGGAATGTAGATTTCTTTTCAAAAATCATTCTTTCTTGTAGTTATTGGATGACCATGTGTTAATCACTACCCCTCTCAGAATGGGAA
The DNA here is from genome assembly GCA_963277665.1 of Viscum album. Classification (NCBI taxonomy): domain Eukaryota; kingdom Viridiplantae; phylum Streptophyta; class Magnoliopsida; order Santalales; family Viscaceae; genus Viscum; species Viscum album. The sequence continues at coordinate 2,078,900,943 of OY728140.1, forward strand.
GAACCTTTATCCATTCCACTGTTCAGTTCAGAGCATATATAGACAGGATATTAGGGTTTGATTGTGAAAATTTTGTTTCTGAGAATGCTTGTTACCATCCATGGGAAGTATATGGATAATTGATATGATTATTAGACCTTGCGGAGTAGGTCCCAATTAGTTTCTAGAAAACTCTTTCAATTAATAGTATTAATTAACAACATAATTTTATTGTGTTTGTAACCTATGATGTGATTTGGAATTAATCTCATTTATTTATTATATTAATTTCTCTTTAATTGATATTGTTTTGTCACCAAATCATTTCATTATAATTTATGTTTATAGTTAAATCACCCTGAAATGATTTATATGGATTCTATAGCATGGTATAACATGGGACGCACCTCAAGGTAACACTCCACTAGATAAGAATATATTTAAGATTATATTATTGGTAGTTTGTTTCATGGACCAGAATGTGTTGTAGTTTTAGTACCATTTAATTAGGGTGCAATAAGTAGTTAGAGAAGATAGGGATCGAGAATGTTAATTCATACACAGTATGACCGCATCAATTAATAATATTAATGATCCCTAATGGTGGAAGGATGAGCTAGATAATATCAATAAGGTCTTCTAATATGGCCCAAACAGTATATATATATATTACTTAAACATTGAAAAATTTTATTACATAACATAACAATACCACTCTAGGACCATATAGTTTTATTGTCTTTAGAAAATGGGAATCTTAAACAACTGGTTCATAAAACATCCACATTGTCTCTCACTTATTTCGTCATAACTAGACTCCCTTTTTACATATCATTCTTAATAACCTTATTCATTAACAGGGGAAAAGAGACATATGAAAAGGAGAGCACAAATTCAATGTAAGGGTAAATAAGGTAAATATCAATCATAAACATAACATTTTAAAATCTTATCCTTCATATAAATGATTATAATATCATGCCATGGGATAAATCATAATAGTGCAATGTAATCCCAATATTCCTAAAATAAGACATGAAATTTTGTTTCATACACATGTATACATAGAAATTAATTTCATATTAGTTAAATCATGTTTATGATACCATCATAGTGGAAAAAGTCCATCACTGAACTGAGTTCACTCCTTGTTCCATTCCAGTATTACTGAACTAGATTTACTTACCATTGCAGCAGTATCTATCTCATGAGATATAATTCATTAGCCATTGTATTTCAGGGAGATATAGGTCCCACTCATATCATAATGAAACTGTTATTATGTGTTCTATAAAAACATTAAAACATTCCCCATATCATATCCCATGAAATAAAATGGGATTCTTAAACACCATTCCATCATAATTAATATAAAACATATGGATTTTTCAACAACATTACATCATAAAAACAATCAACTCATAATAATAAGAGGGATAAAAATATAACCCTATTTAAAGAGAGTCATCATAGATGGAAAATAATTTTGATAACACACATGAAATTAATTCCGGAGAAAAATGACCTTTCTTCTTCAAAAATGTTTTCCTTCCTCAAAATGCTACACAATTTTAGAGGAAATGAATTTCTGTGAATATAAACTTGTAATCATGTAGGGGAAGCTTCAAGGAAATAAGTCTTTATGAATGTTTATAAATCTATTCATGGCGTACAAGTTAAAAAAACATTCTTCTCGTACCTATTCCGAAAGAGTCAAAATGTACCTCTTACCAAAAATGACAAAAGATTTCATTCATACAGTGTAGTAAAAATTTACCAATGGGTAAAATTGACTTTTAAACATTATTGAAAGATATAAATAATATTTTGAAATAAATATTTAGGAAAAATGGATGTGGATGATAATTATTCCCAAATAAATACTTATGAATAATCAATTTCAGATAAAAATGATATTTGAAAAGTTTTCCCTTACCTTAGGATCGATATGCAACAGATGTATCCCAACATCATGTATAATGATTTAATAAAGTTACTGATATAATCGATAATCATAATTATTTTTATGATAAAATTTATGACCAAATTTTCTTCTATTTTTTTGTAACATTTCATTGTTAGTCATTTTTTGGGTACTAACTGCTTTATGTTCTTGTGCATGTTTTTTTGGATAAGTTAATCTTCCTCTTTTTCAGTTATATTTATATCATTTAAAAATTTGTATTAGTATAATATATACAATATTTAATCATTTAATTGATTAATATAATCATGATTTAATTAAAATTATGTAGAATGGATCACATCGCATCGTGGAGATGGTAAGCCATACATACACACACGCAACGATATCGTTCCAATATTTGTTGAATGGTACTGAAGTGGATGGTGAATATAATATTTGAATAAAAATTATTATATATCAATCATACATATACTGATTAATTCTATCATTATACATATCCATGCAAGGGGGTCGTGAAAAACAGATTACACCACGATATGGAGACAGTAAGTCGTACATACGCACGTGTGGTGATATAATTTTTCCTAGGATGTATAGAAGGTGGATTGTGGTTGTTTAATTTTTATAATAAAATATCAGTATAAGAGTGATATTTATATTATTACTTCATAATGAAACAACTAATAAAGAGGAATTAGAAGAAGAATTTTTTTTGAAAGAGTCTTTAAATGATATTAATTCTTCTTTGATGTTCCTACTCTAAATCCCATCTTAGAGCACAAGAGTTGGTCTTTTAAGATTACAAGAACCACTAGAATTAATATACAGAATTTTATTAGGTAATATGGTACGGGATGGATGAGCTTGTAAGATCACAATGAATTGAATATTATATGGAGGAGGTTCCCTTTTATAATTGAGGTGGGGGAACTTTTGGAAACTCCTTAAATTATAATTTATAATAAAATCAAACCCTTCACAAAAACATCAAAAATGTCCAAAAATAGAATATGATATAATATAGGATAGTATTATCATCAAATAAAATTAACAAGTTATTTTATCCATTTAAACCATATACTTTTAATTGACACTTGTTATATTTATTTTTAATTATGGTAATAAACTTGTAAATATTTAATGGTTTTAAATATTTATTATAATGTTTTAATTGACAATAAATGGATATTTGATCAAATTTTAGATCATATAATTATCACATTGTAATTTTTAAATATTTTTATTATTTTTAAATAATTTATTAAATTTTATTTTCATAAGGTATCAATAGTCTTTATTTTGAAACTATTCATTTATTTGACTTTAAAAAAATACAAACAAGAGATAATTTGGAAAAAATATTCCATACACTCATTAATTGTTATAGAATCCTAAAAAAATTGTTTATCACTCTAATTAGTTCATATAATATTCATTTTAATATTCTTAAAGCAACTTATTTGATATTTAAATTAATAAAATAATTTTTAACATCACTATTGTGTCATCATTAATGGTAACAATTTAATATCTAAAAATAATAAATAAATTTATTTAATATAGGTAATTATTTTAGATTTTTAGATACAATATTTAGTTGGTATTATCTCTAAATTATTCATATATTAAAATTAATATAATTATATAAAATGAGATTGTTAAATTTTTTCACAATAATTTGTTTTTATTATATTCATGTCATATTCATAGGGAAGTGGAAATAATGCGATTCAATTTAAAAAAATATATGATAAAGGGGGAATTTAGTCAACCAATATGTTTTTTAAAAGTGTTAAGGTAATTTTATAATATTATTGTTACCCTTAATTACCCAATTTCCCTTTAACCATTGTAATGAAAATAATTAACAATGTTACTATTTATAAATACCACAAATAGAAGTTGTCGATTAACATAATATAGAACTAATAATATCAAATATGGAATCCAATTATCAAAATTAAAAACAAAAAATTTACTGTAATTAATTTTAAATTAATACCATTATTGAAATGAAAAAATGGGAATTAACAGTTAAAACATTTCAAATGATTGAAATGTTTTAACATATGAATTAAATATTAAATTAATTCTAACGAAATACATTATATTGAATGAAAAAAATATATTCTATTTATACTTTAAAAACATTAAATATTAAAATTTAACCATATAAATTATCTCAATAAAATAAAATTTAATAAATATTTAGTATATTTGTAGTATTCATCAAAACATGATGTTGTCAGAAAAAATCAAAATTTTATCCAAAATAAATTTCTATATCCTGCTTCAAAATAAAATTTTTATGTTGTAATATAAATATTAAAAATGTGTCAAAATCTTAATTTAAAATGGGATCCCCATTCCAAGGTGTAACATTATCATTTTAAAAAATAGGTTTTTATACATCAAATAGGGTATTATTCATACCCTATGACTAAAATATTCCTTCAATATCAAAAATATTTTATAAATTATATAATATATATATATCATTAATTTCATTACTAAAAGTTATTCACTCAAAATTAAAAATATCTAATTGATTTATAATTTTTATAATTAATTTATTTCCAATTAATTCATAATGCATTTTTAGATGTTATTTATAATTATTCCATCTAACCTAACAGCTAGGCTATAGCGGTAATTTTAAATTAAGGGCATATCACAGTTCGTTTAAACTAACGATTACGTGTATAGAAATCTACTGAATAATAAAAATTATTTGAAGAAAATATTTCATAAAATCATTCAAGTTATACATATTCAACATTATAGAGACACATGAGTTTTTTTAGGTGAAATTCAAAACATTCAAGCTTCAGGGTCCAAGAAATCTATGGTGGGTTACCCTGGTTTTAGAAAACTAATACGTGAGAATCGAGTGGAAGGGATTTAAGGCCATTTTATATAGTTTACCTCGAATATACTTTTATATGATTTTAGATAGAGTTCTACCCCTTGAAACATATAGATTATTCTATGTTAGAGTACACCATATTTTTTACAATACCGATTTATTTTTAACTAGTCGTTGGGATGAATGATCATTTGATGTCTTGTAAATTACTATATGGTTTGAAAAATGTTATCTGATTGTAGGTATATATTTTGAACCTCACTACTTATGCTAGGATAGTTGATGGGGTAATAATAAATGAAAATTATATAACTATAAATATTTCATTCTCTATCTCTTTTATTCCACCCATTAGAAGATTTAATGTCTGATAGGAAAAGAAGATAAAATTTCATGGTACCATTAATAGTTGTGAAGGTAGTTTCCTCCTATGGGGATCTATAGAAATATCATTATATTTGAGTAGTGTTTCCATGAATAGCTATCAACACCACAATTTTAGGCACCCCATATTTTATTACTTCTCACCAAGGAAGAATTCCTTTTATTACAGACTCCAACATCAACAACATTTGATCCAAATAGAATATATATTCCCCAATATATCCACATATAATCTTTTATAAATGAAATTGTTCTATATTCATTATCATTAATGTCCTAAGTCCTCCATCCATAGGCCTCAGTGATGAATAATCATTAAGAAGGAGATGATTTTCCAGTTGAGGATGATGTTGGATTTACTATAGTTAGAGGTTTCATATTGTTGTAACTTCTATAATGACATTTCTATTAGATACATGTGCCTCACACACATTCAAAAATACCTATTTTGTTGATGTGATGAAACAAAAAATGGATCTCATTCCCATTTTTATGGCAATGGAAATCCTTCTCTGAAAGAGGAAACATTAGGTGCTGAATTATTTATTTTTTTCAATTTTGATCATTAATATAGAATTTTTATCGTATTAATAGGTTCTTAATATCAATATTTTTGACTCGATGAGGGAGATGAATTTTTTGGTCACTCGCCAAGGTATGATTTATTATTATCCTTAGTTTTTTTTTCATTCACTATTAACAATGGTAGCCCTTTGTTGTCCTATGGAGGTTTGGATACGTGGTACAATTTTACATTGATTTTACTCCCAAATCATATGACTCTATTGTATTCTATTTCATTTGAGATCATTTATTTTTCTACTATTGTTGAGATTCCCTTAGCTATTTATGGTTTACATAATGTTTTCTAGGAATACATCTACTTTATTATTCTATAGAGGTGAAGAGTTATCACATTATTTATTGATAGGTATGCAGTCGATTGTTTTACACTCTTATCATATGATACTCAAAGACCAAAAAGGGATCATGATTTATCTAGATGATCTTCTTGAAAAGGGATTTATTCATCTGATTTTTTGTACATGGGTACCCCCATAATCTTTTCCAAGAAGCATGATAGTTCTCTACTGTAGATACCCACAACTTAACATACATACACATTACATTAATTTTTCGGAATACTTACTACGCGACAAAAAGAAATGCCCAACAACCGTATTAGTTTACTGTATTTGGAAAATCGGAACATAATCTTCTAATCATGGTGAAATAACTTCAACATCTCCCATAAAGATCTTCCCCCTTGGTTTTCTTACCTAAAACCTTTAATTATATCCTATAGAAAAGAAATTATAAAAAGGGTGAGCTCAAATGCTCAGTAAAGGTAAACATGTAAAACATAAAAAAATCCCTAAACATTTGAACATAAGAACATGAACATAAAACATCAAAATCATGAGTAATGACATAAATCATGGCAGTTCATAAGGCATAGATCATAAGGGAACATTAACCATGATAAAATAACATTGGAATAAAACATGTAATTATGGAAACCATTAAGCACATGTTATGATTTCCATAGTAGCCGTGGAATTACTTCCAAGAATGTCATAGTGGACAAATTCCATTAGTGAATTGGGTTTACTTGTCGTTCCAACCCTGTATTAATGAACCAGAATAACTTTACATTCCAGCCATGACTTTCTCATGAGATATAAATCTTTACCCAATGCATTGGATGGAGATATAAGTCCCACCCCTCCCATAATTAAATAATTCTTTCATGTGCCACAAAAGAAACATAAATCATTCATCATAACCCAACGAATAATATGGGTTTCATAAACACCATCCCATCATAACATAATCTATATAAAATAAATGGATTTCATTTCAAAATAAGAAAAATGAAACCATGTAAATAATAGAGATATTATACTTGAAAGATAAAAATATTAAATAATGTCATCTTAGATGGAAAATGGTTTTGATAAAACACTTGAAATGAATTCATGAGGAAAATATCCTTTCTTCTTGAAAATTGGTTTCTTTTCAAAAAATTCGATGAAATTTTAAAATAAAATGATTTTCTTGAAAATAGTCATGAAATATTTTAGAGTAAGCATCATGGAAATGTAAAGACCTAGAATTTTCAAGGGAAATATTTTTTCCTAATTCTTTGAAATTTTACGAGTTTTTAGAATATGATGACACTTGATTCCGAGGCCCGGTGTGCCTAGGATCAATTTCCAAAGTTTTTTTCGGGTACGTTTAGTAAACATATGTATGGGTTTTACTATCTTTTGAACCAGTTCTAAGAATTGAAATATGAGGACACCGATGAAATCGCAGCTCCGGTAATTTCTTAAGGGGACCTTTACTGTAGTTGCGTTTTATGCGGTTTGAGAGTTAATTTTTGGGGAAATTTGAAATAGTTAAATAAAATTTTTAGAACAATTTTATATATCAATGGAAGTTATTTCCTCCCATAGGAAGTTATTGGTGGGGCCCACACCCTCCCAAATTCCCATGTATGGATATTTGAGAGGTGGGGCCCACACAAGCCCTAATGTTTCATCTCCCATAACTCTCTTTAATCCCCCAAATTAACTCATCTTCCTTTATTGTGACAACCCCCATTAATTATTAAAGATCTTTCTCTTCCTCTCTCTCGCTTTAATGTTTTCCTACACATGTTAATCAATGAATTCTAACTCTTCAATTAATTAAATTATGTAGTTTGAATTTTTAATTCCTTCTTTGAATAAAATAATAGCTTAGCTATTGTTTTATTTTGGGCATTTGTTGTGTTGGAATTTTTGTGGGAGCTCTCGAGAAATAGAGAAGGGAATTCTTCTATCAAAGAAAGAACAACATCCACTTCGACAAAGAATGCCTCTGATGAAGAACAGCTCCGACGAAGAACGGCGACGCTCCTCCTTTTCATTTCTCCGTGATAAGAGAGGAGACACCACTTCTTCTTTGGGTGCACTCTGATGATGATGAAATTGATACCGTCATCCATGAAGCTCGACTACCATGAATCATTTCAATGGTAGGGGGATTATGTTCAATTTTAATGGATTAAAATTGTGCCTCATTCATCATAGAATTTCTATGTTTGTCCAAGACTATTGTTATCACCTAACGTGGAGGGCAGAAGCTGAACGGACATGGACCGATGACCCTCCGCTGGATCTTGATTATTTTTGGAATCGGCGACTGGAGGAAGAATGCAGAAGAGGCTGTCGGCACAAGGGTCGCCGTCGCACACACAATTAAAAGACACTGCCAAGAGGGCCGCGGTGGAGGAATCACGGTGCCGTCGCGCCGTGCCCGTAATGCAGAGCTGTGCTCAGGGCTGGCAGTGGCGGACGATGCCGGTGCGATCGCGCCGGCTATGCGAAAGGAACCGCGGCCCACTTCGTGCGCGGCTTCAGAAGGAGAACCAGCCATCTTGCTGGCCAGCCGGGCAGAGGAAAGTTGCAGCGCCAGGAGGGTGCCGCGCTAGAGAACCCGTGGCCTGCCCGAGTGGGCCTCTTGTGCCATGAAGGTCGGTTGGCTTTGGTCGACCAGTTAGGGAGGGCAGAGCCGCTTGGTGCCGCCATTTCGGGTAGCCGGGGGGCCATGCCCCCCACCACGGACCACTCAGCCCCCTTCGGGCCAAGCCTCTCAGCCAGTCGTCCGAGCTGCGGCCGACCCGGCCACGATGCGCCAGGCCAGGCCACACCCTACCGGGCAACGCCCTCTCAGGCCGGGCTGGCCACGCCTGCCACCGGGCTGGGTTGCATTTCTATAATATGGGTCGGCATCCCATGTCGGGTTAGACCTGCCAAACCAGGTCAGACTGACCCGCAATCCCTATGGGTCTAACGAGCTGGGCTTGTACACGTAAATGTGAATATCTTCACGACCGTGCGTCTGATCGATGCACCCTCTACGGAAATTGGACCCTTACAATGATCATGTCCTATTAGTTACTCTAAGTGAGTTTTGGATATCTTTGGAAAGCAGCTGGGTTTGGAACGAGTGTAATTCCAACCGGGTCCTCGGAGCGGAAAAACTTATAACATAAAGGACGGACATCCGATTAATGTGTCGTCGACTATGTTGAATTTATTTAGATGAGACAGTTCTTTTGGAATACTCCACATGAGGTTTGGACAGAGTGAGAGTATGGTCGGGTTGGATTGTACCTGAAATCCAACCGGGCCCCTGGAACGAGAATGCTAATAACTCACAGACCGGGCATCCGATTGACGTTCTGCCTGTTGCATTGAGACGACAATGACGATGAGGTCCCATGAGATACTTCCACGTGAGATTATGTTACACTTGGAAGTTTTGACCAGTATCTATTGAAGCGGATCCTCCCAGAGATGAGCGTACAGAGTACAGAGACCTTATAGCTAGCTAAGACCTGATGACTGCTTATCCGATTCGATTCAGAGTGACTTGAATAGCTTTGTGGAGAGCGCTAGTATGTTGGGGAGACAAACCCATGGTGGATGAGCGCTACTGTGTTGGTGTGAAAGACTCGCGGTACTCGATATGAGGATTACCTCTATAGGCTATTAGGGGGAGCTCTACTGTGTTGGGGCGGCAGACCCATGGCGGGGAGCACTACTATGTGGGGGCGACAGACCCGCGGTACTCTATTGGCGGAGTACCTCAATAGTCTATGGTTAGTGAGTAGCACCTCCAAGTCGTGACATGACTCCATTACATGATAGAGGAGGAGTTCTCTAGTAGTCGTGGTTTAGAAATCGTGAATGAAAATCCTTGTTTGAGCTAAGTCAATGACCTTTGTGTTTTCCTCATGATTAAGTTGAGTTACATGATAACTTATGTATATGTATGGGAATATACCTAATTAAAGGTTATCTGTTGAGATATTTCTTTGTGGTTTATCCTTGTTGGATTTTGTGAGAACTTGAGGGTCTCGGTGTCCCTACTAAGTATCGTTATACACACCACTGCACGGGCTATGCCCGCACCTCGATGTGTTGAATGCAGATGACGGACATCTCTGACCGAGGTGGAGTGTATGAGGACTGGACGATACCCGGAGGTGGACACTCGGTGTAACGGCACACAGAGCGAACCGATAGACGTGGAGTGCTGAGGAGGATATCTGTAACTACCCTTTAGGTTGGAACCTTGTGGACGATCCAGGATCTGCCTCCGTCTTCCAGTTGTTTATCTTTTCAGCTGTACTTTCTTTCAGTTGTAGCTATACCTTTCTGTTGGGATTGTATTACGGCCCCTTGTACTATCAGAATGTTTTTTATACTGCTTTAATTTGTGTTTTCTTCCGCTCTTACTCTGTTTGTGTGTGTTTAAGTTTTATAAAGGCAATGCTTTCCCAGTTTTTAGGGAGTTACGCCTTTGGTGCTGCTCGCCAGCCCCTGGCCTATGGAAGGCGGGCTTGGGGTAGTCACAATATGGGCCCCGGGGGACGGTTCAATATAGAAAATTAGGCGTTAATAAATTGTAAAAAAAATCAATTTCGTATAAGTTAAAAAAACATTCTTGTTGTACTTTTAATGGAAAAGTCAAAAAGTACCACGTATGGTAAACAAAAGAAATATTCCTTACATAACACAAAGTAACAGTCAAAGAGGGGAAACATGAATTTAAACATACATGAAATAATATTAAACACTTTATGAAAAAACATTTTATGGAAATTGATGAGAAATATAACCCCATTCAATACTTACGTATAAGCAATCTCGGATAAAAATGAGATTGCAAAATTATCCCATACATTAGGTCCAATTTATTTCGTACGTGTCTGAAACTCTTATAGAGTGGGTATGTACATATTACTAATAGGTAACAGAACCATAATAATATTTCTGATACCATATATGATTCACTAAGGACTTTATATTACCCGTTCTTTTGTCAATTCCATGTTAAAGAAGCATTTTTTGAAAATTATTTCATTTATCGTACTTGTTACGACTTATTATTCTTGATATTATTACATATATCCTGATTTAATTAATTATAGAATGTAAAAAATTATTTATTTACAATATATATTCAGAATATATATTTATATATGATAGATCGATAAATGGAATGAAATACACAGTTCATGGAGACGGAAGGTCATACGTACGCATGAACGCTGTTTTCATTTCCTTATTGAATTGAATATAATTAAGTAAATGAAAAATATATTTACATAAATCCAGTATGTTTATTATGTCATATCATTCTTGATTAATTATTATATATACTTTATAATCATACTTGAATGGTTAATCATGGATAATGAATCTCATCGCATCGTGGAGACTGTAATTCGTACCTACGCACAAGCTATGATATCATTCTCATAATTATTGAATGGAATTGGAGAGGATGATATAATTTATATGAATCAGTATGATTTTATTATATGAGTGATAATGATGTTATTAATTCATATTGAAACAAATAATGAATAGTAAATAGAATAAAAAATAAATTTGAACGAATCGGGAAAGGATATTACCTCTTCTTCGAGGCACCTCTTCTAAACCTCCTCTAAGGGCACTAAAGGTGGTCTTTGAAGAAGACTAGAACCTCTAGTATATTTCTAGGGAAGTATAGAAGAGAAATTTTTAGGGGTTGGATGAGTTGGAAGGCTCAAAATGGTGTAAGGAGGAGAGGGAGGAGGTGCCATTTTATAATAGAGGGGAGGGGCACTTTTGGAAACCTCTAAAATATTAATTTATAATAAACAAAATACCTACATAAAAACCACCAAAAATAACATAAATCATAAGATTAGATTATATTGGGTTGTAATCGCATCAACCAATAAGATTTATACATGTTAGTAATTTATTTTAAACCTTATCAACTTTATTTATCCTTATTTAATCTATTTAATTTTATTTGTGGTAATAAAATTCTAAATATTAAATTGTTATATATAATTAGTTATGACATGTGAATTGTCCATAATTTGATAAATTATGACATTTTAGACAATAGAAATTATAATTTATAATTTTTAAATATTTTTGTTATTTTTAAAACATTTTATAATATGTTATTTTTATTAAATAACAGCAGAGTGAATTGTGAAACTATTCATTTTTTTGAATTTAAATAAAATCCACACAAAGGATTTATTCGAAAAAATATATTTAATAGATTAATAAAATGTCATATTCATCTATAAAAATTGTGGAGAAAATTAATTAGTTCATATAATATGTATTTTAATATTTTTAAAACCATTTATTTGATATTTCAATCAATAAAATAATTTCTACATCACTATTGTGTCATCAATAATGATAATTATTTAATCCCTGAAATTCTGAATAAATTCTAATGATGTATATAATTTTAATATATTTTTGGAGACTATTTATATTTAATGTTTTACAAGGTTTATTACTAAATTAAAATTATTACACTTATAAGATATAAGAGACTGACATGTTGTCCCTTTCTTTGGTTTTAATAATAATTATATCATATTCATGGTCATAAGTCCATGAACTGAATCTATTCCGACCCTTAAATAATATGGGTTGACAATTATTTATACAAGATAATTTTGGCAGGTTTTAGGGTAATTTTATGATCATATTTTTACCCATAATTACTCGATATACCTTTAATTGTAGTAAATAAAAATCACAGTAGTTACTATTAATAATGTCAAAAAATAACAGTAACCTATGAACATAATTTGGACCCACTCAATCCAAATATGGAATCAATTTTTCAAAATTAAAAACACAGAAGTTGTGGTAATTAATTTAAAATTAATCCTATTGTAAAGAAAAGGGATTTTTTAAAGTTAAAACATTGTCAAAGATTGAAATGTTTTTACCTAAGAATTCAATGAAAAATTAATGATAAGGACTTTAATTATATTAAATGGTAAAAATATATTTTATTTATACTTTATAACCATTAAATATTATAATTTAACCATATAAATTATCTTGATCAAAAAAGACGTTTTTAATTAAAATTTACCGTATTTTTACTATTTATCAAAATATGAAAGTAATCAGAAAAGTATCAAAAATTCATCCAATGTAAATTTTAATATCCTGACTCAAAATAATAAGTTTATTTTTTAAATTTTAACTAATAAACTTTTAAAAAAATATATTTAAAATTGGTGCGCCATCAAACGGTGATAAAACTGCATTTTTTTAAATACTTCTTTTATCGAAAAATTGATTTTGTATTCATATCTCATTGAAGAAAATGTATAAGATGAATTATAATGTTATAAAATAAAAAATTCGGCTAATACTATCCATAACGGCTAGTTCATAATATTATAATAATATATCATTGTTTAGTGAATCTCGGTATTGCGTACAACACACGCTGTCGAGGAAGGTCCCTCTGGTGTGCAAAAAAAGCCAAGAATAGAGTTTTCATATACTAGAAGCTAATATGTTGTTGTTTATAACACAAGATAATATTTTTCTAGCGTACAACAGAAGACATCAACGAAATTAAAAAATTTATTTCTCAAAAAATCTCGGGGTGTTACAATCTACCCCCCTTAAAATGAATTTCTCCCTCGAAATTCGTCAGGGTTATAAATCATTTACATCATGAATGTTTATTTAATATAAACCCACATCATAAAAAGGAATACTAAAACATTATTTTAAAAACTAACGTTATAAACAAAATAGATACCCAATGTAACTCATCACTGGGTTTCCACATAGGAGAACATAGGTGAAAACGTGGATATGGAAGAGAAATATAACCATCATGTTCTGATTGAGAGTGGTAGAGGACATGGATATGAAAAAATCAATAATCACAAATCCATAAATTTTTGATGATCTAAGGTACCTTCTGATTCATCAGATATGAGGGTACTAGGACATCATTTTTGGTTTTCAATATCATTTCCCTAATGTTGAAAATTTTGCATTTGAAGAAATACTTAATTGATTTTGGTACAATCTCGTCGTTGGTCGTTCCATGAACAATTTCCACTTCATATCATAAGGAAATGAAGTTGAATTTTTCATTCGTAAAGTGTTAGCAGATTATGTGATAGAATGATTGGTCATTCCAACTGTCTCTAACAAAAGGTTAGAAAATGTTATCAAATATACATAAGTCCATCTATGGTGAGGTTAATCCTATATGATTCCAAAAATGGACTTAGACTCCTACTATCACACCGTTTAATAAAATAAAATTAATTTCTACTAACCAGGGACTTCCTATAGGCTAGTGGTAAGCGATAAAGGCCTATCAAACTTGGGTTGTGGGTTCGATTCCCGCATCCTTTTCCGATGTGACGGGTTTCCGCCCATCCTATGGGTTGTCCTTTTTCTAAAACAGTACTATTACAACATTCTATAAATAATATCAAAATTTTCTAGCCATAAACAATACTATCTGATGTCCAACTTAAGGCATTCCAACCTTGAGGCTTATCGAAAATACTTCTGTCCAATCTCATTTTATTAAGAAAATTACTACTAGAAAGGTCATCTACCTAGCATGTGAATTTCATCAATTATCCCCCATATATAATAAGATATATTCTGTTGTTCATATTCCAAACATTTTAATTCCTTAATCATGTATTCTCTTGAAACATGAATTACCATTGAATCTTTGTGAAAACATGAATGCTGTCAAAATTCAACTCTTTCCACATACCAAAATCCCAAAATTTCTATATACTAATACCATGATATCACTTTGTCCTTATATTAGTCATGATCTCATTATACTATCAAACATTTCATTATCTTATTATCCCTATGTGCATATCATATGCCTTCCCTAAATATTTCAATCACTTTTCATGGTTACCAGTAACATAAAATTATTGAAAACCAAAATAAACCAATAAAAACAAATTCCAATATTCCATGATACTAAAAATGAGATTCCACAATACTATTTTTCAATATAATTACATAAACACGTAATCATTCCACCACTTTGTTTTCATAATTCAGCTATCACCAACAGTGATCGCATGTGACATCCCTTTATCCTTTGACTTAAGAGATTTTTTATGTCGATCATCATTAACCCTTTGATTAGGGAATTGGTTTGCATAATGCCCCATTTCCCTACACTTGTATCATTGAAGTGTTGGTGGTGATTTCTCTGTAGTCTTTTCTCTATTCACATCATTAGATACCTTTTCCCCATTTTTAAAACCTCACCTACTCGATGAACTTCTTTTCAACAATTAAAATATTTTCTAGTCCTTTTAAGACAATCTACACTATACTTCTTTCTACACATTTAGCATAAAGAAACATTCGTCTAAATTCACCCTAGTTTTGATATTTTTCCTTGAACTCCATCTTTAGTTTCAGGTCAAAACCATGAGATGGATATATAACACCAACTTCTTGTTCTACCTTAATAGCAAAACACAGAACTTCTTCATGGCTACTGCATTCTCTTATAGCTAATTCCCTTCGAATTGATAGTTTTAAGCCACTGAATAATCAGTCAACTTTACTTTCTGGTTAGACGATAAAGCCAGATTCATACCTTGCAAGCCCTGAAAATTTTTCCTCGTATATACCAATAGATTCATCATCCTTCTTCTTAATCTCAAGGAACTCATTTTCCATATTTTTTCAAAGAATACGAGGGAAGTAATTATTGAAAAACAAGTTCTTAAACTCGGCCCATTCCATGGATTCAATGTCAACATGGGGGCTTTTATTTTTAATTATAGTCCACCACATGCCTGCTTCACCTTCTAATCGGTAAACAGCCAAAATTACTTTTTCAGGCTCTGAAAAACGATGTATAGAAAATATCTTTTCAAAGGTACTGATTCATTGTTCAGCAACAAGTGGATCAGAAGAACCACTGAAAGAAGGTATATGTTTCCTCATGAAGGACTCAATAGAATATTTTTCCTTTATCTGGTCATTTGGATGTCCAGAATGATTCATAGATTGTGTATGTATAGAGATATTATTTTTCACTCCATATACCATAACATTGGTTTGTTCAGGAGTTTAATCATTTCATTGTTCATTACATTGATCAACGCAGTTCCTTCGGGTTCCATCCATCATCTAAAACCCAAAAACAATATTGTGAGAGTCCAAAATCATGCTAGGAAAAAAATAATAAAGGAGGAGTACCTTCAATATATAACATAATGTGTTTAATTAAAAGAATTCTTCTGTAATTATAGGACTATAACCTATACTTATATTTAACCTTAGAGACATCCCTAGACAAACCTAAGATATATCTCTAGGGATTTCACTAATGTTTCTGCATCCTAGTTTCCAAAGGATAACTAAACCTTGACTCTTATACCAACTATAGAGACCCAAGCTTGACATACATAGAAATTACATTACTTTTGCAGAATACATAATACATGATAAAAACAGACACCCAAAGATAGTATTAGTTTATGTCTTTTGAAACTCGGAACATAATCTTCTAATCATGGTGAAAGATCTTCAACATCTCCTGTAAAGAACAACCCCTTTGGTTTTCTATCATAAAACCTTTATTTCTATCCTGGGGAAAAGAAAACATAAAAAGGGTGAGCTCAAATGCTCAGTAAGGGTAAACCTGGAGAACATAAAACAATCCCTAAACATTTGATCGTATGAACATGAACATAAAACATCAAAATCATGAGTAATGTCATAAATCATGGAAGTCCATAAGGCATAGATCATAAATGAACATTAAACATGATAAAATTGCATGTGAATAAAACATGTAATTGTAGGAACCATTAATATTATGTTATGATTTCCATAGTATCCAAGGCATTGCTTCGAAGACTGTCATATTGGAAAAAGACTATTACTGAACCAGGTTTACTTGTCGTTCCAACCCTGTATTACTGAATCGGAATCACAAGTCATTCCATCCATGTCTATCTCATGACATATAAATCTTTACCCAATGTATTGAAGGGATAAATAAGTCCCACCAATCTAATTATATAATTATTCTTTCATGTGCCACAAAATAAACATAAATCGTTTATCATAACCCAAAGAATAATATGGGTTTCTAAACACCATCCCATCATAACATAATCCATATAAAATAAATGGATATCATTTTATCATAAGAAAAATGAAACCATGTAAATAAAAAATACAATATACTTCAAATTTAAACATATTAAATAATTCCATCTTAGATGTAAAATGGTTTTATAAAACACTTGAAATGAATTCTTGACAAAAATATCCTTTCTTCTTCAAATTCATTTTCTTTTCACAAAATTCCATGAAATTTTAAAAGAAAAGGATTTTGATGAAAATAGTCATGAAATATTATAGTGTAATCTTCATGAAAATAAGGTTTTATGAAACTATAAAAATCTGTTCATGTCGTATAAGTTAAAAAAACATTCCCCTCATACTTTTAACAGAAAAGTCAAAAAGTAAGACATATGGTAAACAAAATAAATATTCCTGGCATAACACAAAGTAAAAGTCTAATAGGGGTAAAAATGACTTTAAAAATACATGGAAGAACATTAAACATTTTATGAAAAACATTTTATGGACATGTATGAAAAATATAACCCCAGTCAATAATTACTTATAACCATTCTCGAATAAAAATGATACTGCAAAATTATCCCTTACCTTAGGTCCAATTTCTTTCGTATCTGTCTGAAACGTCTATATATTGGGTTTAAAAATATTATTAACTAGTAATAGAATCATAATAATATTTATTATATCATATATTATTCACTTAGGACTTTATATTACCCGTTCTTTTATCAATTCCATGTTAAAGCAGCGTTTTGGGTAAAATCGTTTCATTTATCGTATGAGTTTCGAATTTTTGTTCTTGATATTATTACTTATATCCTGATTTAAATAATTGTAGAATCTAAAACATTATTTATATATAATTTATATTCAGAATATAAAATATATATGATAGATCGATAAATGGAATGAAATACACCGTTCGTGGAGACGGTAGGTCGTAAGTACGTATGAACGCTGTTTTCATTTCCTTATTGAATTGAATGGAAATAAGTAAAGGAAACGTATATGTAAATAAATGAAGTGTCATTAATATTTCATATATTGCATGATTAATTTTTATATATACTTTATAATCATACATTAATGGTTAATCATGGAGAATGAATCGCATCGCTTCGTGGAGACGGTAATCTGTACGTATGCACGAGCGATGATATCATTACAATAATTATTGAATGGAATTAGAGTGGATGATATAAATTATCAGAACCATTATAATTTTAGTATATTAGTGATAATGATGTTATTACTTTATAATGAAACAAATAAAGAAGAGGAAGTTGAAGAAAAAATAAATTTGAAAGAATTAGTAAATGATATTACCTCTTTTTCGATGTGCCTCTTCTAAACCTCCTCTTAGGGCACTAGAGATGGTCTTTGAAGAAGACCAGTACCTCTAGTATGTTTCTAGGGAAGTTTAGAAGATAAATCTTTAGGGGTTTTCTGAGCTTGAAGGCTCAAAATGGTGTTATTAGGAGAGGGAGGAGGTTTTTTTTTATAAGAGAGGAGAGGGGCAGTTTTGGAAACCTCTAAAATATTAATTTATAATGAACTCAAAACCTACTTAAAAACCTCAAAAATGACTCAAAAACAAATATTAGATGAGATAGAGTTGTAATCTCATCAACCAATAAGATTTAGACATTTTGGTAATTTATTGTAAACCTCATCATCTAGATTTATCCTTATTTAATCTATTTAATTTTATTTGTGGTAATAATATTTTAAATCATAAATTGTTATATATAATTACTTAGATATTTTGAATTTTACATAATTAGATACTTTATGACATTTTAGACTTTATAAATTATAGTTTATAATTTTTAAATAATTTTTTTGATTTTTAAACCATTGTATAATATTTTATTTGTATAAAATAACAATAGTGTGAATTTTAACACTATTCGTTTATTTGAATTTAATTAAAATCCACACAGAGGATATATTCAAAACAAAAATTTAAAATATTTCTAACATTTCATATTAATATATATATTTTTTTAAGAACATTATTTAGTTCATATAATATGTATTTTAATATTTCTAAAACGATTTATTTTATTTTTTAATTAATAAAATAATTTCCACATCACTATTGTGTCATCATTAATGATAATTATTTAATCCCTAAAATTATAAATAAATTCTAATGATATAGATAATTTTATTAGATTTTTGGATAATATTTATAGTGTAAGTTTTATGAGGTTTATTACTAAATTAAATTATTACACTTATAAGATATAAGAGAGTGACATGTTGTCACTTTCTTTGGTTTTAATATTAATTATATAATCCTCATGGTCAAAAGTCCATGAAATGAATCTATTCCAACCCTTATGTAATATGGGTAGACTTGTATTCATCCAATAGGATTTTGGAAGGTGTTAGGGTAATTTTATAATCTTATTTTTACCCTTAATTACCCAATTTACATTTAACTATAGTAAATAAAAATTACCGTAGTTACTATTCACAATGTAAAAAAAATATAAATAACCTATTAACATAATTTTAACCCAATTAATCCAAATATGGAATAAATATTTCCAAATTTAAAACAAAAAAAGTTGCAGTAATTAATTTAAAATTAATCTCATTGTTAAGAAAATAGGTTTTAAAAAGTTAAAACATTGTTAAAGATTGAAAAGGTTTTACCTATGAATTCAATGTAAAATTAATGATAATGACTTGGATTATATTAAATGGTAAAAATATATTCTATTTATAATTTAAAACCATTAAATATTATAATTTAACCATATAAATTATCTTGATGAAAAAATGTGTTTTTAATTAAAATTTAGCGTATTCTTACAGTTCATCAAAATACGAATGTTATCTGATAAATATCAAAAATTTATCCCATGTAAATCTTTATATCCTGATTAAAAAGAATAAGTTTATTTTGTAAAATTGATCTTATAAAGTGGTCAAAAGTTATACTTAAAATGAGTGTTCCATCAAAATGCGGTAAAACTGCATTTTTTTATAAATTATTCTTTTATCGAAAAATTGATTTTGTTTTCATATCTCATTCTAGAAAATGTGTAATATTAATTATAATTTTATAAAATAAAAAATTCGGTTAATGCTGTTCATATCGGCTAGTTCAGAATATTTTAATAATATATCATTGTTTAGTAAAACTCAGTATTGTGTACAACACACGCTATCAAGGAAGGTCTCTCTTACATGCAACACAAGCCAAGAATAGTGTTTGCGTAAACTATAAGCTAATACGGTGTTTAATATGACACATGATAATCTTGGTATAGTGTAAAACACAAGACATCAACAAAATTAAAAAATATATATTTCTCATAAAATCTAGGGGTGTTACATTCCACATACCACTATGGACTACAAAATTTTGAATAATATGACAATTATTAATAATAAAAATATCCATATAAATTACATATCTCATATAATAAGTGTATAATGTGGTTTTTGAAAATTTAACATCATTTGAGGTATCACCAGCTCAGAATTTATCAGTTAGATAACCCAAATACCACCATCAGAATTATGTGTGGCCATTATAAATTTTTTTAATGTTGTTCGGTATAAATAATTCTCCTAGTGATCTTTTAGATTTCATGAAAAGGATATTGAACAAGTATCTTAGTACATTTTGTAAGGTATTTTTGGATGTCATACTGGTTTATTAGAAAATTTCTCATTAGAATAAGCAGCTTCGAAATTTCATCGTTGAAATATTGAATAGTCACTACATTTAATTCATTTATTCGAAATGAATTATTTTTATCCTTAATTTTATTTAATTGGAGAATGTTATTTTGAAATATGAACTTAATTCAATATTAATAAGGTGAAGGTTTTCTTTTCATGGGATGAACTAACAAATTTCATTGAGATATGGTACCTCTTTGTCCTTTATGAATATTATCAACAGATCATTATGGATTTATCAAATATGTCATCACCATTTACTAATATTAACATCATAAAGATGAAATTTTACTCTAAAACTAACTACCAAACATATTTTGAGGAATTTGAATATATTTTTACATTATCTCCTATTCTGATCATTCTAAAAACTAGTAAGTACTACATGGTATATTATAAATATTTTAGGGCTAGTATGGGGTGTGTTCATATATAGGATGGTCATGTGGGGGAGCATAGATATTATAATCATTGATCACATGATAATAAATACACAACTCATGAATTGGTGATTTCTATTTTTATTATTATTCTTTAGTGTTGGTGAAACTATTTCATTAGGGAGGGGTTCATGTCCATTCATGATCACAATATATTGATTTTTATATTTTCCTAGTAGAACCTATATCATATAAATATATGTTTGGTTGAATTAATCGAGTCATATTACCTTCACGTTCACTATAAAATTTGGGTGATGAATTAAATCAAAGACACTATTAGTATGTTGTACCCATCTTAGGCTATACTAGAATTGACTTATGAGTGGAACCTAAAAATGATTTTCACATAATTGGATATAGATATATAGGAGGGTGATTCATGTTTGTTTATTTGAGTGATAAATTATCATCATTTTTCATTTATCCTATTCTGTAGGAGAGTCTGTATGATGATGAGTTTTGAAGAGTTAGAGAATATCTCTATGGTGGGGGGGGGGGGGTTTCTTAGTTGATCTATCCCCATTGATGGGAGTATTTTACATGGTAATCCGTTTCTACCCAATTACTAATAAAAAAATTAGTTTTTGATGATTGAAATAGTTTTTAAAGGCCTTTCAACCTAGTAATTTGTAGATGTATTATATAATGAGATGATTTTTTTTGTGTTTAGGTATGAAGTGTATCATTATTGATTATGTATCAAGTGGTTACAACTGCTAGATGATAAAAGAAGACACATAAATTCTTCTACTCTGCACCATCCTCTTTTGGTGTAGATTATACCTAGGACAATGAGTACATGGAATTGATCATTTGATATAAATAGACCCCCAAAAAATATGATTTCTAGGTAGAAATGATCAATTTATGAAATTAGAACATTTATTTTTTATGAGGGACATAACAAATCTTATTGATCATTGTTAGCCATATGTAAAATATATTTAATGGTTTGATGGGGTCACCTCTTCGCTTGTATCTAATAGGGGTCCTAGGTTTAGTAATCTATTTTGTAATAGTATCTATGAGGTGATGGGAACCTAGGTATGTTTTATTAAAATTACCACCGACAGATCGATTTTCTGACAGAGTATGCTATACAGATTATAGAGGATATACTCTATGCCAAAGTCTCATATTTCAATAGATTGTAATAAAATAATCTAGGACTATCTACATTCTATTATAATAAAAATGACTATTTATTGATCAATATTTCATCCTTTGAGGCTGTGTATGGTCACCCATGTCGGTCACCTATTTTTTGGTCCATGGAGGGAGAGACCTCCCTTGTTGGACCGAGTCTCATTCAGGAGATGTCAATGAGGATTCAGGCTATAGAGAACACTAGGTTGCATCTCAAAGCTAGTAGGAAATTCATGTGGATCATCAGTAGAATGATTTGGAGATTTCCATTTTTGACCCAATCTTATTGATTATTTTTCCTTAGTCAGGTCACAACAATCTTAGGAAACCTGGAAAGCCAGCTCTGATATATTATTGGCCATTTGAGATAACATGACATCTTAGTAAGATTTATTAATGGTTGGCATCACCGACTTAGGTAATATGTAATAATTATTTTTTTCTATGTATTTTAGGTCAATATGTACCATATGAAACCATCCTGTGTTATAAGATAGGGAGTAATGGACTTATATACAGACATATATGTTTTTGATGAACAAATGGTTATCATTGATTCGTAGATGGATGTATTATCTGGTAATAATATAAATTATTTATAAAAGTGTTTTGGATGCATGAATTATATTCTCAAGAGGATCTCTAGTGAAAATCATTGGTGATGGAGCAGTGGCCTCATATCTTGTGGGATTTTTGTAACACCCTTAGATTTTGTGAATTATTATTCTTTGATTTAATTTATTCTTTTGATATTCTCACTTCCCATAAAACTGAATATAGTTTCTTTATCATATAATAGCACAAATATTTCTACTATGTTATATGCAACACCAACGGAAGCTTTCACAACCTGAAACACTGACTTGGCTTATCTTACACACAACACCATGTTTCTATGAAAAAAAAAAAAATATAATTATATAAATAAAATATTTATAAACTGGCCATTAAAATTGTGTTATGTATAGTAATAACTAATTTTTTAATATTATTTATAATTATTTTGATAATGAAACACATAATTTTTCATAAAATCATTATATGTTTATAACTAATATTTTCTCAAATGAACAAATTTTTATGTCCTTCTATGAAAAATAATAAAATTAAATTTAGACACTCATAGAAATTTATTTTAAAAATAATAATAATTTTTGAATATTGAATATCAAAATTATCATAGCATGAAATTTTAGAATTTTTCTAAAAATAATCAATTTTTTATGAGTACTGAAATATAGTATATAATTGTTAAAAAACAATCCATTTCATATTAATAATTATTTTTTGACATTAAATTTATTTTAATGTCACAAAAAATAAATAATACACACATTAATCCAATTTAGGTCATTGGTATCATTTTTATAGCAGAATTAGTAGTCAAAAATTATTTACCTTTTTAACATCTATTTTACCCGCCTTTTTGCCACATTTGTCGGATCTGCAGAAAATGTTACTTTACTAATTCTTTTAATTGAATTTCAGAAAAATAACACACATGGTTGTAGTTCGTATAATAGTTTTTTCTAATAGAATAAAAATAATATTTTTGTAACAGCAACTTTGTAATTTTATTTACGATAGATAAAGCTAAATAAGGTAAATAAATGTCAAAATAATATTATAATAATATAAAATTACAATAACACTTATCATAATTTAATTGTATATGTTATTTTCAATCTAAATCACCCTTAAGAAGTAAACATAGTCCTTTTATGCCACTTTTTTCTATTAGGACATTTATTATATTTTATTTAATGAAGAGTAAAAAATGTCATATTCAAACATTAATAAAATAAATAATTTATAATATAAGGTTATAAATAATAAAAAGTCAACTATAAATAATAAATAATAAGTTAATAAATATATCTACATAATGATCATTTTTTTGATATTTTTATACGTGAAATAACTTAATTAATGGATTGAATAATAATGATGCAGTAATTGTTTAAAGAATAGAAGAAACAAATAAATGATGTTAAAAATATTAAAATAAATATAATTTTCCTTATTTAATGAAATATATGAATTTTTTAGATAAATTATATCTTGTTAGTGAAACATTGGATGTATTTTTTAGAATTTATCATGTTGGGTTGATATTTTTTAAAATGAAAATATTGAATAGTATTAAAATTTATATAACGGATGCTTTAAAATAAATAATATTTTATTACATGTTATAAATATCATAAAACTATTAGGTTAAGAAAAATAACTTTTATTTTATAATATATGTCATAAATTATCCAATTGAGGTTTGTTTTGGATTTTGTTGTAATTATATTAACCCTATAGTGTAAAAAACAAGTTGTCATTCTAAAATATAAATTATTTATCTATGGGTTAAAGCCAAAAGATAACGTTAATTTTGTGACCCAAAAAAGGTTAAATTTATTTTGTGAGAGTATTTGGATAGATAATTATCTTATCCTTAAAAGAACTATCTTTTTAACTTTTTTAAATCAAAAACCATTTTTTAATTATTTAATAGTTTTGGAGCTTCCTAAATTGCCCTCCTGCCTCTTATAAAATAGAACATATCCTCCTCTTTTACTCACACAACTAAAGCCTAATGGAATGGTGAAAAGCATCCGATTTCATCTCCAAACATCCCTAAATTCATCTTAGAAGCCTTAAATTTGGAATATTTCTTGTCGAGAATGAATTTTAGCACAAACTAAATGGAGTTACCTAATTTAGAGGTAGTGCCTTCTACCAATATCCTTCGGTTATTTTTCTTCACCACCACTAATCATTATTTAGGAAAATATTTTATGAAATCATTAGTACCATAAATATAAAATGATATTTATTATATTTCTTTATCTTACACATACAGAAACCTCCATCTAATTGATATAGACCGTATTGTTTCTATGTACGACAAATTATTTCCTCACGAAACATTGATTGTTCATTTTTCCTTTACCACCAATCATTGTGTCCATTATGATGAAAACTATATCTATATAAGTTATATATAAAATTTATTTTTCCATTAAGTATATATATTCTTTTTTAATACACATACCTTTTTTACTTTCCATTTTCTGTTAATAAGATAATCTTGTTTGAAGAAATGTGGACTACCGCCCACTCAAAGTGATGTGATTCATTCACACAGCACATGGAATGTTTTAGGGATGGGTTTAGTGAACATATATGATATATATTATATAATAAATCTAATTTAATAGTTGTATATACATAAATATACATATATATATATATACATATTTCATTTACATATATTCTTTTAATATGATAATTAAAATGGAAACAACATTCCTTCATATTTACGGGTTGTCGTCTCCATGAACGGTGTATTCCATTTCATACATATTTAGTGTATAGATTATTTTAAAATATATATATACAATATATAAAATATATTTATATAATTATTTACATACTGGTATCATGATATAAGGATAAAGACAAATAATATAACAAATTAAAACAAATGTGAAGAACAATGAAAATATTACCCGACATGAGACCTTATAATAGGATCGTTAGCACAAGGGTAATATATGGTCAAAATAAATCAATAAATGGTATTATGTATAAGAATAATATTATATAAAATAATTCTAATATACTTATATTTATTTTACAAAAATCTTGCATGATTATGAAGAGAGTCAAGATAGAAGGTAAGGGGATTTTGGTCTCAACTTTGTTTATGTGAGACACATGCCTCATACACTACATGTTTCTTCTACACAGTGTATATACATCCTATAAATATATATTATGTGTCTTATCTATAAGGCTATCATATTTTCATATTTTTCTTATTTTCATTTTTCAATGGGAATATGATTCTACTTATTATATAATGATGATTGGTTATTTCACATTCATTTCCATATTTGGTATTGTATCATTTTAAGTCCTTTGGGTAAAATTTATCATCCAAGTCCATGTTTTCTAAACGTAATTTTATAAAATGTTTCAGTATTCTAATATGGATATTTAAAGTCATTTTTTTCATTTTAACTTTTATTTATACATTTTTAAAGGAATCAATCTTTCTATTTCCAAACGATGTACTTTTAGACTATTCAACTAAAAGTATGAAATGAATGTTTTATTTTAACTTATATGGAATCAATATATGTTTAAAATTTCATAACACCTTATTTACATGATTATTAAATTACATGTTTTCAAGGATATTTTCATATAAAATGTTTAATTTTAAAATTGTGCAAAATTTTATGAAAATAAAACATCTTTGATGAAAAATTGACATTTTCATCGAAAATTAATTTCAAGTGTTTTATAAAAATTATTTACCATCAACGATAACATCCATTGGGGTTACTCATGACTTTACGGGGAAATTATTCAATATTTCCATTCATATTATTTCTTTGAATAGATTGTATTTATATGGCATGATGTTTATGATGCTTGTTTCTCCTTCAGATATTATATTCTTTTTAAACCTGGTTCATTCCATAGGTTATTTTAATAATGAAATGGTTTTGAAACCTATAAATTTTCATAGGTTATGATATGTTTACATGGTTATAATACCCATGTCATTTCATAGGTTATATTATTATTTTTTATGCTCTTGTGGAACATTTAATTATGATTTCATTATGAGATGGGTGGGACCTATAAATCCCTCCAATGCATTGGGAAATAATTTATATATCTTGAGTTAAACTAAAATGATATTTGGAGTGATCCTTGACTACTAATATGGTCATGGGTGTGAACCATGACTACTAATATGGTATGAGGACTAAACTCATGCTACTAGGATGGCTATGGGAGAGATATGTGACTACGAAGATGGTATGAGCAGTGAACCCATACAAATAATATGGTCTTAGCAGTGATACATTGGATACCATGGACATTATAATATTCTTATGCATTTTCAATACTTCTATTTTGTATTAATATGTCATGATTCTATTACTCGGGTTCATTATTTCTTCATAGTTAATGTTTTATGAATATCCTATATTTATTCAATGATTTGTGTTTATGATCATTGATATATAGGATATGATCTTATATTTTCTTGATCATGATCTCTTACTCTCATGGTTATGATTATGTTTACCTGTCTCCATTTTTTACCCTTACTACGCATTTTACCACACCCTTTTTCTTCTGTTTTCTTTTCCCTAGGTTATAAAGAAAT
This sequence comes from Viscum album, assembly GCA_963277665.1. Classification (NCBI taxonomy): domain Eukaryota; kingdom Viridiplantae; phylum Streptophyta; class Magnoliopsida; order Santalales; family Viscaceae; genus Viscum; species Viscum album. The sequence goes on from OY728140.1 coordinate 2,078,928,565, forward strand.
TTTTTTATGGTACTAATGTGGAAGATCTTTAAAAATATATATTTAAGATCTTTCAAGAAATTAGAATAATTTGTTCCCTATTTACACAAGAATTAGACCAATTATAGTCTTTTGGCGTCTGTTTGTATAATTTTTATGTATTAAAAAAAATTTATTTGTGGTCCATGTACGTAATTACTGGTTCCTTAAAGTTTATTTTAGATTTAATGTTTAGTCAACCATTTGAAACTATGATGTGAAAAATTTAGTGAGTTCCCTAGATATATTTCTATGTTGGTGTTTAGGGATTTCCCTATACATAACTATAACTATCAGTTACAGTCCTAGAATTTTGGTAACAATCATAAATAACCTAGGATTAATGATGAGGTGTCAATGATTGAGGAAGGTTTCATAATTTAAATATATTATAAGTGACTTATCATGATTATGAAGTTCCTCATTATGATCATTGTATCTTACTCTATGATTTTGGTTTTAGTCGAGGATGAGAACCCAAAGGAGCCGAGTTAAGGGAAATTATGACAAACAATGCAATAAATTTCGTTCAAAGAAGCCAAATGATATGGGAGTTGTAATGAAAAATAATGTTTCTTTTATCACCCATAATTCTTAATAAATAAATCATGCTGGACTACCAAATGAGAAACAGAGGGAACAATAATCTATTAAGTCCTTCATGAGGCAACATCCATTGTATTTTATCAGATCCTATGATCCAATTATTCCTAAAAAATCGATTAGTAACACTAGAATCATATTCCCTATTCTCCATTTTATAGAATAGGAGAAAGTCATTCTGGCTGTTTATCAGTTAGAAGGAGAAGCAGACCAATGGTGGAGTATAATCAATAATATGAGGTGGAACGATGAAAATGAATACATGGATTTGGATGTGTTCAGTAACTAATGACTCAATAACTACATTTCAAATTTTATTTGAACTAATATAGAAACATATTTCAATAAGATTTTGAAAAGGGATTATGAATCCATTGGTACATATTTGTAAAATTCTAGATTAGGTGGAATGTATGCTTCTGGATTTGACATTCAACTTGAAAGTAAAGTCGATCGATTCTTTAGTGTCTTAGAACTATGTCCTTAAAAGGCATTAGTTGTAAAAGAATTTACTATATATGAATATATTGTGTTTAGTGATATTAAGGTAGAAATGGATGTTTGTGTTACATATCAATATCATGGTTTTGACAACAAATGAAAGATGGAATTCAATGGAATGTATCAAAATAGTGCTGAAAACAAAGTGAGTGTTTCCTTATTCTTAATATGTGGTAAGAAGTATGGTCGATAATGTTTTAAGTGGTAAAATAAATTATTTATGTATGACAATTAAGGTCGTCAAGAATTTGAGTTCTGAAGTAATGGGAAGAAGTTAGCTAACAATGTGCATGGAGAGAGAGACACAGACAATGCACCTCCCCCACTTCAGTGATTGAAGTGTATGGAGATTGGGAATTATGACACTAGTCCCCTATTCCAATGGTTATCGATGATGATTGAAATCAGCAACCTCATTCTGATAAGGGAAAAGTAAAATTTCATTTGATCACTATTTTCAATTTGGATTATGACAACGATGTTGTGGAATGATTATGTGTTTATGTATTATAATTCAAGAATAATGTTGTAGATATACATTTATGGTTTTATGGAATAATGAAACCTCTTTGTTTTGGTACACTTATGTTTTTAAATAAGTATTTGAGAACATATTTTGAAATGTAATGGTATCCATAAAAGGGGATTGTGGTAATAATGTGATATTTTTGGAAATAACAAGATTAAGGGAAGTATAACACATAATATGAGCATGATGTTTAGATAATGATATTTGGATAAAGATATTTTGGATTTGAATAAATAAAATGGATGATACTAGTTACCTTTTCACTAATTACGGATTTATTGATATATGGGTTATTATATCATGGATGGAGTGAACATCCTTTTAGACTTATGATTAAGTAAACATGGATATTTTTAATAAGCATGTATTATAATTCAGTTTATTTCCATGTTTCAAAAGAATAAATTATCACGATATTCACATGTTTTTAATGTTAAAACCGTGTACTAAATTATGATATATTGAGAATATTGTTATGAAAATTTAGTGGAATTATCTCTAAATTTTTTTCTTTTTAGCTTTCGGGAGAATTGTGGGATTATCAATTTATGGAATTTTTACGTTAAACTTGAGATATGTTTGTGAAATTTAATAATTTTATAACCATAGGTAGATTTATATATATAACATGTGCTACCATTTTCTTGAGTATTGATAGAATGACCTATCGTTATTCTCATGATTATGTATCACTTCAAGAATGAAAAATTCAACATCAATTCATGGAATAAAGATGAAGTGGAAATTGATCGTGGAACAAAAATGGATGTTTTTAAGATGAAATCATGTATTTATCATGTCTTAATAATTCTTCATAATTTGAAAAATAATCCTGATGTTAAAGGGTTTCATATTCCCAACATTTCTGATGATATCAATAACCTATTTCATTTTTATTTAGATTATGTTTTTTGATTGTTAACTTTCTCAGGATTACCCACTTTCTTATGATTATTTATATTTATCAATATCTATTATTAATTATTATTTTCCTCTATTCCCAATTCTTCACCTATGTTCTCCTATAAAGGGACCTAGTCATGATTTACATTGGGAAACTGTTATTCTCAAATAGTTCCTTTTTAAAAGGATGTTTTTGATTATTATTTTTATTATGTGTATTTCTATGAAGGAAACATTAACGTATTAATAATATCATAACCCATGAAAATTTGGATGGTGAAATTTATTTTGGTTGCGGGGGGGGGGGGGGGGGTAGAATATAACACCCCCATATTTTTTGAACTGATTCTTTTATTTAATTTAATATTTTGATATTTTCACCTCATAAAACAATGTATATAGACTTTGTTTATTATATAATAGCACTGTGTATTTTATTATTTTTTACACAGCACCGAGGGAAGCATTCACTACACGCAATACTGACATGGTTTGTGTTACACGCAACAATGAATTTCTACAAAACAACACTTCACTATTACAATTATTTATATAATATATTTATAATATATCCATTAAGAATGTGATATTGATAGTAACAACAAATTTTCAGTATTATTTTTAATGGTTTTGATAATTAAACATATAATTTTGGGTAAAATAAATATATGTTTATAATTATTATTTTCAAAAATGAATGCATTTTAATGCCCTTCAAAGAAAAATAATAAATTTAATTTTAGGCACTCATAGAATGTTATTTGATATAATAAAAATTATTTTTTAATTTGGAATAACAAAATAAGATTAGGGTTATTTTTTTGTTTTTTCTAAAAAGTTCATTTTTTGATAAATAGTGAAAAAAAACTGCGTAATAGTTTAAAAATATCATTATTATTTAAATAATTATTTTTAATTTAAATAGATTTTACTGTTCAAAGTGGATAAATAATACATATTTTAATCTCATGTAGCTCATTCGATTCATTTTTATAATATAATTACTCATAAAAAACTATTGAACTTTTGATCTTCTCTTTCACCTGCCTTCTAGCCAAATTTACAGGATTAGTAGTAAATATAAATTTACCGCATCTATGAATTAAATTTCAAAAATGAAAATATATGGTTGTAATCATTATGAAAAATGTGGTCTAATATGAACAAAATAATTTTTTTTCACACCCCGACCACGGATGCCTGTTGTCTTTATTTTTATTTTTATTTTCACGGTCCCGCGACTTTGGACAGAGCTGGGATTGGGTCCGGATTTAAATTTTTTAAGCTCTGGTGGTTTTCAGTGGGTCTCAGACTAGTGCGTAGTCACCGCACTGCTAGCATTCATCGCGCTTTCGGTCCGGGTAGGTGCATGGTCTCCGCACCGCTAGCACCGATCGTGCGCTCTGTCCTGGAGACTGCGTAGTTGTCCGATTATTATAATAATTATTATTGTTATTATTAATACTATTGTTATTATTATTATTGGATTAGTATTATTATTATTATTATTATTATATTTATTTAATTTTTTGTTTTATCTTCTTCTTCATTATCTTTTACTTTTTTTTCTTCCTCTTCTTTGTTGTTCTTCCACGCGGGTGTCTCCTCCCCAATTTCTTTTTTTTCTTTCTTTCTCTCTTCTCCCATGCGAACCGAACACCCTGATCCCTAGACCGTGCCTGCATCCCCCCTCCTCCAGTTCTCCCCTCTGCCTCACCTTGCCAACACCGCCGCTGATCAGCCCGCACCCCAGGCACCTGCCAACCTCACCCCAGCCGCACGCCAGTAGCCCGCACAACTTGCCTCCCCAGCGTCCCGGACTCTGCACCTGCTGCATGCCCGCTTCGCCATCGGCCCTCCCTGCTTGCACGGCTCCCCGACCGGCTCGCCCTCCTGCCTTGTGTAACACCACCCCCAGGCCCCGGCTCCTCCCTCAACCTCCCTGCATACGCGCCCCTCATACCGTAGCTGCCTCCCGCGCACCAGCACCAGCCCGACCCCTTCCTCCTTCATTATCACGAGCAGGAAGCCTACAATACCCCGGTTCCCTCCTGCTTCACAGCACAACGCCCCGACATCCCCTTGCAGTAGCTTCCTCGGCCATCCCTTGATCTTGTTTGTTGTCCGCTGATCCCTGCACTCTTACAGTGCCTACCGCCCCTGCCCTTGTTGTGCACCCCCCATCAGCGCGCCTCTTCCTACCGGCCAGCTCTGGCGGCCTTCATCTTCCACCTTCCCTTGGCCGAGCCCATCCCTCTGCCTCCTACCTCGCACAATGCAGCACCACCCTCCGGGCCTACTCCCTCTTTGTGCATAGTAGCCAGCCCTTGCGACATGTGAGTAACCTGACCCCTCTTGTTCTCTTTGCTGCAACAAACCAGCCACGACTTTCCTGTCCAACAGTGTCGCACCACCCTCGCCGTTGTCCGCCAGTCGCGCCCCCAGCCCGCTTGCCTTCGCCAAGCCTCCGCCAGCTCTAGCTCACCCTCAACGTCACGCTCGTGTCCCGAACTTGCTGCCTCCCTATCCGAGACCTCGTTCCACCCTCCTGCTACCCTAGTGTGGCCTCATTTTGGCCACCCCCTCCTCTGAGTTAGCTGCCTTCGGCGCGACTCCTTCCAACGGTCTGTTTGTTGTCGTAGACCCCCCGATGGGTATACCCTTTTTTTATGCTCCTTTTGATATTTTTATTTGATATATATATATATATATATATATATATATATTTACCCTGGTTTAATTAGAATTTTTATTAATTAAATGTTATTTGGGTCTGTATGCCTTTTTAGGTCCTCCGTGGTGTGTTTCCGAGTGAGCGTTATCGCCGCGCCTGGTTACCGAGCTTGCGCCATCGTTGCGCCTTGGTCTCAAGGAAGGTCCCCCACTACACTTACCTTTAAATTTAGAATTTATTAATTTCTTGATGTTTTATTAATTTTAATAAATAGAAAATAATATAATATAATTAATTTTTAAATGATTATTTGTTGTAAAAAGAGCCGTTTATTTTATAACGAACTCTTGAAATATTTTCTTAGAGAGTAGACACCCAGTACTGAAAGAATGCTAGTTTGGACTTTAAAAATAATTTACATAATTTCAAATGTGGTTCTAGTTTTAAAGATTAATGATTTCTTCTGAACAAGTGTTTCAGGTTTTCTTGAGAAACTAGGTTTTTCTTTAAAATTGGTGAAGGCCTCTTTGCAACTTTAATAAAATAATTTTTTTTGGAAAACCCACTCAGGGGTGAATTTTGGTGTGAGTTGATTGTGTGAGCTGTATGAGATGTTTGTGCATCGTGACTGATTGATTTACATTGTGGACGCACCCCTGTGTATGGCTTGTGTTGACATGGGAACCTGGCATAGTTAGTGAATCTTATGAGAACTACTGTTGCACTAGTTTAGATTACGCACTGGCTAGTGGACCTATAGCAAGGGAATACTGAGTTATTGCTGCTATGGGGGTTGGGCCCCTCAGTTAGGCCATGCAGGGCTATGCCGGGCGTTAAGATGTTATGATGTCATCGAGTTAGGGCATGCCTTCAAGATGAGTCAGATGTATAGTACGTTCTGGATTGTTCATGATATTCTAGGTTCAACCCATGTTTCCTTTAGTTTTTTTGTATGTGGTGGACAGTTGAGAGGTCTAGTTCAGTTGCTGGCCCATGTGTGCCACTTTTTCCATTTCCCTTGGTGTGTGTTCTGTGTTATGTGTAGTTTTACTTTTTTGGATAATAACTAATGTTTGGATTTCTAAATGGTTCACAGAAAATGATTTGAAAAGAAATATACCTACTCCATTCCAACATTAAACTGGTTTTTTTAAATTAGAAATGGAAATGGACTGATACTTGTTTTATAAATGAAAGTGTGTGTGTGTGAAAACCAATATTTTGTATATTTAGTTCAAACATGTAATTGGTAAATTTCTTTATTTAAAGGTAGTGCATTGGGAATATATATCGGGCTAGCCTACTGAGTTTTAATACTCACGCCTATAGTTCCTTTCTGTTTTTAGTGTTGTGAAGGCTACAGCTTGGGTGCATTCGCCGTGAGCGATGTTTAGTCGTGAGTTGGAGGGTGACCCATGAGGTCACATGGAGATAGTTATTGTTTCTTTCGGTTAGTTTTATTTTCTTTTGTTCTTGTTTAGTTATATTACTTTGTTTATTTTATTTTGCGCTGCTCTATTTTATTTCAGCTGCTCTATTTATTTATTTATACTGATCGAATTCGTTCCCACAACCTCTGCTGATGCACTGGAACTTGCCGACAGCCCGGGAGGATCGGGAAGGCCTCTCGGGTCATGTCGCGGACCGGCTCGAGTGACCGGTTCAGGGTTGACCCAGCTTGGTTCATGACAAAATGGTATCAGAGTACGTCGTCCCTTAGTGGACCTTGCATTTCAGAGCGCCCTTTGTTATTTGGGATGTCCAGTTGATGAAGATTAGGACTTTCGGGGCTCAGCAGGTAGGTTATGGGTCGGTGCCTGATCACTACCGCTCGTGACGATTCCTGAGTTACTAGGGTTAGTCTGGGATTTGAGTCACTTTTCCTTGGTCATTTCGGATTGAGGGATGACAATGGATGCGAATCGGTTCACTGTGCGGCCTCACATGGGGTGGTGACCCATGTGGAGTCCAAGTGCCCAGCTTAAGTTCCCCTTAGTGTTATTCCTTACATGGGGCATGGCTCACCACCATGTTGTCGGGTCAGACATATGCACTAGTTTCTTTTTCTAGTGGGTTATTACTACTTGTGTCTTGTTTTAGTCTCATTTGATTTGAGTGTGATTTAAAAGTGATATTGTTTTTTTAAAAGGAAAAGTTTTTCTTCCAAATTGTTTTTGAAATTACTAAAGTGGGGTTTTAAAGAGAAGGTGTATTGGTAGGGTAAAACTTGGTATGTGCTTGGATTTGGTAAGGAAAAATAAGTGTTTGAACCTTGGCACTCCTTATGGAGGGTCACACATTCATGGGTATGTATGGAAGTTCGTGGGGGCACTTGTTTGCAACTGATATGAGCAAGATTGAATGAACACACATGTGACGGTTCATAAGGTTCCATAGGTGAGTTTTTACTTTTTTTAAAGAAACGATGGTTTTGGAAAAATGATTTTTTCCTGTGTTTGTATATTTTTGGATTATGGGTCTATTTGTCCTTGGCTTGTGTCATTGCTTTGATTGTGTTTAGGCTTGATGCCAGTTTTGAAGGTGTTTTTCGTGTTGTCATGAGTATGCCGCCCAGAAAGCCTCCAAAAGTTGTTAATGAGTTATGCTCAGTTCTCAGTTCCTTTCATTTTTTACTTTCTTTTCAAGGTAATCAGAGTATGTTATAGGTAGTTGTCTTGTTCGGAAAGATAGTGTGTCTTAGGTTTGTTGGGAACTCCCAGGATAGTTAAGCTTCATGCCGCCCTAGAGTTATTTGAGGGTTCAGTTTTGGACTACTAACAATGAAATGTCTCATCATCGTTAGAGTTTTGGGTGTGATTAATAGTGGTTGACTTTCGTGAAGGTTCCCCACCTGGAAAAGAGTGCAGGCTGGTGGAACCTATCTCCAAGAAACTATCATCGTCATTACCGGCTCTTAGTTCGTCAGACCGCTCTCTTGTGTGCCACCAGTATGGCCTGTCTAGACATTCTATGTCCTCATGTTGCATCCCTTTGAAAATGTACGACCATCATGGTTGTATGAATCATCGAACGGATGGAGTTAGAGACCACAAGATGAAAATACCTGACTGTGAGGCAGATGATGCTTCAGTTGTCAGGGCCCCAGCCACATGTCTTGGGGTGAAGCTTGCGTACAGTCATGAGTTACCAAGTGTGTGTGGAACCTCGGTCCAGATAATGTCTTTGGATTTGGAATGGAAATGTCCAAAATTTCCCTTGTTCTATTCTCGTCTCTGTCGTAAGCTCATCCTTTGTCATGGTGGCGTGATGAGCTCTTTTCCCCACAATCCAAGTGGCCTTGTCTACCCTCAGTGTGGTTTTTAAGTTGTTAGGTCTCTTTGAATGGTGTGGGCCCATGAATAAACGGACATGTTCTATCGTTGAGTTGGTCCTAGATGTGTTCGATAGGGGAATGTTCATTTTGTATAGTTGGTGGGAGGTGTTGAGTTAATTTCTCATCCTAAAGTTGTTGGATTGTTCCGTAATAAACTTTTCATCAAGTCTCAGGTTTTTTGTTCAGAACATGTAGGGAAAATGAATGAGTTTGGTTTGGGAGTTCCCATATTTCCCCCCTAGGGGTTGTTTGTTCGGGTTTCAAGGGTTTTAGTATTAGTGAATTCTTGTGGTTGGGAGAACCCTCTCATGTTCTCCCCTCATTCTCGGGCAGTGGTTTTTCTTGAATTGGTCGGGTGTGAAGTTTGTTGGGAATGGTCACCCCGAATCTCTTGGTTCTCTATGACTTTTTCTGGGAATGAACTCAAGTTGTGTCAACTGTTGGCTTGGTGACATTTTATGGGCATAACGTTTCTGTGGTGGGGAGAATTGCCACACCCCAACAACGGATGCCTGTTGTTTTTATTTTTACATTTTTTTCTCGGTCCCGCGACTTTGGATAGAGTTGGGTTTGGGTCCAGATTTAAATTTTTGAAGCTCTGGTGGTTTTCGGTGGGTCTCAGACCAGTGTGTATTCACCGCACTGCTAGCATTCATCGCACTTTCGGTGTGGGTAGGTGCACGGTCTCTGCACCGCTAGCGCCGATCATGCGCTAAGTCCTGGAGACTGCGTAGTTGGCCGATTATTATAATAAGAATTATTGTAATTATTAATATTGTTGTTATTATTATTATTGGATTAGTATTATCATTATTATTATTATTATTATTATTTTATTTTCATTATTTACTTTTTTATTTTATATTCTTCTTCATTATCTATTACTTCTTTTTCTTCCTCTTCTTTGTTGTTCTTCCACGCGGGTGTCCCCTCCCCCTTTCTTTTGTTTTCTTTCTTTCACTCTTCTCCCGTTCGACCTGAACACCCTGCTCCCTAGCCTGTGCCTGCATCCCCCCTCCTTCGGTTCTCCCCTCTGAATCGCCTTGCCAACTCCGCCGTTGATCAGCCCACACCCCAGGCACCTGCCAACCTCACCCCAGCACGCGCGCCAGCAGCCTGTACGACTTGCCTCCCCAGCGTCCCGGCCTCCGCGCCTATAGCATGCTCACTCCGCCAGCGGCCCTCCCTGCTTACTCGGCTCCCCGACCGCCTTGACCTCCTGCCTTGTGCAACACCACCCCCAGGCCACAGCTCCTCCCTCTGCCTCCCTGTATGCGTGCCCCTCATACCGCAGCCGCCTCCCGTGGACCAGCAACATCACGACCCATTCCTCCTTCCTTGTCGCGAGCAGCAAGCCCGCAATGCCCCGGTTCCCTCCTGCTTTGCAGCACAACGCCCCGACTTCCCCTTGTTGTAGCTTCTCCGACCAGCCCGTGCTCTTGTTTTCATTCCGCTGAGCCCTGCGCTCTTATAGTGCCTGCCGCCCCTGCCCTTGATGCGCACCCCCCATCAACGCGCCTCTTCTTACCGGCCATCCCTCTGCCTCCTACCTTGCACAATGCAGCACCACCCTCCGGGCCTACTCCCTCTTAGTGCACAACAGCCAGCCCTTTCAACATTTGAGTAACCCGACCCTCTTGTTCTCTTTGATGCAACAAACCAGCCCAGGATTTCCTATCTAATAGCACTGCACCAACCTCACCGATGTCCGCCAGCCGCGCCCCCATCCCGCTCGCCTTCGCCAAGCCTCCTCCAGCTCTGGATCACCCTCGACGGCGCGCTCATGTCCCGAACTTGCTGCCTCTCTATCTGGGACCCTGCGCCACCCTCCTGCTACCCCGGTGTGGCCTCATTCTTGCCGCCCCTCCTCTGAGTTAGCTTCCTTCGGCACGACGCCTTCCGACGGTCTGTTTCTTATCGCAGACCCCCCGATGGGTATACCCTTTTATTTGATGCTCCTTTTGATATTTTTATTTGATATATATATATATAATTATTTACCCCAGTTTAATTATAATTTTAATTAATTAAATGTTATTTGGGTCGGTTTGACATTTTAGGACCCGCGCGGGGTGTTTCCGAGTGAGCGTCATCGCCACACCTGGTTTCCAAGCTTGCGCCATCATCGCGCCTTTGTCTCGAGGTAAGGACCCCCACTGCACTTACCTTTAAATTTAAAATTTATTAATTTCTTGATGTATTATTATTTTTAATAAATAGAAAATAATATAAGATAATTAATTTTTAAATGATTATCTCTTGTAAAAAGAGCCGTTTATTTTATTACGAACTCTTGAAATATTTTCATGGCGAGAAGACACCCAGTAGTGAAAGAATGCTAGTCTCAAATTTAAACATAATTTAAGGAATTTCAAATGTGGTTCTGGTTTTAAAGATAAATGATTTCTTCTGAACAAGTGTTTCAGGTTTTCTTGAGAAATGAGGTTTTTCTTTAAAATTGGTGAAGGGCCGTTTGGCACTTTAATAAAATAAATTATTTTGTAAAAACCACTCAGGGGTGAATTTTGGTGTGCGTTGATTGTGTGAGCTATATGTGATGTTTGTGCATCGTGATTGATTGATTTACATTGTGTATGCACCCCTGTGTATTGATTGTGTTGACATGGGAACCTGGCATAGTGAGTGAATCTTCTGAGAATGATTGCTGCAGTAGTTTAGATTACGCACTGGCTAGTGGCCCCATAGCAGGGGAATACTGAGTTATTGCTGCTATGGGGATTGAGCCCCTCGGTTAGGCCATGTAGGGATATGCCGGGCGTTAGGGTGTTATGAAGTCATCGAGTTAGGGCATGCCTTCAAGATGAGTCAGATGTATAGTACGTTCTGGATTTTTCACGATCTCCTAGGTTCGACCCATGTTTCTATTAGTTTTTATTTGTATATGGTGGATGGTTGAGAGGTCTAGTTCGGTTTCTGGCCCCTGTGTGACACTTTTTCCATTTCCCTTGGTGTGTGTTGTGTGTTATGTGTAGTTTCCTTTTTGGCTAATAACTGAAGTTTGGATTTCTAAATGGTTCGCAGAAAATGATTTGAAAAGAAATATACCTTTTCCTTTCAAACTTTAAACTTGTTTTTTTAAATTAAATAGTGCAATGGACTGATATTGTTTTTGAAATGAAAGTGTGTGTGTGTGAAAACCAATATTTATTATATTTAGTTCAAACCTGTAATTGGTAAATTTCTCAATTTAAAGGTAGTGCATTGGGAATAGATATCGGGGTAGCCTACTGAGTTTTAATACTCACGCCTATAGTTCCATTCTGTTTTTATTGTTTTGCAGGCTATAGCTTCGGTGTGTTCGCCGTGGGTGATGTTTGGTCGTGAGTTGGAGAGTGACCCACTAGGTCACATCGAGATAGTGGTTGTTTATTTCGATTAGTTTTATTTTCTTTTGTTCTTGTTTAGTTACTTTACTCAATTTATTTTATTTTGCACTGCTCTGTTTTATTTCAACTGCACTATTTATTTATTTATACTGGTGAAATCATTCTCACAAACTTTGTTGATGCCCTAGTGCTTGTCGCCAGCCCGGGAGGATCGGGAACGCCTCTCGGGTCATGTCGCGGACCAGCTCGGGTGACCGGTTCTGGGTTGACCCAGGTTGGTTCATGACATTTTTGGTGAATAGTAACTTTTGAATTATTTTTACAATAGCTAAAGGTAAAAATGGTAATTAAAGTCAATATTAATGTTATATTTAAATATAATTACCCTAAAAGTTGCCTATATTTCATTTATTAAGTGTCTTTCCGCACAAATCACCCTTGGATCTAAAATATTTTACCTTTTAAGCCATGTGTGTCCTATTTGGACATTTATAATATTTTAATTAAAAGAGAGTTAAAAATGTCATAATCAAACATTAATATAGTAAATAATATTTAATATATGGTTTTACATAAGAAAAATTTTACTATAAATATTCAATAGAAAAATAATAAATCTATATTCATCATGATAATTTACATTTAATTTTTATTCAAAAAATATCATAATTAATTTCAGGATTAATAATGATGTAGTAATTATATATATAATTGAGATATCAAATAAATGATGTAAAAATAATAAAATAAATATAATTTTACTTAATTAATGAAATTAAATAATTTTATAGGCAAATTAGACATGTTAGTGACATATTTTAAAGATTTTTTCAGGTAGATAATGTTGGTTGTATATTTTTAAAAATGAAAACATTGAATATTATCGAAATTGAAAAAAAATATTTATTTAAAATAAAGACTATTTTTTAAAATGTTATAAAATCCATCAAAATATAAGGTTCTGAAAACTAACACAGATAGTGTCAAATATGTCATTTATTATACAATTGGGGGTTTTTTGGAATTTTATAGTAACTATATTAACACTACAGTGTAAAAACAAGTTTTCATTGTAAAAGTTAACTTATTTAACACATGGTTAATTGTATAAGATAAGGTTAATATTGTGATATAAATAGGTATAAAAGTCATAATTTGAGTCTATTTAGACCCTTCCTTATATTATATTCGAAATAACTCACTTTAGAGGTATTGTAAATCTAAAAAAAATAATTAATTAATATTTTTTCAGTTTCTAATATTTCCCATCATCCCTCTTATAAATGGGAACATCTCATTATCATTTATTCCCACATTTAAATCCTTTTGGCTCTACCAAACACTTACAATCTCTCCTCCCAACATACTTTCCTTACTCTTAGAATCATTCAATTGGGTAGATTCTAAATGAAGGAATCCATTTGTCACAAACCAAAATGAGTTACCCGATTAAGAGGTAATGTCTTCTCTCAACATACATCACTTTATTTTCTATCTCCAGACACTAAAATAACTTTATCAATTATTTTATGAAAAAAAGTGTCCAAAATAAACAAGTATTTTTTAATTCTATGGTTTTAACCTACGCTTATACACACTACCATCTAATGGATATCGAACATACTGTTTCCATGTATGGTGACTACTGCCTCACGAAATGATGATTATTCATTTATCCTTTAACAATAATCACGGTGTCCATTATGATGGAAAATATATTTATATTTTTTTATATAATATTAATTAAGGAATTAATATTCATTATTCCTTTTCAAAACAAATACATTTTTACTTTCTATTTTGGGATAATACAATAATCATATTTGAGGATGTGTGGACTACCGTCCTCTCAAAGCGATGTGATGCATTCACACACCCCATGGAATGTATTAAGGATGGGTTTATCAAACATATATTACATATATGATATAACCATGATATATAAATAATTATATATATATACATGTATATTCATATTTCATTTACATACATTCTTTCAATATGAAAATAAAAACGGAAGCACTCTTCATTCGTACGTATGGCCTACCGTCTCAATGAAAGAAGCATTCCATTTCATAATTATTTATACTATAGATTATTATTATATAATTATACTGTATATACATGATATTTATATCATGATTTATAGACTAAAGTTGTTATATAAGTATAATGACCAATCATATAATAAATTAGGACACATGCGAAGAACAAATTGAATATTACCATATGTGAGGCCTTAACATAGGATCATTATCAAGTAGGTAATATTATGTCATAATAAAACCATAGATATTATTATGTATAAAAATAAGCTTCTGTAAAATATTTATAATAAACTTAAATATATTACATAGAAATCTTGTACGAGTACGAAGAGAGTTAATACACATCGTAAGGGGATTTCTATCTCAAATTTTTTTACGAGACACATGCCTCATACACTACTTGTTTCTTCTATGTGGTGTATATACATCCCAAAAATGTATTTTATGAGTTTTATCAATAAGGCAACGAAATCTCCATTTTCTTCTAATCTTCTTTACATGGGGCATAAGATTTGGCTATTTATAAAGTGATGATTGTTGATTTCACAATCTCTTAAATATTTGAGATTACTTAATTTTAAGTCTACATTGGGAAATATCTATCATCTATTTCCATGTTTTCTAAAAATGTTTTCAAAATAAGTTGTATTATTTTCCATTGGATGTTTATTGTCAGTTTTACCAACTTTAACTTTTTACTGCACGTTTTGAATGGAATTATTTATTCTTTTTCCTAATAATGTACTTTTTGTCTTTTCTTATAAAATTATGAGAAGAATGTTTTATTTTAACATATAAATGATGAATGGAATTTTATGATTTCATAATGAATTATTTAATTTAATATTACATTAATGTTTTTGATGTTTATTTTCGAATAAACTTTTTAATTATAAAATTTCATGGTATTTTTATAGAATAAAATATTTTTTGAAGAAGAATGATTTTTTCCCCATGAATTAATTTCATCTATTTTATCAAAATTATTTTTCATATATCATAATATCCATTAGTGTTACTAATTCCATTATGGGGAAATTATTCAATTTTTAAATTCATATTGTTTCTCTGAATAGATTATTTCTTGATGGCATGATTTTTATGATGCACGTATTTCTTTCACGGGTAATATTCATTTGAAACCCGCTTCTTTTCACATGTTATGTTTATGGTAAATTTATTTTGTTACCTATCTATTTTGAAATGTTATGATATGTTTACATTTTTTTGATACCCATTTCATTTCATGGGTCATGTAATGAGTTTTAATGATCTTGTGGCACATGTATGTATGATTTCATTATGAGATGAGTGGGATTTATATCTCCCACGAATGCATCATGTAACGATTTATATCTCAAGAGACAAACTCAAATGGTCTTGGGAGTGAAACATGACTACTATGATGACCATGGGAGTGAACAATGATTAATACGATGGTATGAGGAGTGAACTCATGCAATTAAAATGGCCATGGTAGTGAACCATGACTTCTAAGATTGTATGTGGACTGAACCCACACTAGTAAAATAGTTTTGACATCAATGCCTTAAAAAATACGGAAATACACACATGATTATTGTGTTTTATATACTTCCATATTTTATTCATATATTATGCTTCCATGATTCATTTTCTTTATTTCCTCATGATTCATGTTTTGAGATTGATGTACGACAAACCTAGCAGGTCTGATATTTGTTATCCTTGGGTTATACACCATTATATATTGGATTTAATTTTTTTTATATTTGGTTTAATATGACACATTCTCTTATCAATGTAAATTGTTTTTGAAAATTATTTTTTGAAAATTTGATGCATTTTTTTAATGAATTAAAAAAATGGGAAGTCAATTATTGAGATTGGAATTCAATCTATGAATCCTTTTATAATTCAATAATTAATTCAAACTAGGAACATCGGTATAATTATATAATGAATTTTTAAGGAAAAAAGATGTAATATCCTACAAAGGAATTTTATCAACATTATGTCCACACCCTCAGGTGTGTATAGTCCTTGTTTCATCTGATATAAGAATAGTAATGGAAATGTAGTGAGGAGGAGATAAGTTTGGTGTGGTGTGCTTTGGTAGATGCTAGTGAGATGGTGAAATGTTGTCCATGTATCTCACGGTGTATCTATTCACAATTTGAGGATGTCCTTTTTTAGATGTATTCAAAAAATATCATTTGGTTCTATCTTGTACATTTAGTTGTATCAGACCAATTTTAACTTTTTGTGGTATGAAAGGTTACTTTTATAGTTTTAAATATATATATATATTTCTTGTATTTTAATTTAGGTTTGGAAAATATTTCCCTCTATATTTTCATTGCATTTTGGGTTCTAGTTGTTAACCTACGGGGGTTGGGAGTTCACTTTGGGTCTTACCATTTTCTAGTTTAGTGCCCATATGGAAGGGTTACCTAGGTAAGGATGTTATGATGTTCTTCTCTAAAAAATTTTCTTCAAAATTATAATCTATTTTTAAAAAAACTCTTTTATGGTGCTTTAAAATTTGGTTCACTAGTTCTACATGATTTTCCAAGTTTATTGGATTTTATTTTTATTTGTATATATAAATATATACTAAAATAATAACTTCATTCAAAACAAAAAAACTATGTGATATCGTTTGAAAATTTAAATGTGGTAAAATAGAATTTAATTTTTTTCTTATCCATTACATGGGGAACCAGTAGCATGGGTAATTATTTAATAACAAATATTCTTTTTTAATTTTATAAATAAGTGTAGGACTTATAAAAATTATGGATTCTATATTATTAATTTGTTTATTCTTTATGTCAAAGTAGTAACTATATTTGAAAAGATACTTGACAAAAGGTATGACTAGTGGTTTTTTATCGAAACATTACATTAAATATGATGATTCTATATATATATATGTGTGTGTGTGTGTGTGTGTTTGTCTGTTTGTTTCTGTGTGTCTGTGTGTGGGTGTTTATTTATTTAATTTTATATACATAATTATAAAAGTATATATATATTTATTTATTTATTTAATGTTTGTTTGATAATTTATATGTTAATATTAGTGTATATTTTACTTAAATCATTAAAAATCCATTTAGATATAACTTCAAAATATATTATAACATTATGCCTGAAGTTGACTAATCCACCCTAAAAAAATAATCCACACCAAGAGATAATATTTTAAAAATTCCAAAACATAGGATATTTTATAACATTACATATGTTTGTAGATCAATAATTACTCACAAAAGAAGTTATTTATGGTACATTGTTACTATAATAGAAGAATTCACTATATATAAATTTTTGTTTCTAATGAAACAGAAATATTGAATCATTTAAAACATCTAAAATAGAAATTAAATTTGTAAAAAATTAATATTTGAAATTTTATTAATTCAGATTGTCCAAATTGAGGGAGTTAATAACCATGTGAGGTGTTTACCCATTACTTAGGGGGTGTGGTATTGTATTATAACCCATTAATTTGGAAATTACATAACACAATGGTGTCACAAAATAATAAAACATTATTAATCACGGTTCAACTAATGTCAATTTATAATTGAGCTTGTTATATTAATTTGGGATTATTCTATAATGAAATTTCATTCTATATCATATTGTTGAAATTATGAAAATTTATATCAAATATGATGATTGTATATATGTATATGTATATATAACAGAATTTTTGATTTCATGTATCATTTCTTATGTATATTAATTTATTTCATTAAATATGAATATTAATGAATCCAATATGATAGATATGAATTAAAAATGGATAGTTCGTAATAGTATAAAAAATGAATTTAGAAATGGGGTGAAAGTGTTTTCTATGTTAGTAAAATATGATGCATATGACCCTTCTCAATTCCATTTTCCATGTTTATTATGTTTCTATTAAACACTAAATTGTCTATAGAATATGGAATAACACATTATTAATCACGTAATAGATTAATGTTATAAATATTTGAATAAAAATTGGGAAGAACTAAATGTATCTAGTGATTGCGATAACCCTAAGATTTACGGATCATTGAATATGAGTACTAGTGTATTAGATGATAAAAAACCATATCGATTATATTATTATATACTTAAATTGTGTTGAAGTTTTATTAAATAAATGATAATGAAATTTAAATATGGATTCATGATGGTCCAAAAATATTTTGGGAGTTAAATATTTGTACATTGACCCTAATATATACTAGTTTTACTAAATAAAAAAACATTTTATGCCATAATGAATATATATAATGTTAAATATATAAATTTATATCGTGATTCTATCATTATTGAACTAATTTCTCTCTTGAATGTAATTACACAATATGAAATTGTGCTCCCTTTACTAACATAGGATGTTAAATAAATTCTACATTAGATCTGTATAAGATCAAAAAAGAATACATGAATATAATAATGATGGTATAAAATCCCTCAAGAAAACTAAATCACATAAAAATTAGACAAATTTTCTATTGTCTCGATAAAATTATGATCAATCAAGTCCTACAAATTATTTATAGTACTTACTAATCATTATAAGGATTAGGTTCATATATTTAAGTTAGTATGGTACAAGGAAACTAACAGGGAAGATAAATATAAGAAATCAATATAGGAAATATCATCATCCAACTGAATCTCGTTAGTGGAAGAAAATAGATCATGATTATCCTGAATTTTAGAATGAGACAAGAAACCTTTGTCTTATGCAATATAGTTATAGTGTGAATCCTTTGGTTTACAATGTATCTCTATTGTACATATCTAGTTATGTTTGAAAAATGAATGTATTCATAGTGGTTATGAATAAAGAGAAAATAGATTATGTTATCTCTATTTATAATAAGACCAAAATAACTAGCTAATGATATTTATGGTTATATGGTTCTATTAATCAAATTAAAGAATTTAATATGAGATTCAGGTCTTATGTGGTATGATTATTACATAAATGGTTATATCACATTGAGATCCATGTTTTATTTAATTATTAATTAATTTTGTAATTATATAAATTTTACATGATAAATCATTAATGGAACTCAAGGCTTTCCAATTTATTAACAAGATATACATTCAGTTTTGTTAAAACTTTCCTAAAAGATTTTTTATAGAATATCGTATATTTATACCTGGATGACATAAATACTAATATATGATGACGAAACAATTATAGGGTAATTAAAATGAAGGTATAACACCTTATCCACTAATAATATTTCTACTATTTGAGTGTAATGTATATGACAACTAATATTAGTTAACCTTCATAAAAAACCCATGAAATTTTATGGGAAAAAGACATCAGTTTCATCAAAATATTGTTATATATTGTTTTGTATGTTACCAATTTCCTTGATTTCATGAATTTGGAGAAATATGTATGTGAAAGTGTCATTGGAGCATGAATAAATGTGCGTGAAAAAAATTATGGAATTAAGGATTGTTCAGACATGATTGACATGGGACTATGATAATATTTGGTAACTATGAAGGGTGAACTATATAATTTTCTCCCACATCTACAGACACTCTTTCTAGGAAAAATTTATATCAGTTTTATAATATTTTTAATGATATTATGGTTTTGGAGGGGTATTCTATAAATATCAGAAAAGTTGTTCTAATGGATGACATAAATGATAAGGGCCTAGAATCAGATGAATTTCCTGTTTCGATGAAAGATATAATGCATATAACAATAGGTTTCATTCTTCACAAAAAAATTTCATTATTCATTGCATAATATTTTATTCTTTTTCAATAATCTATGTAATAAATTTATGGTCCTAGAGAAATATACGACTATGGAAAACGAAATTTCAATCATATTATGTGAATTATTGATTATCTTCCCACTATAACTTTTAAATATGGCGGCTCACTTAATAGTTCACTAGGTAAGAGAGATCCGAAAATGGGATCGTATTCATTATAGATCAATGTACCTCACATAACAGTACCAGAAGATCTTGAATGGGCATGCCAAAAATAAAATATATCTAGAATGTAATATTGATATGTGATATATTTTTTAGAATGTTTCTAAAATATGTACTAACAATAATTATGATGTTGAATAGATCAGTCATCCAGAACCATGTAACATTAGGATACTTGTGCATGGAATAATTTAAGGAATAAATTTTCGTTCAATTAATATAACATAATGGGATAATGGTCACCATTACATTTTACATACCAATTTAATGGTTGTTCCATATGATAAAACATGACAACTAATTAATAGGAATTTGACAACATCATGAGATAAATTATGGATATGAAATACATATAATAATATAATTATGATGGTTAAAAGTCTATATATTTAGGTAGTTATCTAAAAATAATTTTTCAATTTTAGAACAACTTTAAATAGCTAGTCAGGTGACCACATGCACATTTATTATCTTACAATGTTTATGTAATTAATGGTTATATATTAAATATATACGAATATGATGAATGTAGTACCAAGAAAAATATTTTTTTTAATCATGTGTCTAAAGTGTTTCATGTATCTATCACCAAGGATAGAAATATATTTTATGTGAATATGTCATAATTTTTTATTATAAAACAAATATAGGAGTTTGATTATAAAAAATTCTATGTTTGTATTTTTAATGAAAGTAGGATGAAAATTGGATCACAATTAAAATATATGAATTGGGTTTCATGAAATTAGATTTAATTAAAGATTATTATAATGATGAAACATTCATAGTCACATCATATATTGTAAATTTATTTTATTCCCTAAATCATATGAACATAAATTAGTCAACATTTCTATTTTTAACAAAAATAACTACAGGGTTGGATGGTAATTCAACTCAAGATAACCCTTTAATTTGAATGTCATAATCATTTAAAATAATTCCCAATATGGGTGTGGAATATTATGTTTAGGGAGACTATAATGAGGGTATTTTGACACTTGATAGAGACGTAATGTATAATCCAACATTAATGAGAGTTAAAGAGTTCATATAATCATGTCATATAACTTTTAATTTAATTTTTTTAACATTACTTCATTATTTATTCAATAAATCATTTATGTAATCTGAATTAAAAATTCAACCACTTATTCAGATAATGAATTCTCTTCTTTTTTATATTCCAAATCATTAAAAACAAATGTTTCTCCATAAATTGCTACTACCAATATAGGGTTTCTCCACATTTCAGTGCTATAAATTAGGCGGAACAATATATTAATAGTTTTGAATCCATGTAAATAATATATGGTGAATAACCCATATCCTACGAAAATAGGTGTAGAATAGTGAAACTATGTAAATAAATATTATTAAGTAGAGAAGAAGATGCATTAAATGAAAAGATAGATGAATTTCAAAAGAATTTTATATTCGTTAGTCACATTAGGTTCAACTGTCAAATAAATGGGATGATTTATTTAGATATTTGGATCATGTTTTTACTCTATGGTAGTTATATGAGTAGATATTATGTTACAATTTTGATATAATTTCTCTATTTCAAAAAAAAAAAATAAATAATAAAACGTATATTAACTCTTCATTATCCTATGCAGAGTATATTTATAATAGATAGATGTTGAATGAAATTCTTATTAACTACTAATGTAAAGTATCATTTAGGCCTTCAAACAATTTTTTAAAAGAAGAAACCTATGGATTTTCAAGGTACTATAAGCCCACATCAACCACAAATATATGAATACACTATAAAATAAAAAACACTGAATGTTTTTGTTGGATATCATGAAGATATATCATTTTAGGTAAATTTTGATTTATAATATATTACTTGAAAATAACTGTAGTGATCATTATGATTAAAAATTATATATTTTCTAAGTAAAAATTGAGTAAAATAAATAATTATCATGCATAAAAACAAATTTACCCCAATCAAATAACATGGATGGGTTATTCACCACAAGAAAAAGTAATTTATTTATATTGTGAAAAAATAATTTTATATTAAATGAGAATCCTAAAAAACTATTTTTCATTGTTTATATAAAAATTAAAGAATCAAAATTTAAAGAAAGTCCCATCTGAGATAATGGGGAATTAAATGAGCCTCCTATAAAAAATAATGAAATACTAATCTTGGAAAACAAATAATAAGTATATGAATCATCTGTATGTATGACCTAAACACATTCTGAATTAAATTAGTAGTATATAACGATGAAAAAAAATTATTTCTATTTATTTATTATCTAGTTGGTATTGATGAATTTCATGACATGTACGTGGTGAATGAAAAATTTAATTATCCATTAAGTAGACCAAAAAAATGATGTGTCGTAGGTTCTAGTTTTGGAGTGTCACACTAAACATATCATGTGAAAATAAATTCACAAGGAGATAGAGATAAGTAATTATTGGGTATCTAATCTTCAATAAATTATCTAAAAGAAAAAAATTTCACTTTTAGTTCTTAGATAATGTTATTAGAAGGAATAAAATAGATGAAACAACACAATAATAATCTACTACATGATGTTTTATCACCAATAGCTTTATAGATAGCCATTAACCTCATAGAATTCCTTACCAAATGTAATCAATTTTTTCATTACTATTTTTTGAAAAGTATAAATCATGAAGATAAAAAATCCATTCTTTTGAGAAGATTCTATCAGCTGAAATTGATTGTGAATTATATTTATCTACACCCACCCCACACATTATTATGGGGGGAAGAATGTACATTATTTATGTACATATTCTACAAAAAATAACTGCTAAAAAATATTTGAGAATTGGAATCCATGTAGATCATGATCTTATTGTCGAGATACCAATTCCTCTTGATGATCAAAAAGTTCACATGGCTGAACATCCAATTATAACTTTAATATCATAGAAACTTTATCGTGTAAATATACATGTCAAAATGAAGTTATTACCTTCCATTTTGTTTTTTGAAAACGTTAAACGTTTTTCAAAAAATCCTTACCCTTTAGATTTAATTACTGATGGAGAAAAGAATGATGAAATGGAAGATCAAATTAGAAAAATAAAATGTATCGATCAATCAATTGAAAAAAAAATTAGGGACCATATTTACACTAAATGTTTATATACAACATTTAGTAATATTACATTTTGATGAAGGTAAATAATTCAAATAAGGTGAAATGAGAATAATTAATTTGGACTAAATATTTAATGCGGGGATATTATAGACGTTCACTTTCCTAAAAGTATTTGTTATGTACTCATGAATTGATAGTTAGAAGTCCATATTTTAAACGTTTACATTAGGATAATTATCAAAATATATTTTCCCAATAGACGACCTATCATGTTTATTACCTTTAAATGATTTTAATTTGTTTCCAGGATTATATGTTATTACTGTTTGAAAGGAAAAACATGTGGAAAAAATTTATACTAAATAGTCCTCAGATTTATTCTATACAGAGAGGGTCATCCCAGGTGGATAATGTTTTAAAAATAGTGGACGGATTTCCCATATTATTTGAAATGAAAAAAAATCAGATTAAACACACTTTTTAATACCCATGAATTATGTGTAAAACTCAAATATATATTCATAACAATTATATTTTTATTTCATTTATTACATATTACTTTTTTCTCTTAGGGATATTTGGATTTTCATTGTAATCATTTTGGATACGGCAAACATTAAATTTTTTGGATGAAATGCATGGAATATCAATAAATTAACCACATATAATTATTTTTTTTCAATTTTTTTACCATATATTTCATATTATAAAAATAAACCACATGTTATAATTTTCCATTAAAATATATATTATCAATTTTTTATTAATAATTTTCTTTTAAAAATCAGATTTTCTGTAGACAACAAATTCAATATAAGCAATAGATTTCATGAATCAAATGGGAAGAGGACATGGTATCAATGTTTTTTGAGAAATAATAAATAAATTACCTCTTAAAAATTAGTAAAATAATTTACCATCATTTAATCTAAATTTTCTTAGTTAAACTCCCTATAACTTTCATCTACTAGTTTTTTATTTAATTCACAATGAGATCATGAATAAATATCCTCTAATAGAATTAATTTTTCTTCAACTATTTTATTCACTATAAAATGAATAATATTCATAGAGATAAATCAATTCTCAATAATGTATTTATAAATGATGAGGGACAGTAGTATCATATTATTTCATCGAAGATATTTTTTATTTTATATGATATTTTTTGTTCATTACTCTATGATTTTATTTTATAAATGAATAAAAGTGTTTGATTTTAGTTTAAAATAAAATATATTTTAAGAAATTATATCACCCTCTAAAGAGAAAGAAATTTTTCCCAAATTGTTTTTGAACAATATGGAATTTATCCATTTTTTTCATTTTATAGATTTTACCTCACATAAATCTGACACATAGTGTGGTTTTTATAACTAAATGTACATGTAATTAAAAAAATACGCATTTTAGTTCCAAACACATGTCCTATTCTGCAAAATAAGAAAATGTAGCATTATTTTAATTATTATTTTATATTAGGATCGATATTTCATTTGTGATGTGTTGGAATAAACTACGCATTAATCTGATTGATGATGTTTCTTATAGGATTGAAATTGTATGTTCTTATTTAAAATTCATATTGCCGTGAAATCGTTTCATTTCATAATCAGATCATTGAAAAAAAAATTAATTGTTTTTATATATTAATAAAATAATATTTATTTTATTTTTTGCATCTAATAAACATCTACAAATCATTATGATATAAGGTGTCACTACTTAGAGCTGTAATGTGTTCTTCCATATTAAGAGTGAAATTGTAGTTAATTTTTTTTTCACTAAATAAAAAATAAAAAACATTTTTAACTTTGGGATACATTTAAAAAAATTATCCACAATTCACTCGTGTAATGTATAAAAAATCCACACATCAGTCAAATGCATGATGTGATCAATATGACTCAAATATTGTGTTTTTAGTTTAAAATGGAAACTTAGTTATAAACTAGTGTCACTAACTAAAAAATAATAAAACACACTTCAGTTGTCTTTATGATTTAGTAAAATTATATTGAAATCATTTTTTAGTTGTAGGAAATTCCCGCACATCAATCCAAGACACTACGTAGCTGGTTGGACACAATGTGAATGCTTATTATAAATTGGAATTTTAGTTTCAAAAAACACATCACATGCTCAAAATTGAGAAAATGGTCATTTATTATAATTAAAATTAATTAAAATGATCCATATGACATTTTTTTACATTTAAAAACCAACTTCACATCCATATAATACATGGTGTAGTCAGTATGACTTGAAGTGTGGGAATTTTTTTAATATTGAATGTTTGTTCAAAAGGTGTGCGATATACTCAGAACTAAGAAATAAAATTATATTTTTTTATATGTCATTAAAATGACAAATAATATTTTTGCAACCTGTTGAAATTATCCAAATAAAAATCTAATAAATAGTGCGATGATTATTTCTCAAAATTTATGTATTCTATTTAATAATGATATTTTTTTAATAAAATGTGTATAAAAAATCAGATCAAAATTTTTTTCTTGGTCTTTATACATTAGGAAAACAATCCATAAGACATTTATGATTTGTTGGAACTAATTTTTCATCAATTTGAAACATGATGTGATATGTATGACTCCATGTTAATGGTTCTAGTTTAAAAATCTCATTTTAGTTTAAATGTGTGTCACTCCAAGAAATATATGAAAAATGTATTTTCCAATCCTAATAATTTTTTAATATAATTATAAGGTATTTTTTTAGGTTGGAATAATACTATAGTAATTATAATATGAGGTGTTACTAGTAATACTCAAAGTGTTTGATTCCAGTTTATAATGGACATTTTAATTCAAAATGTTTGACACCTGTTGAAAACTTTGAAAACAACATTATATTGTCATGATGTGATAGTAAAATTCTCTAAAAGTTATTTTTAATTAGTATAATAAACCACACACCAGTGTGACACATGGTGTGGATGGTATGAATCAATGTTTTTGTTTTTATATAAAAAATTCATCTTAGTTCAAATTACTACTAGCATATCAAAAAACAAGGGAAAAAGTTTTCTGTTTATACACATTTGGGAATTGATCCATAAGTAATATCTGAGAAAAAATAATATTTCATTACTCAACCAGATAAATGTTGTGACTCATTTGTCAGGTGATATGAGTTTTTAGTATAAAAGATTTATTTTGGTTAAAAACATGTTTCATTTACTACAAACTAAGAGAAAATAGCTTTATGGTCATGATATTTTTGGAAAATAATCATTAAGTCATTATTTATATGAAATAGTCAATCACATTTCAATAAATTACATGGTTTGAGTGGTATGAATCAAACTATATTTATTTAGATTTAATCAATTTTCTCAAAATCATTTTTCTCTCACTGAATTCCAATAAAACATACTTGAATTTTATATAAATTTTAGTAAAATTATCTATACATCATGAGTGAATTATATGAATCTTCCCTACATCACTCTAATAACAATGTAGCTGATATAACACAATGTGCATGTTTTTATTTATAATTAAATTTTAGTTCAAAACATGTGTTACATAATTAAACATGATAAAAAGTAATATTATTTTCATGATACATTATGAAAACGAAAAATATGTAAATTTTGACTTGTAGGAATCAATTGTGCATCAATCTAACACCCAATGTGACTGGTATATCTCAATGTGTGTGTTTTATATAAAATTGACATTTTAGTTCAAAATAATTTTGACATAATCAATCCTTTAAAAACATTCAAATTACTTTAATTCAATAGGAATGTAATACATCATTCTTTTACGACATCTAAGAACCGTTTGAACCTAAATATAATGCACTACATGATTAGTATGACATGAAATGTGTGTTTTCAATTTAATGTGAAATTATTTATGTCACTCACTGAAAAATGAGTTAACACAATCACATCGTCTTGATACTTTATAAATATAATCAATAATATATTTTTTATGTGTAATAATCAGAAAAATATTAATACACATATAGTTTGATTGGTATGCCTCAATGTGAATGTTTAAATTTAAAAATGTAAAATTATATGAAAACGTGTTTCAATCACTAAAATACAATAAAACACGCTACTATTGTCTTAATAATTTAACAAATTGATATATATGTTATTTTTTATATATAGGAATCTTCCTGATGACGATCTGACCTATGTTGTTATGTTTATGACTAAAAGTGTGTATTTTATGATTAATGTAACATTTTAGTTATAAAAATGTTTCACTGAATGAAAATCAAGGAAAACACTCATATTTTTTTGAATCATTAGTCAAATAATCCTAAAATTATTATTTTTATATAAGAATCGATGTCACAAAAATCTGACACACTATGTGGCCAGTATGAATCAATGTGCATGTTTTTAATTAAAATTTACTTTTTTATTCAAATTAAGTTGAAAACTCAAAACATAGAACATAAAATTGTATTATTTTCATAAATTTGGTAAATAATCCTTGAATCATTTTTTCCATGTGGAATCATCTGCTCCCCAATACGATACGTTGTGTGATCATTATGACTCAAAATTTTTGGTATCACTTTAGAAATGGAAGTTTAGATTAAAAAAATTACCCCATGAAAAAAAGGAAAGGATCCCACATTTTCACTATACAGTATAAAAATTATCCATAATAAAATTTTAACATGTATGAATCATCCTCTTTTTAATATGCAGAGGGTGTGATAGGTATGACACAAATTGGATGTTTCTAGTTTGAAATTTCATTGTTGTTACAATCTTATGTGACTCATTTAAAACATAAAATACACATTCAAATTGTCTTTCTATTTTATAAAAATGATCCAAATATTTTTTAATATTGTATGAATCATTCTCATGTCTATTTGAAATATGTTTTGGATGGTATAATTCAATGTGCGTGTTTTTAACAAAAATTGAAATTTTATTTCAAAACACAGAATATAGGCTTAAAACACCGAAAATGATACCATATTTCTGTGAAAGAATATAAAAAATTTAAAATAATAATTTTTTCTGTATATGAATCAATGAAATTTTATTCTGACATATAGTGTGCCTAATATGACCCAAAATGAATATTTTTAGATTAAAATTTCAATTTTATTAATGAATTATATAATATTTATGTAAAATTTATTTAAATTTTATATTACTAAAATAAATATGTTTTTTTACATTTACAGACTTTTTCTTGAGTTGTAGTAGTTAATTTGGAAAGTGCAATCATTATTATTCACTTTTGAGATGGGAATGGGTCCAAAGGCAACAAAATATTAATTTTTTTGAATTATTTGATTTTTATGATAATTTTAACATTACATTGTAATTATACATACCAATGTTCAAAATTTTTTCTCTTATTTTATAGTTTTTTATTATATTATAATGTATATTCAACTAAAATTAAATTATCTATTTCCTAAGGTGGTGTTTTCTAATTTCAATATTATAGTATTGGACCTTGTATTTTATTTTCAATAGAATTGACTCTTATAAAATTCCACTTTATCAACACTCAAAAACCAATCATAAATTACAGTTTTATCAATGATAATAAGTAATTGATAACCATCAGATCAATTTTAACTTATTAGTGATAAAGGATACACATGATCACATTTTTATCTCTCTTAAAGGGTAACTTTATCAGTTCAATTTTTTGTGATGATAATTTTTTTAAACTTTTAAAGGTGGATATGACATCCTTACTTTTTAGTGTCGATGAAGGTTATTAATAGCACTAAAAAACTATTATCTTTAGTCGGAACACGTATTTATACCAAAATATATATTTTTCTCATCTATGTTCATAACCCATCACAGTTCATTTTCAACAACTATTTTTATCCACGAATATAATTGTGGTTTAATTAATGAAACACTTTTTATTTTATTCATTAATAAATTAAGTAATCATTTTTATCAATGAAAAACATATCAAATAAATCATTCAATCACAGTAAAATTCATATTAACCTCACAAAATATATTTCTATCTCTCTTTAATGAAGATATTTTCGTCTATATTGAATCATAGAAAACAAAAAAACCTAAAAACCAAACATATATATTTATTTATCATATTCCCCAAACATATGTATATTATTTTTTCATATAAATTTATTTATAAATTATCCATATGAAATTAGAAAATATAATTTTTTTACAAAAAAATAAATGATTTTAATATTATTGGTATTTTATGAGAATTATTCACAGGTCATGAAATACAAGTTCTGAATTCCCTAGTCCATAATAAATAATTCATCAAAAGTATTTGACCATCCCTACGGTCTACACCTACTAAAATTTGAATGTGTTGAATATTTATTCTTCTTCATTTGACAATGATTGTTCCACTTTTCCAGACATCATTATGTAACAGCGCCTGAACATTTCCACACACACACAATAGATTATTTTATACATTATTTAAATACACATATATATATATATATTCCAATTTTTATTTTGTCATAATATTTTTATATTTTTAATTTATTCCAACTAGTGACAACCCATTATTTCTTCTAACTAGTACCACCATATTCTATGTGTTAAAGAAAAGGATAAGGGGTGGGGAATTAAATTTATATATATTCTTACCAATTAATAATGTTTTGAACTGACCAGAACGGAATATTAAAAACATAATAAACCCTAAGAATATCTATTATACCCAAGGGGTGATAGGTAAATGTATTTTCATCTCAAATTTTTTTTACCATATAATTTATTTTTAATATATATTTTAAAAATGTTTTATACCCAAATAATGTAATAAATTACAAAAAAAGTGCTATTAAACTGGTTGATAAAATCCTCAAAATATATAAAACAAAAATTATATATAAATAAGCATGTTTAGGTGAATTTTTTAAAATAAGTACTTGTAATATAGAGTGATAAACCTTGTTAGTAACTTACTAATAAAATGATATCATTCCCAATAGATGATCCACTCATACTCATCCTAATTAAATTTTTTAAATACTAGTTCTCAGAAATGAAAATAACATCACACATGTATTTCTATATCTCCTCAATGAAACTAGAATACCAAAAAAAATACTGGAAAAAAATACCGACTAAATATTATCTAACGGTACCATAAATTTTTAATTAAAAAGGGGGTTTCACAAAATTTATTAGTATTTTAGATCATGCCTCATAATAAAACAATATTAATTTATTTTAAAACTCTCCATGGGTGTTGAAATTTTTCCACAATGTTTTTTGGGTT
This sequence comes from Viscum album, assembly GCA_963277665.1. Taxonomy (NCBI): domain Eukaryota; kingdom Viridiplantae; phylum Streptophyta; class Magnoliopsida; order Santalales; family Viscaceae; genus Viscum; species Viscum album. The sequence continues at coordinate 2,078,958,842 of OY728140.1, forward strand.
ACCTTATCATACCATTTATCAAATTTAAAATTTGCATATATAAATGAGAAAATACTTTTATAGGGTATATGATTAAAAAATGAATAATAATAATAGTAATGAAATCAATTTTTGACTTCATTTCCTCTCAAAAATTACTTGTCTTAAAATAATCAAACTAGCATACCGGGTAGAATTCCCTTTAAATTATACTGCCGTGGGTAGGTCTTCTATTTATCCCTAAATTTACTATTTTATCCATTGACACTTACTATATATAGACTATTTTATATTCCCAAAATTTATCTCTCTCTATATATACATAGAATTAGCATTTGGTATGGACCTAACCACCTCAGAAATTATTTTCTAGGAAGCCTCTTTAATATAAAATTGACAAATGATCCTTATAAACATCCATGAAATCATGAAATACAATTGGATTAGAATGATATTTTTCGTAATTAAAATTAATTTCCAATCATTTATTTTAATTAATTTATTATATCTTATAACTCAATCAATCATGACATTTTTATATATAAATCCTCAATTCATAATTTAGTGTTTTCATATACCAAAGTACATTATTCTTCAAATCAATCATAAAGTGAAATGGATTTCCCAAAAACAGTAATATTTTCATGAACAAATCACAAAATAATACCTCTTCGTAGATGGAAATTATATAGGAGAGATAATGACACCTAAGCCTCACCACTAATAATAATTGTGTTGGAAACTAGTACTAATGGTATATCATGCAAAAAATTGGACGATATTACCAATTGAACATATGTTTTGGAAGATAGGATGGTACCACTATGAAATCCTTATTCATAATAAATAAAATATTTTCAAACATAAATGGAATGTTATACAACACAAAACACTTATTAAAGAAACTAAAAAGTTATAAATAAATCTTTAACAATGAAATCAAATCCGAAAAATCTCATGAACAGCTCCACGAGATACTAATGTCTAACATGGTCCCCAACTATCCCATGAGATCCCCATAAAGATTTTATTTATACATAGGGTTGGTATAATAAGTATACTCATAAGGATCTTTCCAGTCACCACCCATGAAAATGAATGGAAAACCTACTATGGTATAGTGATTAATCAATGAAACAAACATTACACATAAAGTAATATGCTAAATTCATATCCTCACGATGGATCTTTCAACATGTATTATAAAAAAGTATTCATATAATATCCAATATAATATTTAATTTAACACATCTCACTACGAATTCCCTACATCTTTACCTCTCTTACCCCAAGTTCACACATCATGATCCATCTCTCTGCATATATTCAACGTGAGTCAAAGGAAATTGTACAGTAACCCTTAATAAGTAAATATAATTAACTAATCATCAATATAACTTCTCTAGATAGTACCCAAGAATTTTTTTGGAGACACCATGTAACATACTAGCTTGATATTCCCCAACACATCAACTGATCTAGCCTAGTATTAGGGCACAAGAGTGCCTCCAGATACAGTATAGTCTACCATGATGTTTTGGGGGTCTAATAGATACATTTGGGAGACTATAGCATGTGGTAAAATCACACTAATAGTAACGACAATCAAAAAATAAATAGGGATAAAAATAATAGTCAACCTAATAAATAACTAAAACCAAAAACTATTATAATAAATAAAATTTGGAATATAGTGATACAAGAAAAGAAGATTTCAAAAAAAACATCTGGTCAACCATTGGAAGGAACATATATTTATGATATTAAATTAAAAATAAATACATCATGCTTTACTACCAACAATGAGATGACAATCATACATAGTCTTAATCAAACATGAGATGCACTATCCCAATAATTAGAATATAAATGATTTTTTTATCTTGATCAAGTGATTCTAGGCCTTGAACCCATCCATTTTGAAACTCGGGCTCCAACATAAAAATAAATATCAGGTCTGTATACAAATGGAGGTTCACATACAATGGTGTGGGAAAAAAATTTCAGTATGCCTCCCCAATGGTGAACCAATGATCCACTATCATTAAAAGGTGAATTCATATTAGATATAACCTTACTATTTGGTAACAAATAATATCTCGAATTAAAATAATTTTGATTTACAATAATGTTTGTAAATAAAAAATAAGGAAAACTGGAAACAATGGTTTCTATCCTAACACTCGAGATAATTATACTCATTATCTCAACCATTATAATGTATTTATTTCATTACACTCACCCTACCACATGAAATCATGAATATCTTCTAAAAATACATAAGAGATCCTATAGGTGTAAACAAAAAAGATATAAATGATGGACTCCATAGAATAACAATATTCTTCTACATGAAAATGTGAAACTATAATAATCTAGGAATCCAATGGGATTATCAAACATGTGGAAATAATATCCCCATCACACATTTGAAAAATTGATATGACCCAAATGTAGTTCAGAATAAATTGGCTACCAAAATGGAATCAACAGATACACAACACTTTGGGATCTATATTTATAGACCGGATAGATACACTGCCCTATAGGATTTATACCTGAAAATGGGAGCGTAACAACATCCATGACAAATACCAACCATTTATAGAAAGAATGTACAAAACTAAATGGGTTTAAATCATCTACAACATTATTTAACTATCATGGTATGGATGACCATTGCTAGCTATTGAAAGAGAGAACCATATGAAAATATATGGATGATGGTACATCTGAGATATCCCAAGGGTACCCCCTCATACATAATTCAATAGAAGAAACTGAAAAAAAAATCTTGAAGAGTTTCCAACCAAACACGGGGGGATAAAAATCATTAAAACAATATACATATGGATAAACTATCAATAATACTCAAATATCATCAAACAAAGGACAAGGTTCTCATGATCCCCTAGATCACAGTATCCACAAATTCCCACCACAAGCTCTCCAATAACCACATCATTAAAAAATAGGCCTTCCACAGTCCTTGGGGTCACAACACATCATTAAATCCAACTACGTACAACCCTACTATTGGAAATATCTAATATCATGCCTGTTAAATGTTCCACAACTATCCCAAAGTATACAGTAATGGATGGGCCCCCTATAAATGATCTCTTAGATTATCCAAATCATTATTCATGCCCAGTATGGAAACATCCATTATGAACCTCATACGCCTCCAATTGATCCTCAACTAACAACATTCAAAAGGAGAATTTAAATGAAAATCATTCCACTAATAGTATTTCTAATTATTTTCATTACTATATTCATAACAAGAAATTGTGCATATGATCCTCTACACACAAAAAACATCAAGGAAACATTCATATAGGTAAACCACACCCAACCTTAGCAACACGCATCCCATCCTGGGGTTCAAACATGTCCACATGGGAATCCAAAGAAAATCCAGGCCACATAGGCATTATTGAATATTGACAACAAAACACAATGATCACTTGATTAGTAACCAACCAAATAGGAATCCTCAATATCCCTCATGATAATCTCTAAAGAACAATGAATACTTCCTATAACATCCATCAAATGATTCCAACCCACTCCAAAGTCTCCCAAAACTATTGTCCTCATCCAAAAACCTTAACCACATCTATTCTGATCTCGAGATACCAATCTCAACACCAAGGGAAAACCTATGATACCATTAGAAATAATACTAAAACATACCATCCTAGATCTATCTTAAATATAATTAAAATAAAAAAGTCTTGGAATCCATAATGCATTACAATTAATATACTCATAGCCCTAACCTTTTCCTAAAAGCTCACTACCCATCACTTTGATTGATTTTGAATCGAAACATTAAAGAAATCATCCAAAAATTTCTCCCCAAACAAAACACAATCCATATGGATGTTAAACATAAATATTATACTGTCATCATTATCTATGTTGAATAAAACATAGAATGTAATATTATTATGTTGAATACTTACTCTAGGGTGAAAATATGTGAATCGAGACAGGGTAGGAACAAATAAAATGTGTGCACTATGGTACAAGATATATATCACCAAAGGTACTCCTTTTCCATTTTACATAGGGTTCTTAGTGTGTAATTTTCTAAAGTCAATTAAATTACAATGAATTATAATGTGTGTACCCTAAAGGGGGTACCATCCCCTGTACCTCATTCTAACTCAGTGTATATAATTCCCAATTTCACAGTACCTACACCACATACACAACATGTGACACACATGATGATTCTATCCATGTACCTATTTATGTTCCACCACATCGGGTTTGCCCAATCACATCACATAACCACTATATCATCACCTTAATTGAGCTCTATTCATGTACCCTACATGGATAGGCACCCTGATGCAGGGTGTCCTTCCATACCACAACCACACCCAGAGTCTCTCAACTTGGAATGCAAAAAAGTTTCATGGCATATATCCTTAAAACGTAATCTTCCTAAAAAATATAAAAAACACACATATTGTGTTATTAGAACCACACTCCATGTATACAAGTTTTCTTAAACAAAAAATAAAAAGTATCCCAAAATCCCTCAATTCTCTGGAATTATGCCTAGATAATTCCTAATGTGGTCTCCAACAACTCATATAAAATTTAAAAAAAAACCAAGAAATTTTTATTTTTTTATAAAAATAATGGTTCAAAATAATGCCAAAATTTTCTAATCTCCAAAATTTATCTATGCCAAACACTAGCGACAACTTGGCCTACCTCCAGATGGGCTTCCAAGGTGATGCATCCTCTGCCCTCTCTCTATAACAAATATTCTCTTTATGACACATTAATATATTTTTTATTATATTAAATTACACATAATACAACCCAAAAGATCAAGAGGTCATGTTTCCTAGGGAAATTTGGTAAATTACACATCAACATAAAAAATTAAAAGCAACATATTTATTGAGAACTTTTACAACAGGATGAAAACGTTCCTCTATACTCAACACTACATGGGATAACCTAAGGACATGAATAATAAAGTGGTGAGATATAAACACTAGTAAGGTAATAAACAACTAATAACATGAGGAAATAAATCATGTTAGAAAATAACCTTATAAATGGAGCATAATAAGTACATGAAAAATGATGCATGATATAGCGTGATAATCAAAATAGAGTAAATGTGAAGACAACTTATAACATTTCATCTTAAATATAAGCCAATGATAAATCCTCAAATACATATTGGTGGAAAAAATTCCCATAAAGGAATCACATACACCCATATCCAAAAATTATTTATCATGATACAAAATATTTCCCAATGCATTAGAGAGTTATATAATATTTGGTGCACCCGTCACACTCATTTCATTCTCATGATTATGTGTGCCACACATACCATATAAAATCGATTCAATCGACGTCATAATTTAATAAATGATCAAGGAATGTGGAATAAATAAATGTAATTACCAAATAAATAATTATATGTGCATAAAGGTGAATAATCTTGATAGATAAATTGGTATGGAATTCATTACCCAATTAGTTTTTCAGGGAAAATCTTTGGAAAATTTTGGCATCATAACAACGTCATACAGAAATTCATAAAATTGTTTAATGAGATAAGAAAAATTATCTTATCGTTTAGGAATAAAATTTATTATAATAATGACATGGTATTACATTACCCAACATATTTAATTGGAAATATAAGGTGTAACATAACAAATAAAATTGAAGAACGAGGATAAATGAAAGAACCCTTAAAAAATTATGCATGTTAACGGCTGTATAAAATGGTTATTATAATGGTTAAATGACAGTGAAATGGATACTCATAATTTATAAATCAAATGGAATGTAATTGGGATATATTTGATCATTTCCCAATATTATAAAAAAAGTAAATTAAAATACATGTCATAAAACAGGTTCTTGATAAAATAGGATGCTGTAAATTCCCTTACTGAATTTTAGCATAGTAACAAGTGTACATAAGGGTTAAAAAGAGGGATAAGTCTTGTTGAAATGGGATCTAATAATTTATAAATAAATTTAATTTATTTGGGATAGGTATGATTTTTTCCCATCTTATGAAAATTGATATTAAAAGTCATATGTGAAATTAAATTCCTATTAAAAAGAGGAGAGAGAGAATCCATTTCATGAATGTCTAACCTTAAATGCATGATAGGGGACTTTAGAGAGACTTTGGGAGACATAGGAGGACTCTATAGCAGTTAGGGATGATTAAGGAAGTTATAAAAGTATTTTTTGTGAAGAGAAGTTGTAGCTTTGATGGGTTTATATATGAAAATATATGAAAATTCTTAAATATTTCATAAACATATTTTTTGGACCCTATATAATAAAATATTCAAAACTAGAAACATTACCAAGATATTTTCCCCTATTATATGCCAAAATGGGGGTGTTTTTTTCTTTTTTTAGGAAAAGGGACGAACATATTAAAATATCACCCTTCTTTATGTGGAGGTGAGTCACTATTTAGTGAAATGAATTTAAAATCATAAAATATATTATAGATTTTTGTGGATTCATAATGGAATTATAATATTAATAAAATAAAAATAAAATCAGATTATTTTAAGGGAAAAATATATTTTTCCAATGATACCAATTATAGTATTTATTAAATAATTTTTCTGTCTTTAAGATGTCATAAAACTTACCGTATATTTATATAGTTATTAATTCTTACCGGAGAAAATGTATATCTCATAAAATTATGAAGAAATTACCATTGGATAATTTTGATTTTATAATTAAAAAATATATTAATTCTATCTAATTAATTTTATAAATCGTTTCATTTTCAATTTTTAAAATAATAATGTACATTTATAGAAAAATTATATGTTTTTTTCCAATATGAGTATTCAATCTACTTTAAAAATTACCTTTTACTTAATATAATTAAAATTATCATTTATAATTAATAAACCATATTTAATAATAAAATTTTGTTAACAAAATATTTTTATAAAAATTATGCTAATTATTAAAAATCAATCCCTTAATTGAATTTGAATATTACTTAAAAATATATTCTGCGTTTAATTGAATCAAAATCAAAATCATTTATAAAGTAACAATAAAAATGAAAAGAAAATAATTATTCAATGAAATATGCATATTGATTTATTAATTTAATGATACATATCCCTTTATTATATCGGCATATTCCCTATGAGTAAGGTGATCAATGGTGAGACCTTCATGGGGTCTTTCGATGAACATGGTTTTGGTCGTGACCTCTATGAGCTTGAATGTAACACCCCAAAATTTTATGAGAAATGATTTTTTTAATTTATTTGATTCCTTATGTTGTGTGCAACACCAAGATTACATTTTGTTATATGAAACACCGTATTATATTGTAGTATACGCAAACACTATTCTTGGCTTTTGTTGCATGCAAGAGCGACCTTCCTCAATAGTGTGTGTTTTACGCAATACCGAGTTTCACTAAACATTGATATATTATATATTTTTATGAACTAGCCGTTATGAATAGTAATAACTAAAATTTTAATTTCATAACAGTATAATTCATCATACACGTTTTTTAGAATGAGAAATGAAAATAAAATCAATTTTTCGATAAAAGAAGAATTTTTCATAAAATGTCATTTTACCGCCTTTTGATGGCACACAAATTTTAAATATAAATTTTTAAAACTTAATAAGTTCGATTTTACTAAATAAATATCTTTTTTTGAATCAGGATAAAAAAATTTACATTGTATAAATTTTTGATACTTTTCTGATAACTTTCATATTTGGATGAATAGTAAAAATACGCTAAATTTTAATTAAAAAAGACTTCTTCATCAAGATAATTTATACAGATGAATTATAATACTGAATGGTTTTAAAGAAAAAATAGAATATATTTATACCATTTAATATAATGCAATTCATTATCATTAATTTTACATTGAATTCATAGGTAAAAACATTTCAATATTTGACACTGTTTTAACATTTAATAACCCATTTTCTGACCAACAGAATTAATTTAAAATTAATTACTACGCCTTCTGTGGTTTTAATATTGGAAAATTGATTCCATATTTGGTTTCAGTGGGTCAAAATTATGATAATATGTTACTTTTATTTTTTTGACATTATGAATAGTAACTAAGGTAATTTTTATTTACTATAGTTAAAGGTAAATCAGGTATTTAAGGGTAAAAATAAGATTATAAAATTACTCTATCACCTGCCAAAATTCTATTGGATGTATAAAAGTTGACTCATATCTTGTAAGGGTCAAAATAGACTCATTTCATTGACTTTTGACCATGAAAATGATATAATTATTATTAAAACCGAAGAAAGTGACAACATGACACTCTATTATATCTTATAAATGTAATAATTTTAATTTAGTAATAAACCACATAAAACATTGAATATAAATATTCTCCAAAAATATAATAAAATTATCTACATCATTGGAATTTTTTTAGTATTTTAAGGATTAAATAAGTATCATTAATGATGACACAATAGTGATGTATAAATTATTTTATTGATTGAAATATCAAATAAATTCTTTAAAAAATATTAAAATTCTTTTTATAAGAACTAATTAATGTTTTCCACAAATTTTCTAGATTAATATGACATGTTAGGAATCTATTAAATATTTTGGTTTGAATATATCCTCTGTTTGGATTTTATTTAAATTCAGTTAAATGAATACTGTCAAAATGACACTATTGTTATTTTATAAAAATTAGATATTATAAAATAGTTTTAAAATCACAAAAATATTTAGAAAATATAAATTATAACTTATATGTTCTAAAATTTCATAAAATATCCATTTATGGACAATTCACCAATCATAAGTATTTATTTTTAACAATTTAAAATTTAGAATATTATTACCACAAATAAAATTAAATAGATTAAATAAGGATAAATCATGTTGATAAGGTTTAAAATAAGTTACCAACATGTCTGAATCTTCTTGGTTGATGAGATTACAACCCTGTCTCATCTAATATTCTGATTTTAGTAATATTTGGTGGTTTTTAAGTGGGTTTTGAGTTTACAATAAATTATTATTTTAGAGGTTTCCAAAAGTGCCCCTCTCCTCTCTTATAAAAAAGAACCTACTCCCTCTCCACCTCACACCATTTTGAGCCTTCATGCTCGGCCAAACCCAAAATATTTCTCTTCTCCACTTCCATAAAAACATTCTAGAGGACCTGTTCTTCTACAAAGACCAACTTTAGTTCTCCAAGAGAAGTTTTAGATAAGGCGCATCGAAGAAGAGGTAATATCCTTTACTGATTATTTCTAATTTATTTATTCTTCTACTTCTTATTATTTATTTGTTTCATTATAAATTAATAACATCAGTATCAATCATATAATAACATCATACTGATTCATATAAATTACATCATCCACTCCAATTCCATTCAATAATTATGGGAATGATATCATCGGTCTTGCGTACATACAGATTACCGTCTCCACGACGCGATAAGATTCATTCTTCATGATTAACCATTCAATTATGATTATAAAGTATATATAATAATTAATCATGAATGATATGACAAAATAATGATACTGGATTTATGTACATATATGTTTCATTTACTTAATTCCACTCAATTCAATAGGGAAAAAAATAGTGTTCATGCGTACGTACGCCATACGGTCTCCATGAACGGTGTATTTCATTCCACTTATCGATCTATAATATATATTTATATACTTAATATATATTATATATAAATCATTTTTTGCATTCTATAATTATGTAAATCAGGATATAAGTAATAATATCAAGAACAACAATTCGAAAGACGTACAATAAATGAAATGATTTTACCCAAAACGCTGCTTTAACATGGAATTGACAAAAGAACGGGTAATATAATGTCTTACATGAATCATATATGATATCATAAATATTATTATGTTTATGTTACAAGTTAATAATATGTTTAAACTCAATATACAGAAGTTTCAGACATGTATAGAACAAAGTAGACAAAAGTTAAGGATTAATTTTTCAATCTCATTTATATCCGAGATTTCTTATACGTAAGTATTGACTAGGGTTATATTTTTCATTAATTTCCAAAAAATGTTTTTCATAAAGTTTTTAATATTCGTCCATGTATGTTTAAAGTCATGTTTACTCCTCTTTGACTTTTAATTTGTGTTAGGGAAGGAATATTTCTTCTTTTTACCAAACATTGTACTTTTTGACTTTTCCATTAAAAGTACAAGGAGAATGTTTTTTAACTTATACGACAGGAACAGATTTTTACAGTTTCATAACACCTTATTTTTAGGAAGCTTACTGTACAATATTTTCTAAATATTTTCAATAAAATCCCTTTCTTTTAAAATTTCTTGGCATTTTTTGAAAAGAAAATTATTTTGAAGAACAAAGGATATTTTCCTCAAGATTTCATTTCAAGTGTTTTATCAAAACCATTTCCCATCTAAGATGACATTATTTAATATGCTTATATTTCAAGTATAATGTCTCTATTACTTACATGGTTTCATTTATCTTATGATGAAATGATATCCATTTATTTTTTATGGATTATGTTATGATGGGATGGTTTTTATGAAACCCATATTATTCTTTGGGTTATGATAAATGATTTATGTTTATTTTGTGGCACATGAAAGAATAATTATATTATTTGATAGGTGAGACCTATATTTCCCTCTAATTCATTGGGTAAAGATTTTTATCTCATGATATAAACATGGCTGGAATAGCAAGTGATTATGGTTCAGTAATGAAGGGATAGACCGGTATGTAAACTCGGTTCAGTAATGGAATTTGTCCACTATGACTATCTTGGAAGAAATTCCTTGGATACTGCGGAAATCATAACATGTGCTTAATGGTTTCCACAATTACATGTTTTATTCCCACGCTATTTAATCATGGTTAATGTTCCTGTATGATCTATGCCTTATGCACTACCATGATTTATGTCATTACTCATGATTTTGATTCTTTATGTTCATGTTCTTACGTTCCAATGTTTAGGGATTGTTTTATGTTCTACATGTTTACCCATATTGAGAATTTGAGCTCACCCTTTTTATGTTTTCTTTCCCCTAGGATATAAAGAAATGATTTAGTTAAGAAAACAAAATGGGGAGATCTTTATGAGAGATATTGAAGATAATTCACCATGATCAGAAGATTTTGTTCCAAGTTTCCAAAGACACTAAACAAATATGGTCTTTGGGCGTTTGTTTTTGTCATGTATTTAGTATTCCAAAAAATTAATGCAATTTCTATGTATGTCATGCTTTAGGTCTCTACAGTTGGTATCAGAGCCAAGGTTTAGTTAAACTTTTGAATCTAGGATGCGAAAACTTTAGTGAAATCTCTAGAGATATTTTAAAGTTATATGTAGGGATGTCTCTAAGGTTATGTATATGTATAGGTTATAGTACTAGAATTATAATAACGATCATACAATTAAACCTATGATGTTATATATTGAAGGTAATACCCCTTTTATTATGTTTTATTCCTAGCATGACTTTTTCCTCTCACACTATTCTTTTTGGGTTTTAGACGATGGTTGGAACCGTAATGAACTATGTTGATCAATGTAAGGGACAATGCAATGATTGTCCGCCTGAACAAACCAATGTAATGAAAGATGGAGTGAAAAATCATATTTCTATACTTACATTAGCTATGAATCATTCTAGACATCCAAATTAGTAGAGAATGGAACAATATTCTATTGAGTCCTTCATGAGGAAACATCCACCTTCTTTTAGAGGGTCTTTTGATCCACTTGTTTCTGAACAATGGATCAGTACCATTGAAAATATATTTTCCATACATCGCTATTCAGAGCATGAGAAAGTCATTTTTACTGTTTACTAGGTAGAAAGTGCTGCAGACTAGTGGTGGAATTTAATTAAAAATACAAGTCCCCCATATTAAATTGAATCCGTCGAATGGGATGTGTATTTGAACTTTTTTTCAATAAGTACTTCCCTCGTATTCTCCAAACAATGATGGAAAAGGAGTTCCATGAGCTTAAGCAAAAGGATGATGGATCTGTTGGTATATACAAGGAGAATTTTACAAGGCTTTCAAGGTATGCATCTAGATTTTTCATCCAACAGGAAATTAATGTTGATCGATTCTTTAGTGGATTCAAAAAAGTCTTCAAAGGGCATTAGCTATAACATACTTCTGTAGCTATGAAGAAATTGTGTGTTATGCTATCAAGGTATAACTGTAAGTCGTTGTTATATATCCATCTCATGGTTTTGAAAAGAAACTAAAGATGGTGTTGAAGGAAAAATCTCAAAACTATGGTGAAAAGAAGAATAATGTTTATTTATGCTCATAGTGTGGAAAGAAGCATGGTTGAGATTGTCTTAAAGGGGATAAAAAATATTTTAAGTGTGGAAAAGATGGTCATCAAGCAGCTGAGTGCTGAAGTAATGGGGAAAAGGTAGCTAATGATGTGAATAGAGAAAAGACTTCAGAAAACGGACTACTAACACTTCAATGCTTCAAGTGTAGTGAAATGGGTCATTATTCTAACCAATGCCCTAATCCAAGGGTTAATGATGATCGACATTAACAAACTCTTAAGGAAAAGGACAAAGGGAATTCTCATGCAATGACTATTGGCGATATTTGAATATGACAATGAAGTGGTGGAATTATTATGTTTTTATGTAACGAGATTCCAAAATAGTGTTGTGGAATCTCATTTTTAGTATCGTGGAATATTGGAATATTTATGTTTTTGTTTATTGGGGTTTTCAACAATTGTATGGTACTGGTAACCATGAAAAGTAATTGAAATATTTTTGGGAGGCAGATGATATGCGCATAATGAAGGGATAAGGAGATAATGAAATGTTTGATAGTATTAATGTGCTCATTACTGATATAAAGAAAAATTGATATCATGGTTCGTGTATATAGAAATTTTGGGATTTTGGTGTGTGGAAAGAGTTGAATTTTGAAAGAAGTCTTATTTTCACAATGATTCTATTGTAATTCATGTTTCATGAGAATACATGATTAAGGAATTCAAATGTTTGGAATATTACCAACAAGATATATCTTATGATATAAGGGGGATAAATAATGGTATTCACATGCTTGGTTGATGACCATTCTAGTAGACGTTCTCTTTATACAATGAGATTGCAAAAAAAGTATTTTAGATAAGCCTAAAGGTTGGAAGACATTAATTTGGACATCAGATAGTATTGTTTAAGGCTAGAAATATTTGATATTATTTATGGAATGTTGTAATAGTATTGTTTTATAAAAAGGACAACCTGTAGGATGGGCGACAACCCATCTCTTCGGACAAGGATGCATGAATCGAACCCACAACCAAAGTGTGACATGACTTTATCGCCTACCACTGGCCTAAAAAAAGTTCATGGTCAGTAGAAATTAGTTTTAATTTAGTAAGCGGAATGATAGAAGGAGTCTATGTCCATTTTTTGAATCATATATGATTAACCTCTCCATATATGGAATTATGTATATTTGATAACATTTGATAACATTTTGTTTGAGATAGATGTAATGACCCATCATTCTATCACATGATCTGCTAACACTTCACGAATGACAAATTCAACTTCATTTCATTAAGATATGAAGTGTAAATTGTTCATGGAACAACCAACAATGAGATTGTACCAAAATCAAGTAAGTATTTCTTTAATTGAAAATATTCGTCATTAGGGAAATGATATTGAAAACCAAAAATGTTGTCCTAGTACGCTCATATCCAATGAATCAAATGGGACCATAGAACATCACAAATTTATGTCCTTGTGATTGTTGGCTTTTTCATAGCCATGTTCTCTACAACTCTTAATCAGAACATGATGGTTATATTTCTCTTCCTTATCCATGTTTTCACCAATGTTCTCCTATGTGGAAACCCAGTGATGAGTTACATTGGGTATCCATTAGGTTTCTAACGTTCCTTATTAAAATAATTTTTTAGTATTCCTTTTTACGATGTGGGTTTTTATTAAAGAAACTTTCACGTAGTAAGCGATTTATAACACCGACGAATTTCGAGGGCGAAATTCATTTTAAGGGGGGTTGAATGTAACACCTCGAGATTTTATGAGAAATGATTTCATTAATTTCTTTGATGTATTGTGTTGTACACTACACCAAGAATAGCTTGTGTTATACGCAACATCGTATTAGCTTGTAGTATACACAAACACTATTCATGTCTTGTATTGCATGCAAGAGCAACCTTCATCGATTGAGTGTGTTGCACGGAATACCGAGATTCACTAAACAATTATATATTATTATAATATTATGAAATATCTTTTATTAATAGTATTAATCGTGTTTTCAATTTCATAACATTATAATTCATCTTAAACATTTTCTTGAATGAGATATGAAAACAAAATCAATTTTTCGATAAAAAAAGTATTTTTCAAAAAATGAAGTTTTACCTCCTTTTGATGGCGTACACATTTTAAACATAATTATTGACAAGTTTATAAGCTCAATTTTTCAAAATAGACTTCTTTTTTTGAATCAGGATAAATAAATTTACATTGGATAAATTTTATATACTTTTCTGATAACTTCTATATTTTGATGAATAGTGAAAATAAGCTTAATTTTAATGAAAAACAACTACTTCATCAAGATAATTTATTTGTTTAAATTATAATATTGAATGGTTTTAAAGTATAAATAGAATATATTTTTATCATTTAATATAATTCAAGTTGTTATCATTAATTTTATATTGAATTCATTGGTAAAAGCATTTTAATCTTTGAAAATGTTTTAACTTTTAAAAACCTGTTTTCTTAACAACGGGATTAATTTTAAATTAATTACTGCAACTTCTGTGTTTTTAATTTTCAAAAATGGATTTCATATTTGGATTAAGTGGAGAAAAATTATGTTAATAGGTTCATTTATTTTTTTGACATTATGAATAGTAACTACGGTAATTTTTATTTACTACAGTTAAAGGTAAATCAGGTAATTAAGGGTAAAACTAAGATTATAATATTACCTAACACCTACCAAAATTATACTGGAAAAATAAATGTCGACTCATATCACATAAGGGTCATAATAGATTCATTTCATGGACTTTTGACTATGAAAATAATATAATTATTATTAAAAGCAAATAAAGTGACAACTGTCACTCTCTTATATCTTATAAGTTTAATAATTTTAATTAATTAATAAACCTCATAAAACATCGAATATAAATATTCTCTAGAAATATAATAAAATTATATACATCAATAGAATTTATTTAGTATTTTAGGGATTAAATAATTATCATAAGGATGACACAATAGTGATGTATAAATTATTTTATTGATTGAAATATCAAATAAATGGTTTTAAAAATTTTAAAATACATATTATATGAACTAGATAATGTTCTCCACAAATTTTATAGATGAATATGACATGTTAAGAATATATTAAATATTTTGGTTTGAATGTATCCTCTTTTTGGATTTTATTTAAATTCAAATAAATGAATAGTGTCAAATTGACATTATTGTTATTTTATAAAAATAACATATTAAAAAATGGTTTAAAAATCACAAAAATATTTAAAAATTATAAATTATACTTTATATGGTCTAAAATGTGATAAATAATCCAATTATGGTCAATTCAGAGCACAAAGGAAATTATTTATAATAATTTAAGATTTAGAATTTTATTATCACAAATAAAATTAAATAGATTAAATATGGATAAATCAAGTTGATAAGGTTTAAAATAAATTACCAACATGTTTCAATATTATTTTTTGATGAGATTAAAACCCTATATCATATAATATTAGTATTTGAGTCATTTTTGGAGGTTTTTATGAGGGTTTTGAGTTTATTATAAATTAATATTTTAGAGGTTTCCAAAAGTGCTCTTCTCCTCTCTTATAAAATGATACCTCCTCCCTCTCCTCCTCACACCATTTTTAGAATTAATTCCCAGACAAACCATACCAATTATTATTATCCACTATCTTAGAAACATACTAGAGGTCTCTGTCTTCTATAAAGGCCAACTTTAGTGCCCTAAGAGGTGGTAATGTCCTTTACCGATTCATTCAAATTTATTTCTTCTTCTACTTCCTCTTCTTTATTTGTTTCATTATAAATTAATAAAATCAGTATCACTCATATACTAACATCACACTGATTCTGATTAATTTTATCATCCACTACAATTTCATTCAATAATTATGGGAATGATATCATCGCTCGTGCGTACGTACGGATTACCGTCTCCACGATGCGATGAGATTCATTCTCCATGATTAACCATTAAAGTATGATTATAATGTATATATAATAATAAATCATGGAATATATGACATAATAATGATACTGGATTTATGTACATATATGTTTCATTTACTTTATTCCATTCAATTCAATAAGGAAACGAAGACATTGTTCATGTGTACGTACGACCTACCGTCTCCATGAACGGTGTATTTGATTTCATTTATCGGACTATCATATATATTTATATTCTGAATATATATTATATATAAATCATGTTTTAAATTCTAGAATAATGTAAATCATGATATAATTAATAATATCAGGAACAATAAGTTGAAACACATATGATAAATGAATGATTTTACCCAAAACGCTTCTTTAACATCGAATTGACAAACGAATGGGGAATATAAAGTCCTATGTGAATCATATAAGATATCATAAATGTTATTATGGTTCAGTTACCAGTTAATAATATGATTAAAAACATTATACATGAGTTTTGGACACCTATGGTAGAAATTGGACCTATGCTAAGGGATAATTTTGCATTCTCATATTTATCTGAGATTGCATATACATAAGTATTGACTAGGGTTATATTTTTCATCCATGTCCATAAAATTCTTTTCTTAAAGTGTTTCATATTCATCCATGTATGTTTAAAGTCATTTTTACCCCTCTTTGACCTTTACTTTGTGTTATGGAAGGAATATTTCATTCATTTACCATACGTGGTACTTTTTGACTTTTCTGTTAAAAGTACGAGGAAATGTTTTTTCAACTTATACGACATGGTCAGATTTTTAGGTTTTTATAATGACTTATTTTCAACATGCATAATCTACAAGATTTCATGACTATTTTCAACAAAATCGTTTTCTTTTAAAATTTCATGACATTTTGTGAAAATAAAATTTTTTTAAAGAAGAAAGGATATTTTCCTCAAGAATTCATTTCTATTGTTTTATCAAAACCATTTTCCATCTGATATGATATTATTTAATATGATTATATTTCAATTATAATGTCTCTATTATTTACATGGTTTCATTTTTTTGTGGTGAAATGTTAGCTGTTTATTTTATATGGATTATGTTATGATGGGATGGTGTTTATGAAACCCATATTATTCTTGGGGTTATGATGAATAAGTTATGTATATTTTGGGGAACATGAAAGAAATATTTCATTATGAGATGGGTGGGACCTATATCTCCCTATAATTCATTGGGTGAAGATTTATATCTCATGAGATAGACATGGCTGGAATGGTAAGTCATTCTGGTTCAGTAATAAGGTTTGGAATGAAAAGTAATCCCAGTTCAGTAATGGACTTTGTCCACTATGACGGTCTTGTAAGCAATGCCTTGGATACTATAGAAATCATAACATGTGATTAATGGTTTCCACAATTACATGTTTTATTCCCATTCTATTTTGTCATTGTTAATGTTTCTTTATGATCTATTCCTTATGCACTACCAAGATTTATGTCCTTGCTCATGATTTTGAGGTTTTTGTTCATGTTCTTACGTTCAAATGTTTAGGGATTGTTTTATGTTCTCCATGTTTACCCTTAATAAAAATTTAAGCTCTCCCTTTTTATGTTTTATTTTCCCTGGGATATAAAAAAGCTTTTAGGTAAGAAAACAAAAGGGAATGATATTTATATGAGATGTTGAAGATCATTCACCATGATTAGAAGATTCTGTTCTGAGTTTCCAAATACACTAAACTAATACGGTATTTGGGCGTCTGTTTTTTTCATGTATTAAGTATTCTGAAAACGTAATGTAATGTCTATGTATGTCAAGATTTTGGTATCTATATTGAAATTATCACATGAATGGTTTTTCTCAAGATTGAGTTGTTGGATCTAATCTAAGGATTTGTCAAGTGTAAATACCGGTGATGCAATCTTACTCAAAAGCTCTGATAACTGGGCTTTATAGGGTACAATCCTTTTGGATGAGGTTATCACGTCTTTTTTGTGTCAATTGGATTTCGCTAAATCTCTATATTTATAATAATCATGTGATCACTATTTGACATATTCATTATCAATGGTAAATATTCTTAGCTCTATTTTTAATCCAATTTGATATAGTAAAACGAACCATGTACATGTTTTTTCTATAGAAATATTACATAATATAACAATAAATCATAAGGGAATATTATTTATAACAGTTCAGGTCGTTATAATATTCCCCCTTGATAAATTTCACCCTTGAAATTTTCATTTCACCCCCCTTAATATTAACAAGGGTAATTCAATATCATCACTTCCTCCTGTTCCAATATCAGTTCTTCTACATTGTGGTTTCTCAACAGGACTTTGATATGGTACATTATATTAGTTGGTTGAACTTTGTCACCACTATCTAAGATCTTCACCAGCTGCACCTCCTAGGAAATATCATTCTCTAATGGTACCTCCTTTATATTAAGTACATGTGAGGGGTTATGTATGTACTTATTCAGTAGTGATACATAGAATGCATCATGAACTCGAGATAGATTAGGTGATAGTTCAATTCGATAGGCCACCACTTTGATGCGATCTAGGATCTTAATGGGCCAGTGTTCCTTGGAATAAACATTCACTTATTCCCAAATCAAATCACTCTCTTCCATATATATATGAAAATGAATACTATGACTCAAAAATAAAACTATTTATCTTATATATGATTTTAAACATAGCTGTTATATCAAATCTGAGTAGCTTTGATGTTATACTAACTAGATTAACCCGTTTACACCATTCCTAGACCATTTCACGACCCATCAGTTTTAATTCCCCAACATCATCCAACCATGTAGTTTTTTGGAACCTTTTCTCATAACAGGGTTCATAGGGTGACCTTTGGATTCTAAAGTGGAGGGAATTTTTGTAATATAGCTAATATAGAGGATGATTTTGATCCCATCCTCCATTGAAGTCCATTGAGCTTGCCCTTAATATGTCCTAAAGTGTCTAGATAGTCTTATTAGATTCAAAATCATTGTGAGGGTGATGGGTCATGCGGAAGTTCAACTAAATATTCAGATCAGGCTAGAGACTCATCCAGAACATCGAGGTGAATATTGGGTCTCTGTCAAATAAAATCGATATTGATTCTCCTTGAAACTTCACCACTTCCCTGATATGTATCTATGAATGTGGATCCAGAGAGAATTCTTATCATATCAAAATAAATTGTGATGTTTTTTTAGATGATCCGCCAAAAACCATAAAGATATATTCTCTCTTGATACCTTTGGATGATTAGTGACAAAGTCCATTGTGATATTTTTTCATTTACATTTATGGTGTGGGTAATGGTTGCATCATTTACTTATATCATTTTCTTTCTTCATTTTCATCCTGAGATACAATATATCTTTATGAATATTCTATGATATATTTCTTCATATTGTCCCAAAAATATTTTTCCTAGATATCTCAATACATTTTTGTGCTTCCTGACTAGATAAAGAAGGTTGATCTAGGTGCATCATCTCATAACTCCTTCTTTAACTCAGGATTTGATGGTACACAGTTTCTTGAATCAAATTTCACAACACATTCATAATTAACATTGATCTATTGGGATTTACCTTTCCTTATAGCTTCCACATTCTTTGTAATTCCCACATAAACACTTAGATCATCATTTAAACTATATAGAAGATACAACTGAGCAATAATTTGTCAAATTATTAATGATTTTCCATAACTTATGACTCTCATGTCCATTATTTAAACCTAATAAGATCAGATCTCTCTCAATTCTCATCATTGGAAAAATACTTGTCCATTTATATCTACAATTCTTACCATTTTATTTTTTTTCTATGATTGTAGTGGATTGAATAGTCATGGAATTTTGTCAGATCTAACTATCTTCATTGGTGCATATTCATCTTATTTTTGTGAATATTTACATGATAATTATTTAATCCGTATATATTTCAATCCTCTCTAAAAAGTAATAATAAAACAAAATTTTAAAACATAAAATCACAACAGGTGACACTAGACCATGTGGTGGGTAGTTATGTTCATGAACATTCAACTTCCTTGAAGGATAGGTAATGGATTTTTCACTTCCATCAACACAGTGCCAAAACCCTTTTTCTAAGAATCTCTAAATACCAAAAAAACATCTCCACTAGTGGGTTGTTTGAGTACATGTGTAGTGAGAATCCTCATATTAAACTCATTGAATGTATCATCAAATTAATAATTCCATTAAAACTTTTCACCAATCCATGTAAGCTTGTTAAGAGGGTTTTATAGTCATGAATAATTTCTCACAAAATTGAGATAATACCCAGGTGACCCATGAAATATACGGATTTCTATCCTAGATTTAGACATTAGCTATCCATAAATTTATTTAGTATTTTAAGGATCCACATATAACCCATTTCTTATATGATATTACCAAAAAATGATACGTCCTTCCACCAAAACTCACACTTACTGTACATTGCACATAACTTCTCCTTTGGAATGGTCTTTAGCACAGTTCTCATATGGTTCTCATAGTCCTCTTAGGTTTTGGAATATATTAAAATATCATCTATAAATTCCACCCTAATTTTTTTATATAATATAAAATTACTCTCTTAATCACGTCCATAAATATTTCTGGAGCATTAGTGAGTATGAATGGCATCATTATGAACTCATAGTGCTAATAACTTATACAATATGAAATCTTGGGTATATCCTTATTCGTCACCCTAATATGGAAATATCTCTTCCACAGATCCACCTTTAATGAGAATTGTAATCCAAGTAGCTAATAGAACAAGTCATCAATCCATGGAAATGGATACATGTTCCTTATCATGAACTTTTTGAGCTCATGATAGTCAATGAAAAGGTTCACTAACTAATCATTCATTTTGATGAAGTGGAATGGTTCACCCTAAGGAGAAGAAATTGAGAGTATAAACCCTTTATCCAGATTCTCATGTATTTTTTCATTATTTTTTCTTGTTCAACAATAGCCACCCTATATTGATTCATGGATATTGGAAACGCTCCAAGTATAAGTTCGATAGAAAATATGACCTCTCAGTTGGGAGGAAGACTGAGAAAATCCTTCAAAAATAGATCAGCATAGTCTTTCACAATTGGAATTTCTTCAAGAAATGTTCTTCATCATATTATATCACAATAATCATGTCTTTGAGAATGGTTCTTTTCTTTGATAGAATCATTTGATCAAGATACGATTTCTTGTAGGGAAATATTATCCATGTTTTAGATTATGGTGTTAAATAGGATTCATTATTCTCCAAAAAATGTACAGAGTAGGTGGTGGATTCACCATATTTAGAGTTATTTCCATCTCACAAAAAAATTATATTTGCTAAATATAGGGAAAGAAAATCCAGAACCATAATTGCATAAAATTAAACCATGGGTTGTATGAAAAGGATTTTTAAGAAGGTCCACCCACAAATGTAGTAATGGGGGGAATTATAAACTTGTGATGCAAAAACATCCCCATTTTCCTTTTTAAATAGTCATATATACTTATATTATTTGTGGTGGTGTTGTAACAATTCTACTATGATTTTGTGATATGAAGGAATTCATAGAACTATGGATAATAACCCTACCTTTCTCTTTTTGATTCTAGTTGCAATTTGTCTGATAGAGGCTTGTGGATGAGTATCAAAAAATATTAAACATATAAAAGGGAATCGAATGACAATAATGGGATAACATATAAATTACATTTATCTCCTTAACTTATGACTTATAGGATTCAATCTGTGTTATCCATGATTTTTTTTCCAAATATATATTTTTATGGTAAATTTTTGTTTCCCTAAAAAATTGTTCATAATGAGATTATGATTTTACAAAATAAAATCCCCAAGACTATCAAACCTAATTAATAGTATAGACCATTTTTGTGTACCATATTAACCCACGTTAGGCCCTAGAAATCTAGTGGGTTTTGCTACCCTTATGTACATATGTAGCAGAACCATGTCCACTTGTATTATCCAAATAAGGATTTATTTTCCTGATAAACCTCCTATGATATACATAAAATAATTTATGGATGTTTTCATATACATAGTATTATCACTATTGAATTCTCTATAGTTCTGTAATCCAAATACATACTCTAGGGTTTTCTAGTACTATCCATAAGGAAACTAAACATAACCTCTAATACAAACTATAACAAAATTTCCCTTTATTATACATTAATACATGTTTTATAACATAAATTTTTTACGTAATACAACCTATATGATCAATAGGGAATGTTTATTTGTGAATTTTGATACATCATATGAAAACATAATACATGAAAAGAAACCTCTTTATTGAAAAATTATTTAACTAGATGAAAACATTCCATTTTACTTAAGACTAAATGGGTTAACATGAGGAAATACATTAGAAAGGGGTGATAAAGAAAGCCTAGTAAGGTAATAAAAAAGGAATAACACAAAGGTGGAAATTTGTGTTAGAAAATAAGAATATAAATTGTGCATAAAATTAAAATGAATAATATGGAATCACGTAGCATTAAATTCATAATAAGGGAAATATAGAAACAAGTTAAAACACTGCATCCTAACCATAATTCAAGGATAAATCATTCAATACATCATAGTGGAGAAATGTACCATAAAGTAATTTGTTACACCCATTTCAAAACATTATGTATCGTGATACTAAACATTACCTAGTGCATTTGAGTGCTACATAATTTTGGGTGCACCTATCACATTCATTTCATTATCATGCTTTAATGTGGATCATATATCATATAACATGGATTCATTCAACATTATAATATATTCCATGAGTAAGGAATGTGGAATAAATGCATGTATGTACCAAGAAAAATAAGTATATTTTTATAAAAGTTTATATATTTGAAATAGAAAGGGTATATTATACATTACAGAATTATATTGTCATGGACAATCACGGTGCATTTTTTCCATAATAATGATGTCATATTGAAATTTATGAAATGTGTTTCTGAGTGAATAACTGGTCTCTCATGATTTATAAGCCCAATTAACAGTAATAGGGTCATGTAAAGACATTGTATATCATAAGGAGTTTAAAATATAAGGTGTATCATAATAAGGAAACTTGACTAACGAGGAGAAAGGAAAGAACCCTTAAAAAAAATTTGGCATGGTAACGGGTGTAAATAACGGTTCTTAGGAGGGTCAAATGAGATTTTAACATAATATGATCATTTATAAACCAATTGTGCATTAATGGGGGTATTTATGAACATATCCCAATATAGTAAAAAATTAAATTAAAAGACATAACATAAATTGAGTTATTGATAAAAGAGGAGGGTGGAAAATCCCTTATTAAATTCTAACATAGTAACGGGTGTACATAAGAGATCGCAAGAGGTATAAGTGAGGTTGAAATGGGATCCCATCATTTATTTATAAGAGTTAATGTACGGTTGATAAGTAAGAATATATCCCAACTTAGGTAAATGTAAATTAAAAGGAAAATCATAAAGTAAATGGTTGTTTAAAAGAGGAGAGAGATAATCCTTTACATGAATGTGTGACTCCAAAGTCATTGGTGGGTCTCCATGAGGGCATAGGAGAACCACAAGAGATCTATATAAAGGGGATAGAAGAGTGATGATATGGTCAAAGGATTTTAAGATAAGAGAAGTGGGGTATTGTGGGGTTTATAAATGAAATTAAAGGGGAATTCATTAATATTTCACAAACATAGGTTTTGGACTCTATATAATTAAATATTCAAAAGAAAAAATATTCCCATTGTTTTTGTACATCGTTTGATTAAAATTTTGCAGGTTTTAATTATTTTATTGTAAAAATGTGGGATCATAAAAAAATATTATCCTTCCTTATGTGGAGGTGGGTAACTCTTTTAATGAAATATAATTAAAATCATAAAATATATTATATATTTTGGAGGATTAATAAAGGCATTATAAAATTAATAAAATAAAACAAATTAGGAGGGAAAATAAATTTTTACAAGTATCCACCTTATATAATTTATTACATCCTATTTTTTTCATTATGATTTCATAAAACACGGCATATATTTATATGGCATTTAATTTTCATCCAAATATTTTATAGGCTCAGAAAATTTTGAAAATTTCACTATTGGTTCTTTTTTAAGGACTAATTCAAATGATAATATTCATTTTATCTAAATATAGTTTTATATATTTTAGTTTTATCTTTTAAAAATATTAATCATCGTTTATTAAAATATTCATGTTTTTTGGGAATAATAGTTTTTGAATCATTATAAAAAATACATTTCACATAATAAAAAATAAATTTACATTTGTAATTAATAGAACTTATTTAATAATAAAATTTTATTAAAATACAATTAAATTAAAATTTCCATTAATTCATCAAAATAAATAACTTAATTGAACTTGAATATTACCCAAAAATAATATTTGTGTTTAATTGAATCAAAATAAAAATAATTTATAATGTAATAATACAAATTAAAATAAATAAATTTTTCTATACATTATATATATTAATATTATTATTTTATTGATACATATCACTTTTTTACATTAGATTATGCCCTATGTGTATGGTGCGTGATGGTGAGACATTCAAGGGGCCATTCGGAAAACAGGGTTTGCTTTGTGATCATGATGAGATTGAATTTATCCAGTAAAATATTCCTCTCATTATTAATATGGTTGATGTCATCTTGGGTTTGGTCAAGGGAATATCCTAGTGATGTTATATCTCTCAAAATCATAGATAATTGGTCTATATAGGGTATAGTCCTACTAGATGAGGCCATCACTTCCTTTTTCCATGTCAAATAGATTCATTAAAGCCCTATATTTATATTAATCCTATAATCACTATTTAATGACTATATTATCAATGGTATTGTTTCATAAAGGTCATTTTAATCCCATGGGATATAATAAAATGAAACATGTTCTTGTGTTTTCTATAAGCATATTCAATAATAAGACATTTAATCATTGGGGAATTTAATTTGTAATAGTTCATGTCATTACAATCATCCCCCATAATAAATGTTTCCCTAACAAATTTTATTCAACCCCCGTTAAAACAGATGATGGAAATTCTCTCTCATCACTTCATTGGATTCCCATATTTTTTCTTCAAAAGTTTGATTTCCCCTTGTGACTTTGACAAGATGCATTATCTTATTTGGTAGAATGTTTTCTCTATGATCTAATATCATAATCGACTTCTCCTCATATGAATTATTTTCTTCAATGGTACCACCTAGGAATTGAGAACTTGTGAGGGGTTATGTATATAATTCTTCAAGAGTGATACATGCAATAAATCAAGATATCGAGATAGGTTGGGTGGGAGTGGAAGTAGAAAGGACACCACTCCGATGTGATAAAGGATCTAAAAGGGTTGATGTACCGTTGAAAAATCTTTCACTTCATCCTAAATCTCAACACTCAATTCCATTGAGATATGATGAGGAATACCATGTCTCCAATATCAATCTATAGGTATCATCAATGATTTTGAGCTTATCTATTCTTTTGAATGTGATAAACAATGATGTATTGCAGATTGTTTTTATCCTATTCCACCATTTCCTAATCCATTTCTGGACCTAGTAGTTTTCATTGCCTAAATTCATCACAACATACAAATATTTTTCATGTCTTCCCATAAATGGCTTTATAGAGAGGCATTCAGATGCTCAAGTAAAAATTATTGTTGTAATATAAATCAAATAGAGGAATATGTTGATCTCATCCTCTTCTGATTTCCACTGACCATGATCTCATCATGTCCTCAAGTGTATAGATATTCCACTCAAATTATCCATTTTTCTAGGGTTATAGGATATGTTGAAGTTCAACTAAGTATTCATAGTGTTCAGGAGACTCTTCCAGAACATAGAGTCCAATCATGGATCTCGATTTGATAAAATTTATATTGTCACTCCATGCAACCTAAACACCTCCCAAAACTATATATGCACAAGTAGATATAATTATAATTCCAATTTTATCATTTTTATCTATGAATTCTTTATAGGAATATCCACCACAACAAATTATCATTATTCGCACATGATTTCTTCAGAATATCAGTGATAATGGACATGGTGATTTTTTCCCAATTCCATGATAGTATGGGTAATGGTTGCATCATCCCATTAGCTTTTTTACTTTCTACTTTCAATTTATGAAATAAAAACATCTTAATGTATATTATATTATCTCTTTCTTCATATTGTTCCACCAATAGTGTCTTTGGAGATATCAAGACATCTTTTTGCTTCCTGGGTGGATGGAGAAGGTTGAGATATGTGCATCATCCAACATATCCTTCTTTAATTCATTGTTTGATTGTAAACATAGACTTTAACCAAATCTCACAACACCTTCATCATTAATAAGGGACTCCAATTATTTTTCATTCCTTATAACATCCACTTTCCTCTAAATTCCCACATCAACTCATTGAGAATCCTTTAACCTCTCCAGAAGATAAGGTTAAGAAATAATTTTTCAAATGATTGATGATGTACATTACATTAGTATTACCATGTCCATCCTTTAAAAATCTGATAATATCAAAAATCTCTCAATTGTCATCAGTGATATATTTTCTGGCTTCATTCAACTTTTTTTTTCATCCACAATATTCAATTTTTAAGGATGGTATTGGATTGAGAATTCATAGTCTTTGATCATGTATAAAATTAAAAAATTGGTTAATATTAACATCTTTCTATGTTAATATATTCATGGGACTTTTTTGATCCATATATATTTCACTCTTCTCCCTAACGAGATAATGCCACCAAATTTTGAAAACAAAAAAAACTACTTCAAACTCCATATAATGTATTGGGTAGTTTTGTTTATGAACATTGAACTTCCTTGAAGAATAGTTAATGAAATTTTCATTTTTAATAATCAGACATCTCATACCCTTATTTGAAGCATTACTAAATACCACAAAAATTTCCCCTATTGTGGGTTGTTTGAGAACTGGTTTAGTGATAACCCTCCTTTTCGTCCCCATGAACTTGTATTCACATTCAACATTCCATGAAATCTATACA
This sequence comes from Viscum album, assembly GCA_963277665.1. Lineage (NCBI taxonomy): Eukaryota > Viridiplantae > Streptophyta > Magnoliopsida > Santalales > Viscaceae > Viscum > Viscum album. The sequence continues at coordinate 2,078,986,236 of OY728140.1, forward strand.
CCATACTAAGTTATCATGGTAATAGGGTTTGATATTCTTGTGAAATTTATCACAAATAGACTACAATACCCAGTTAACCAAAGAAGCCATTGATATATTTCACAAATGATTCCCTGATTAATCCTTTAACTTATTCAGTCATTAAAGGGTCCATAGAAACCACCACCTTTAAGAAACATGATCCTTATAAAAAATCATCTCATGTTTCATTTCCCTCATCAGGCTAGGAATTCATAATTTAGATCCCATTGCCTACCCACAAGGGTCTCTATGAATCCCTCGATGAATGGACCCACGTCCAAGATAGTAACTCCTCTCTCTGCAAGATCCCTATCAGTTTTTTTCAATTTAAAATATAAACATGTGGTTCAGATGATTATAATTACACCAAGAAACTATATGGGATACACCCTATAGGTATTTATATATATAATAAAAATTTAGACCTCAAAAATCTCGGAAAACAACACACACAATAATAGGTCATGTGAATCCTACATTCCACAAATGATGCATGGAAATAGTCCTCCAACCCATGGAAAAAGAGTCATAATATCAAATAAACAATAAATCCAAAAACTCAATCACATCACATTAAGTGAAATAACACAATTAAACAATGGAATCCAAGAACAATATTCACATTTCCTAGAATCAATAAATTTGTACAAATAATGGTGATCATGACACACTATTTAGATATCCCCTAATATATCTAACACATTCCAAGAACACATGTTTACCAAAATACCAGAATTATTAGACCACGAATCATTAGAAAATTGTTTAACAAATGAGCTCAGGTCAACCAGATATGTCGCCCGCTCTAGCACACTAGAAGACTACAAGAGTGCTTACTAGAATACAAGAGGATTCTAACAAGTTGATAGGGTTTAAAAAATAAATTGGGGAGAATATACCCTATGGGTTGATGGAAATAATATTAGAAAATAATTAAACCATCCAAAAGAATACAAATAAAACATGAAATTATAAATAAACTCAATTCATGGAATACATAAATAATGAAATATGGTATTAATTCATACATACTCACATGGATAGTAAAAATACAGTTTATGGTATCCCACTTGGATTACCAAATAGAATATGTAAAAATTGAAAATAAATGCATCATATTAGAATACTATCACAGAGATGAATCTGATAACCAATAATTATTACTCATGAGACACACCATCTAGATTCTCAAACTCCACATGAGCGGTTACACCTAATCAAGAAACATTTTTCCTAAGACCAATCAACGAAAAATCATGTGGTCAAACCGGAAAGTACAATTATTTTTTGCACAAAAATATAGATACACGTATATGGGAAGAAAATAAATATTATTAGATCACCCCCAAAAGATAATATATATGATTATATCATAATAAGGGCATGGTCACTTGGTACCTACAGTAGAGTTGTAAACTAATAAAAGATGGAATGGTTGAACAACACCATAAAATGGTGGAAAATTAAGAAAATAGCCAATAATTGATTATTTCCTATAATTAGAGAAAAATATAGCCCTTATCTAGAATGTTCTAGAGTATTTATAGCACATGGTTCACCTATCCACATAGAATCATGTGAAACAAGAATAAATACTAAATATCTCAAAGATATCTAAATAAAAATTCATAAATGATAGTCACTATGGTGTAACTATATTTATCCATAGTACAATTCAAGATAATACGTGTAAAAAAATCAACATGAATGATTTGAACTATAGAATGAATCTCCCCTTCAGATAATTAATAAACTGTCATGTCCCAAAAGTCATACATTAAAAACTAGGCTCCAAGAAGGAAATGTTACATACACAACACCATGGGATCCATCTACATTTACTCGATCAATTCACTTCCCAATGGGATCCATACATGAAAAATTTAGTTCCATATCATCCATGATATTTTTCCATCATCAATACTATGGTCACACTCTTCTATAGTGGGTTCACTCATCTATATCATCCATTAGCTCTCTATGTCCATTTAATCACAACCAGCTTAAAGGGGGGGAGAAAATATCAATAAATTTCATTAAATTCCCAATCCATGAAGAAAAGAAAATGAATTTTGATCCAACTCCTAAACTCTCTATCCAAAAAGCTAAACTATCAAAATTGATTACCTCTCACCTGAAAAATTATGGAGATTCTATAGTTTCTTAGATATCAGCATCCATAAATATCCACCATGGGCTCTCAATGAACCCCCATCAGGTCAAACAAAACATAGTTCTCCCAAGGTCCCTTGGGTCGTAGAATAAAGTGACATACAATTAAGGGGCCCCCTAATATATAGAAGCACATGGGTAGTATATCTCAGGAGGTCAACAGCCATAAAAAAATCCAGATTATGGGTTGTACACCCTATTAAGGGTTTGTCTCGCTCATCAAAATCATGGACCACACCTAGTGTTGGAACATCCCAAATGTCCTTCAGTGGCCTCCAACTGATCATTGATAAAAAACACCCAAAAAATCCATCCCAAAGGAAATCATGCATATAGGGGAAATCCCAATGTTCCTTATGACCACCTCAAGAACTAGAAACTCCATAAGGGATCGACAAATCAAGGAAAAACCTCATTGTAATTATGCTGAAAGAAATCCTCAGTTGAACTTCAAGGAAAAAATCCTATCCATGGGTACAAACTCTACCATAAGTGAATATAATGAAGCACCGTGCCACTCAATCATTCATAACTATCAAATAAATCACCAAATAATCAATTGATCAGTAACTATACCACAATGGAATCATTGAGGGTCTATTAGAATCATCTCCAATGTAAAATGTAACCTATAAATAACCATTATCCCAAGGCCAAAACCCATCCCAAAGGATATGATATCACTATTACTAGACCCAAAATATAATCTGTAACTGTTATTTCCTCGAAAAACATGTCATTATACCTTAAAAATCCCAAAATTTCATCAATTGGACTACTTAATCCATCCTTCTAGGATGTTTTTGAATGATCTATGAATTAAATAAAACTTGATAACCAGATTCCATGACAACTATTGATCTCACAACACCCACCCAGATCTCTTAGCCTATAATCCTACATATGAGAAGATTTTGAATCCAATAATCAACGAAAGCCTTGTGAAAATGAACTCCAAAAAAAATCCATCCACAAAACCTGTAATAATCAGAAGGATAAAATCATCATGATAAAAATGAAAAATATCATATCAAACTCCTCTAATTTGTAATTCTCACCCTTGGGATAAATAAATGGAAAACATCCATGGTAGGAAAAACTATAAAATGATTACTTTAGGTAAAAGGTTTTTATCCCAAAGTGTCATCCATATCCTTGTGCCACATGAAATTTTTCATGTAACTTTACAATGTACATGGAATTCCAATATTTTACACATAGTTTACCCAGCATAGTGTACATATTATAGTACCAAATCCAAACTCACTGGGTAGAATTCTCAACTACACGACATGTAAACCAAATACATAGAGTGTACCAACTTGTGTTTCCAAACCATATACCTATCCAAGTATCACTAAATGGGTTCATTATAATAAAAATACAAATAAATTGGTCATGCACCTCAATTTTTCTCCGTTTTTGTACCATACTCATCCATGTGCCTTGAAATGGGTTGTCTGCCCAAACCACTAACCACATCGCATGTCAGCCTACATGGCGTGTATTCAATGTAAATATATTGTACTGTCAATGTCATATTCATCCTAAAATTGGAAAATTACATGGTAATTTTTCGTTGAACCACATGATGTATACATGTGTTTTCAAAACATAAAATCCTTAAAACATCCCAAAACCATTGCTACTCCCAGGTTAATCCTAAATCGACACTTTAGACATCCCTAGCCACCTATATTATTCTCTAAAAAGTTAAACCCACTATTTTTTTTGTATTTTTTTTCAAAACATAAAAATTGGAACTACTTATGGTTATAAACCATAGAATATTTTCTCCAGATCCATGCCATGCACCCACTATTCTTTTGTCCAGCACTAGATGAGATCCCTTGGGGAAGCATCCTCCTCCCTCTCCCCCTTCCACTATGTAAAATAGATTGATTAGACGGGGGGTTATTGAGGTTTATTGACAACCCTTTCTAAATTAATTTTCTATATAAATAAGAGGGGGTTATGAAAACCCCCTCTAATCATATATTTTACAGGGGGTTCACAACCCCTATAGAATCATTAGCATTTAAATTTTGTTGTATTTATATTTTGTTTATAAATCCTTTAGATTTTGTTTTATTTTTTATACACTTATTTCAAAACCATTGATAATTGAATAATTAGATGATCTATATGTTTGGTATGATTTTTGAGTCTCAATATAAGTATAAATATATAAATTAATTAGGAATTTAGAGGTTATAAATATATAAAATTCATTTGGATTTTAGAAGCTATATATATGATGTATTTTTATGAAATAATGGTGGTTCAAAACCACCACTAATTTATTAAATTTGATGGAATATGATCCACCCTCTAATGTATGGCATTACATGGGGTATTTAACCCCTTTAAGTTATGATATATGAGGGGGTTCATGAACTACCACTAATCCATTCTATTAGAGGTGGTTATGAACCCCCTTAATTAATGAGATTATAGGGGGTTTTAACCTTATCTTATTAATGTTATTAGAGGGGGATTTCAACCCCCTCTAATTTAATAAATATTAGAGGGTGCATGAACGACCACTACATCTTTTGATTAGTGGAGGGTTTTCAACCCCCTCTATTTTTTTTAAAAAAAATAATCTCATATAAATTCAAATATTATAATATAAATGGGTGTGTGGATGTCTATGTATATATAAAAATTACATAAACACATTTATAAAACTTATAGAAATACTATATAAACATTTATATATATATATAATGACATTATAAAAATATATTAAATAAATAATTATACAGATAAACAACAATATATAGATATATAAATATTGGTATTCATAATGTAAATGTAATTATAAAAAAATATTCAAATATAAAAAATTCACATATTTTTTATAAATATTATAAATTTATATTTTGATTTATATTATAAATATTTAACATTAAATACCTTTGTATTTTATATTTATGGATAAATATAAATATATTATATTATATACACAAAAATATATAATATTTACAAAATTAAATATATATATATATATATATTATAGAATTTTATAATATATACAGATATTATATATATTTTATTATATATTAATTTATATATATATATATTATTAATATATATATATATATACCATATTAATGATAAATTAATTTAGTATATATATATATAATAATTATATTATGTATTTCCAATTATATGAAGGTATTTTATTTTCTATGTCTTTATATGTGTGCGTGTGTGTGTGTGTACGTGATATAATGTTAATTTATATAATTACAAATATTCATATATATATAAATATATATATTTAATAGAAATCATAAAATATATAAATGTATCGTATTTACAAAACCAACAGACAATATATATATTTTTAAAAAATGTTTTACTAATAATAATAATTAATTCTATTTTTTCACACACACACACACAAAAGTATATTAAAATTATTATACAAATACATAAATAAAGACAGACAGAAATTTAAATTTATTTATAAGTATATGTATAAATATATATTTATATATGTAAGTATAATTGTATTTATATATATTATATATACATAGATATAATATAAATGTATTATATAGAAATATATCATATATTATCTAATATTTTTGTATCTCGGATAATATATATATATATATTATTCCCAAATACATATATATATTATAGACATATATTGTACACAAATATATTATATATACACAAATATATTATATTATTTTTACTTGTATAGACAAATATATATATATATATATGTATATTATCTAATATACCTATAAATAAATAAATAAATAATATTATATATAATATATCAATGTTCAAATTCTATAGTGGGTAGATCATGAACCCCGAGCCTATATTTCTCATTTTTGAATCCTATTGGTGGTTTTTTATTATTGGGTGATAGTGTGGGGGACACCACGCTACACATGCAAGGGGGGAAATAACACAGGGAACGGGGTTTTCCATGGGTGTCAGGGGTGGAGGGGTTTTCGTTGTGTGTCTTTGGGTTTTCCGTGGGGTGTTAGGGTGTCAGGTGGGTGTGAGTAATCTCGCGGGGATTATTAGGGTGTCCCGAAGGGGGGGGGGGTCTCTTGGTTATCTTGTGTGAGTATGGGTGCCCCGGGGATTCATTTTTGGGGTGTTGGAAAAATTAAAAAAATATGTACTATTTAGGAGATGTTAATAGATATCATCTCTAAAACATTAGGGTTTCATGTTTAAATATGGCCGGTTCTAACTAACCTTAGTTTCAACATTAAATTAGAGGCCATTATAACTACCTCCAATCCACATGGTTATACTGGATTTAGGGAATAATTTGATGGGGTTTAAACCCTATATAGTTTAACCACCACTAAATTGAACTCCATTTCACCATTGTTTGGAAACAACCACCCCTATTCAAATTAGGAGGCCACTTTAGTGGAGGTTACCCATAACAACAATTAAATAATTTAGAGGGGTTATCACCCCTTAAAAATGAAAAAAAAAACACCCTCGAATCGCCATGTTTTTTAGAAGTGCTCACTCCCTATATTCCTATTGGATGAAGACCACATAGAGGTAGCTCCCCAAGGGAATGTGTGATTGTCCAAAGGGGAGAAGAGAAAATAAGAGAAAGATAATAAGGGAATAAAACAGAAGGAATAGAAAAGTTGATAGGGCATGACATTGGTGACCATGATGGGTTTATGCATTACCTATGAAAAAATAGCATATTCTGGCATCCACATAGATAAAATAACTTAAATATAAAGAACCATTAAAAATGTATCAATAAATGAACATGCATAGAAATATTAATATTTAATTACATTGATATAAAAATTTATCAAAAATTTAAAATTGCTTGGATTTTCCCTATACTTCCATCTCAAGCCACAATTTTACATAATGAACTCCCATTAAATAACATCTCAAATAATCTGTATCCTCATGATTAACCATTCCCCATAGAAATCAATCCACAATTTCCATACCAATGAATAATGGTTACACCCCACCAAACCATCGGTGATAGAAAGTTAACGATCCCCACCAAAAGACCCATTAGAAAACATGGTGAAGGTACAACTCCCTTCTAAAAAACAAGACCCATTAACATCAGGGAAACCACCGCATTAGGTTATATCATGAAATATCCAATAATCTATTGGGAATCTTTGTCCTCGGTGATCAACCAACATGGTACTGATTCCCCATTACCAACCCATAAGGGCCCTCATGCTTCCCTTAATGAAGGGGTTGCATCTACAAAATAAATGATCCTATTTCCATGTGACCTATCGGGCCTTTAATTACTAGAAAATATAAACATGTTGTTCAATTGAGTATAATTAAACCTTAAAAATTTATATGATGCACTATATTGGATGATTGAGACACATTAAAAAATTGAACCTCAATCATCAGTGAAACACCATATAAAATAATATGTCATATGAATCCAACATTCTGAGAATTATGGATATACACTAGCCTATTACCAAGATCCATTATCCAAAAGATAGAATATACCTTAAATCCAAAAACTCAAGCATAGAAGAAAAGGTAAAATAACACAACCATAATAATGGAATCCATGAATATAAGTCACATTCCCTAGAACCATAAACTTCCTATAGTCAATGGTTTCACAGAACACCAACCCAATATACATCACTTCTTTAGACAGATTCCTAGGCAACTTTTCCATTATATCCACATATCTTAAAACAAAACACATCTGATACTATTTCTTAGTGAAGAGAAACTTTTAAAATTACATGTCACACAATCATCCACACCACAAGGCCTCATGCAAGCCTACCCTTACACTAGATGATGAAAACTACTATTTAGGATCTTATAGATATTGTTTGGATACAATACACTCTATTAATTTTTCAATAAAAATATAATAGACCCAAAACATAGGCAAAAAAATTCATCAGAGCATGCATAATGAATAAAGTGAAACCACAAAATAATATACTAAATAGAATGATACATAGTGTCTTAACGTCTCATAATAATGAAAAACAAAAAACATTTGACTTCCCAATAAGCTGAATACATGTAAAAAAATTAATATGAATATAAATACATCAGTATCTACTACCAACACTGATCCAAACAACATACCCTCTCTCAATGAAACACATGAATTACTAGCCTTGTCCTAAGACTCCAAAGAAGTAGCCACACCTAATCAAGTAACATTGGTCCTTAGACCTGCCACCTATAAAAGCTATATTATAGCCTAAAAGTATATTTTGGTTATAAGTTCACAATGAGGTACTCATACAGGGGGTGAGAAATACATATTAGTAGGCCACCCCAACTGAGTACCTATTATCTAAAGTAAAAACAAATGCATGCACGTGTGATATTCCCAGGAAAATAGAAAACTAATAACATCTGAAATGAAACAGAAAAAATTCATAAAAAAATGGGATTCATAAAATTAATGAAAAAAATTCAACCATGGGTTATTTCCTAAATACAGACATAAATCTTCTTCAAATCTGGCCAACACTGCATGAATTATAGAACATGACCCGCCCATCCATGTGAAATCAGGTGTGTCCACTATATCTATACATGAGCTTGATGATGTAAAAATTATATATTAATAATCCATACCCATGGGTGTAACCATATTAATCAATAAACAAATATGAAACTACCACCACAAATTCATTATTTATTTATATTATTTGAAATATGGGAGTATTGAAATGTAACATAAAATTGAAACAACACACAAAATATAATAACATGATCCAAACATGTGACTGAATACACACTCCATATGACTGAGAAATTGATACATCTCGAAAGATATACATAACATATTTGGATCTAAGACTTACCAGGTATTTAAAATTACATATGGTATCCATTCATATGATGATGATAGATGCTCTATCCTTAGGAATCCACAAACAATACTCTACGTGAAAAAACATCCATAAATGATATCATCCCTCTTGTTATGGTTCATAATTGACTAATGGGGGTGAACTTATACAAATATTTCATTATATATAAATGAAATTTCCACCATAACCATCCCATTAAGGAGATTAGTCAATCAAAACTAAAGGACAATGCCAGAACAATGATATACCATGGTGTACTCATAAAACCAATTTATTGGGTAAAAATTTCCAAATAAAATCATGGTTAAAGGGCAACTTAAAAATGGATGATCCTACAATAAAACCCACTACCCACATAAATGAACTAGAAGCACCAATAATTTCTGGACCATGAAAATCATGAGGATAAAAAATTCCCATTTATTTTTGTATCATCTAATAGCATCAACATAATGTTAATGACCCACCTAGGTTTCAAATAAAACTAAAGTCTCCCATGTTTCCTAGATTCATAGAACAGTGCAACATCCAACTAGGGCCAAAATTACTATACCCAATCTCTCATGTGAAGCCTACCAAAAAAATCCAGAATTGACCAAATGGTATGAACAAGAGTTTGACACACTACTACATATTCATGTAGACCATCTAAGCATTGGTAACACATAATGCCAAAATATCCCAAATATCCCTTAAGAGCCTCCAAATGATCCTCGATCAACAACACACCAAAATGGAATCCAAAAAAGAAATAATTCCTACTAGAGAATTATTTATGGTCCTTCTGAAAAAAAATTGAAAAACTATAAGTAATACTTGAAACTAATGAAACATTAGGAAAATTTAAAAAGAACGAAAACCTTATGTGATGTTCTGAGAAAAAACACATCCAAGACTACTAACTCTCCCAAATGTGAATCCAATGAGACATCATTTAATAAGGTAATTATCAACTACCGCCAATGAAACCCATGAATTAAATAATTAGAAACTATACCAAAGTAAAATCATGTAGATCACATTAGGCTCATATCAATATCATAATGAAACATGGTTGTAACAATCATCCCATGATGAAAACCCATCCCAATTTCTCTATTAGCATTGTTCTTCCACAAATGAGTTCATCCTAACCAACTATAACCTCCAGCTACCCGTCAAAAATACTATGTAAAAATCATGATCTCCTCTGAGACACTACTAAAACATTCATTGTTACATTCATTTGAATAAATATAGAAAAAATCCCCAAAATATATAAATCATTCCAACTAATGAGTTCACAACCCTCATCATGATCATGTAGCTCAAAACCCAATCAATTGGATGATTACAAATCCAATCCTCATTGAAATCCTCTTTAAATTGCTAATACAAAATAAAAACAATCCATATGGCCTCGAAATACATATAGGATACCACCATTATGATATTTGTTTAAAATACACAGAATATACCACTCTAATGTCTAATTCTGATTCTATGGAGAAAATAAGAAAAACATTCCAACGAAGGAATAAGTACATGGTGTGTAATTTGGGTAACATACAGGGATATACAATTTCCCTCCCAATAAATTTATAATGTGATACTCCCCTTGTAATTTTTGAATGTACAAGACGTTTCAGTGCATTACATGATGTGTGTAGTACATGATGTACGCTCCTTTGTACTTACATTATCGTCGTGTAGAACATTCAACTACCTAGAGGGTCCCTTCCATACATAGAGTGTAGCGAAACCATGTTCCTATATGGTTTATTATCCTTATACAACCACATAAGATTCTCCCAACAACAACACATAACCATATTCATTGTTCCATAGAAGGTCTATAGCCATGTACCGTACATAGCCTGGTTCCAATACATGGGGTGTCTAACCGTGCCCGTAATAATGCCTCGAGTGACCCTAAATATATTTTACTCAATGTAAATGGTTTCTAATATCAAAATAATTATATTTCACAAACATGAAGATTGCATGAAGTGTGTTTTATGTGCCACAAGGTGTGTAGATGTGTTTTACTTAATAGTAATCACCCAAAATGGCCTGAAACCTAAGTTTATACCTGATTAATCCTATATAAAACCTAAAAGGGTCCCCAATGAAAATTATAAGGATTTAAAAACATAAAAACAACATTATGGTAATTTATGATAAAAACATAAAATATAGCCCAAAATATGAATTGATACTGCTCAATAATCTCACATGATTTATGTATTGAAACCATGGAGCCTCAGTCTATCTTTGGAAAACATCCCTAACTATCGAATCCACCTACCTCTCACTCTTCTCTACCACTCCCTATCCTGGATGAAGAACAAAAATGGTGATATACCCATGAGTTTTTACGTCCTTCCAAATGGGGTAAGTGAAAAATATATGAAAAGTGAATAATATAAAAAGAAAACATAAGGTGCCCGAGCCCGGGCTCATTTCCCAGAATTGGTTTATATCTCAAATTATCTAATCAACCCATTCCGAACTAAGCTATGATGATTAATTATCAATATTATGATTCATTTAATACTTATAATCAAATAAAAATTCAATAATTGATTTATATTAAATTAATTAAATATTTAATATTATAATTTTTTTGAATTTTTCAGATTTCTACAAAACTAATTTACTAGGGTAAAGTTCATATTTTGGGACCAACAGAGTAATCAAAAAAACTTTTGAAATCACATTACGGGTTAAATAAACATTTTCCATTGAAATAATTCAAAACTAAAGAAATAAAATTTCCCTAGAATTTAAGAACTCATGATGATGTGGGCCATCACATACCATTGTCCATATATTATGTATTATAGCTCAAGACATAACAACCAGTATATAATATTGCAATAATTATCAAAATTATTCTACATCAATAGATACATTTGTGTGAAATTACCACCAGACATTATGTCCCTATACATACATATAAGGGAAGAATAACCACATTGTATATCAGTATATAATATTAATTTATTGATAAGTTATCTAGGGAGAGGGATTAGTAACCCATCCATCCTCGTGAACCAATTTACTGGGGAAAACTGTCTAATGTCCACTCATGTATGTATATATGCTGATTAATGTGGGGTAGTGTACGAAATAACATAATATAAGGAATATATATATTTCACAACAACACTAAGAGAAGATACCTAGCCTTATCCCCTAATATAGATATAACCTATTATACATATGGATGTATACACTAAAGACTAGAAATTATATAAGAAGAAACATTTCAAGAGGATTTAAATTAATTTTTTACATTAAATATATATTTTTTCATTAATTTCTATAAAAATATCATGACCTCATGATTTAGTCGACAATCATCCAAGGTCCCTTAAAAATTATCAACATTCTAATGATCCTCCAACCTCGTGGTGTAAATTTTTTACATTCATTATCATTCCTTAATTATAAGTACTATAGGAAATTATCATTAGCTACATTAAGAGATTCATAGACCATGTAAAAATAAGTACTTTGACCAGTGTAGAAAAAATAATGAAATAATAGATATATACATTCAACCTATTATGAGTATTTCTTAACAAGAATGAAACCAATAATTTAACATAACAAAAAATGGGGAAGCCTTACATCAACCCTATATGTTCCTACTAGTGCCAACGTAGATACTAAAATTCATATCCCCATCCATCCCGTCATCTTATGTAGTAAAGTCTACCATAATATACAGAATCAATTCCCATTTCCCACCAAATCAATAACTATCCTAGGATCACATCATGTTACAAAATAATGATTGAATCCAAGAAAAACAAAAATTCTACAAGAAAATAAAATCTATTTAACTGGTAATATGAGACTTAGACCTAAGGACTCTATCCCCCAAAATTATATGACCTCGCTTGGACCCAAACAAATAATTTAAGAAAATAAGAAAATTATTATTTTCTAAATTTAACTTATTTATTTCACATAGTTTACAACCAATAGTAACCTAATTCATCAAATATCAGCAATTATATGTTATTTTTACATTTCTATAGAAGCATATCATCTTATGTTAAAAATAATGAATAATGATAAAAATAAGTGATACCTCATTATTATTAATATAATTTTAATTTTATGTTTTTTATTGTAGAAATAAAAATATAATGAATATGGTAAACCATGGAATAAAAAATGATAACACTATATCTAGAAAATCAAAAGGCAAAATAATAATAAAACATAAATTATCATTTTAACTACAACCCAAAACATATTATTTTTCTTATTTATATTTAATATTAAATAAGATTTATAATATAATTAACCATATAGATAAGTCATGATTAATTCTCAATTACACTATAAATAAGGGAATCAATAAATCCCCAACCACAAGCTATTTAGCGTTTTTCAAAAAAAATGGAATAACAATCTTAGATCTTCAATAACCTCTCCCATAATGATTTTATAGTCCAAATGAAATTTTCAACATGAACACTCCACATAACATAAATATAAATCTATGAGAACAAAGGATATTATCCTTCATATCATGGAATGATAAAAAATAATAAAATAGAATCTATTAGGGACAAAACCATAGAAGGGAGATTGAGAACTCACCTAAAATACTAATAGAATTTTCCTACAACGTAGGGTTTTAATTTCATATAAATGGATTTGAAAAAAATTGAAAAATAACCTATGACAAGTATAAGTTTTTGGTGAATTGGAATGTTGTTATTGAAATTTATAGGGACACAATAAATTTTCATATTTACATTCATGGTGTGAATGGTAATTCACATCCAAAATGGATTGAGTTTAAGACCCACTAATAAATACTTCACCCAAATTCTATAAATCTAGTTCAATTACCATCTTGAATATCATGTTCAATACAAGATATATATATATATATATATATATATATATTCCCTGAATCTGACCCCACTTCTACTCATGTCATGGACCAATGCTTCATGATTTGAATTTCAACTCATGAATCAATATTACATAGAGAAAGAATCAACTCACACACATAGTTAAATATAATTCCCATCATGAATTCATCTGACATGTAGATTTTATCTCCATAACTATAATGAACCTACTCCAGGGATCCTTAATAAACAATTTCCCCAGACACATGAAAAGGAATGTGATAGAAGGATCTAATACCTTATATTAAATACCTCTAAAACAATTTAAACCAAAATGAATTTAAAATAAAACCTTTAGAGAAGGAATAAAACAAGGGTTTTCCTAAACAACCATCCTAGTAGATACCTATCAATAATGAAACTATAATATGAACAAAAACATCCCACATAGAGTTACATGGGGTAATATAATGAAACACACTCCCAAGGGAGATACCTATCACATAAAAAAAATTACAAAATAAAGGTATCAATGTAGATTCAATTTCCTCATAAGAAAAAAAAGATAAGAATAAAAATAAGAATAAAAATAAAGATTTATTTTAAAAACACATGAGAGATTTACTATGTATTTGTGACTCATATTCCCATTTTTTCACCCAAAACATTGCGTATAAATTTTACACAACCTAAAGGAATATCATTTCGGAACAACACCTTCTCCCAGAAGTCTCAGATCTCCTTGGGCCACACGTCAATGGTTTCATCATACTCAATGTTTACCTTGATCCAACAAATGAAATGAGAATCATCATAAAGATATTGTATAATCTTTGAAATATGAACAAAGTACAGAATCTAGATCATATATATCCATGTTCAATTAGAAAATATGATAGATTTAATACAATCCAACACTTCTAAAGGAGTTGAAAACATGGATAATCCTTACTAAAAAAACCAAAGCATCACTACCCATAATTGGGAGTTATATTGATGAATACATAATAAAAAATTTCAAACACCATAGGCCTCCTTTTATGGTATGCATATGAATTATAATTATCATGTATCATCATCACCCTCTTTCGCATCACATGAACCATATATTTTATTATTATCATTAGTTCAAGCCTAATAATTACATACTCTTTAATCGGAATCCATCACAACGCAGAATATAAATGTTTTCCATGTAATTATTCCAATGAGGCCATACCAATAGTGGAGTATAAACTATTATAGAATTAAAACTCAACAATGGTAGGTGTATTACCATTAAACCTATAAAATCTAGGACATAAGCATGCTACAAATATTTAAAATTATGGATTGTTCACTCTATCAAACAATTCATTTTTAATGAATATAAGTCCTCAAAAAATATTGGAGCCAAAAACATGTTGATAACCTCTCCACATCCTTGAGGTTAAAAAATAATCAGGTTCAAGGATTATTTTCCTCATAAATTCATGAATCATCACAACCTCATTCTGATATCAAAACCACTACTGAAGTTGACTCTGTGACTATTAATAAGTGATTATATTTTTCTAGTTTTCTCTGATTACTCTTATAAGATCATAGAATCTGAGATATCGATTTAAACCCATGATGATGTCCAAAAAAATGAATCTTAGATAAAATATAGAACTTCTAGTAGTACGATAAAGAAAAAGTAACACAATATTCAACCATTAACCTCTAACTAAATAAACATTTCGAAAAGAACACCCCAATAGAAAAACATCATCCCCAATAACCAAAATTGACCTCTCATCACATGGTAAATCATACATTGTATAGATTTTACTACTAAGGCGGTGTTTTTGAATAGGTAAATAACAACCTCATGTGGCGATGAATGTAAAAAAAATTGCCTACAAGAATAACAACCAATATTGATCATCCTCACAACACTAATCATATTCCCTGTGTTAAAAAATCGATCCCATAAAGATTCTATATCAAAATCTCCTAGCCTAGAATCCTCTACATTATATATTTAATACTATTTTATTCCTATCTAAAAAAGTAATCATCAACCAAAAACCTATCCCACATTAAGATACAAAATGAATATCTCTTCTATCAATCAATATGAATCTCTAGATTCATCCATAGAATCACTACAAGACTTCAGGGTTAGTTCACCATCTTTAACATAACCCATTATTTTGTGTATATGATATATTTAATTAAAACTCCAAAAATAATTTCCTCTACCTTCATTGTGACATGTTTATACCATATATAGAGGAGACATACCCTTGGCTCTTTTGATTGGTTAAATCTAAAATATGTTCACTAATGATGTGGTGGCACCACAACAACATTGATCACACAATCATGAAAATTTTGATATCACAGGTTGAATAGTTTTTATCAGGGTGTAATAACTAACAAGAACCATAATAAACAACCAGTCACTGAAACATCATGAAACTACCCAATCAAAGATTTGAAGTGTCACCAAAAACCTCAAAGCATACTCCTTACAATGGAAAATGAAGAACATGGGAGACAAAAAAATTATCATTTATATACTGATACTAACCTCAATACTAGAAAATATATAATAGGATATGATAAATCCTGATTAATGATTATAGGGGAATCATAATTTGAGATATTATTGGTATGAGCATCTTATAATATCCTTCATGAACTAGGACACATTGAACCTCAACAACATTCTTGTTGGTTGACCAATAAATGACCACCTAGATCATTGAAGTGTCCATGACTAAACCATGATAATAAAAAACATTCCCCATGATGTTAACTCCACATGTCCAAAAACATACATCGACAGCTTCAATAATTACAACTGACAATGAAGACCCCCCAAAATGGCTCACATGCACTCTTTATGATCCTACACATATAAGAATTATAAAGGGAATTTTTTCGAGAAAACCAAATTAAAATGATTGATAATGTCTGTGGAAACATTGTTCATCAATACCATGAGTACAACAAGATAAATCATTACATTGAAAAACATTATAGTGAACTCAAAATACCCATAATGATATCCTAATGCAGTGTTCAAAATGTATTCATTATTAACCCACCTTTGATGATATCCTGACCATATATCATTTTTTTATTACAAACTGGATCCCTTTAGCTGATAAAATAAGTCATAAATCCTTTGAAGAGGGTTTATATTTTCACTATTCTCTATTTCAATAAAATATAATAAATAAATCGATTCAAATTATCATCAACCTTCTTTGTGACCAAAACCAAATCACCATAAGGTGACATGCTCAGCCAAATAAAATGTTACTATAAGAAATCAATGACCTATATCTACATGTACTTAAATTCAGAATAAACCATCATAAATGGAGACTTTATGATTAGATAACTACTATATGGTTTTCCTATTCCATACTTGAATTCACATAAAGGGAGTATTTTCAAAACCTCTTTAAGGATAACAACATGGTACTCATTCATGACCCTAGTAATCACTATTTGATAATCCACCAATGAAATAAACATCAACATAGCCATCATGGATGATGAGGATAAAAATTCCTCTTATCCATGTGAGGGACTCAATAAGAAATGGCCCTTATAAAATATCCATCAGTATCATAGGAAATTATATTCATCTGGAAACAATACATGATATAAATAATATAATATAACTAGTCCATTTTGAATATGACGTAATATGGATGTATTAATGAAAAAATAAAGTACCACCAAGAAAATGTGATTCCCATCAATAACACATATTCTATCTATACTTCAAAAAAACTATATCAAACTTATAACTTGTTTAATCATGAAAAATTGTACTATATGTCTCTCCACCTAAATTTTTGAACAAAAAAACCCAGTAGGTTAAATAATGGTGTTTTTTGGATCGTAAATAAAACAAGTCATGGACCCATGTAGAAAAAAAAATTCTTCGTTGAATTATTCTCCAGTTTCCTAAAACTGGATACTCTAGATAATGCAAGTAACAAAGACTAACTTTGTGACCCTTTAACCATATTATCATCTTACTTTATCAAAATAATATTCAATCTTATGATGAGGAAAATCATAGGGATTCCCTTATACATCCTCATCTCTAATCTACTAGTTGTAGGATAGAGTACATTAATTCTAATGCCTCTATTAAAACAATGGAAATTGAATTATGTGATGTGAACCACCAGTGGCATGCTACATGATAAGAATATATGACAACTCTAACCATTTAATGTAATTATCTCAACATTAATATAATATCTTGGATACCTCAAAAGGAGAAGGTGAATAACCAACCCCTATGGAGCTTGATGAAGAGTTTTGATGCATACCCCAGCCTATCAAAAAACACTACTATCTATGAAATTATAAACCCGCGATTGTATATATTATTTCCGGAGAATCATGATGACTCCCATATTGTGTATATTTAGTCCTATATTCTGTAATCTTAGTAACCTCTACTCTTTTAAATATCATGGACTAATGTTAACAACATATATTGATTTACATGACTATAGCTTTCTCAAGTTATTAAATCACTGAAATAACATTCTCCGACCCCCTTATCTAGATGTAGGACAAAATTATATCAAAGAAGATTCCTAAAATAGATTTTCAAATCACATATATTGTAATTACACAATAAATGGGAAAAAACTCTTAAAAACATTCCTCCATTACAGGTGACAAAATAAAATCATCTAAGTACTGATTTCAAAACCTCTCCCAGGAAATATAAAACTCCTCGTGATCTATTAATAACAAGAACCAACCATATCTCTATTCCCAACAAATCATTTTTATAAATGACGAAACCCAATTCATCATATGATAAATAATAAAACTAAAGGATATATCCACCTCCATCAAATATTCATCTATCATTGAATCTAAACCAAAACCTTCATACTTTTATAGATATTTGTGATGAATCACTTGAGGATTCCTCCTCCATGTTTAAGTATCAATTTCCTCAACACTGATGAAATTTTCTACCTCATCCATTAGAGAATATTTGGTATAAACCAGATTAAGAAATTGACTAGGAGACATGATTTCAAAATAATCAATGGTTATGGAATACAAATCCATTTTTTTTATTTTTTATTAATTAAAAAAGGTTCAACCTAATCACAATGTAATTAAATTTCAAACATAGGAGAAAACAATAATGATACATTATCCATTCTAATGTATCTAACCATAATCAAGTATTTATTCACTTATTAATCTCAGTAAACAAGAATTTCATTATAGCAGATTAATGGGGGCCCTAAATACATGGGTCCTAATTAGTCTCCCTTTGTTATATTTTTTACTAGCCTCAGTTGAAAACATTTCCATAAAAAATAAATGGAGTCGTCATTAGTTCCAACAACCATATTCATTCTTATCCCTCAACTAGACATTGTGATACCTCTCATTCCTAGAACATTCCCAAAAAATGTATCACTCTATGGATGATAATGGGGGAAAATATAATTATTCATAATTCCTACCTCCAATAAGCCATGGTTGGGGAATGGAACTACGAGTATATCATACACACTAATGGGAGGATTTACCCTCATAAAGAATAATGAAAATGAGTTAACATGGGACCAAAAAAAATGTAATGTCCCGACCCCAGTTACCTAGAGTCGGTGCATTATTACATAAATTGGCATGATCACAAGAAAGATCAAATCTCGAAAGACCGATTGGTTTAGTAGCCTTGGAAACACTAGATATATTTATAAAGTTTTACATTACATCATAAAGTGAAAAACTACTACAAAAACATATTGTCTCCATAGACCACACTATTATCCCCTCATAATAACCCTGTTGGTCATTCATAATTTACTTCTTCACATCCTGGGAAAAATAAAACATAGAAAAGGGGTGAGCTCAAATGGCCAGTAAGGACAACAATATAACGAAAACTTTCATAAATAAAAATAAACATTTAAGGCAATGTATAACTAAAACAAAAGCCTTTTAAACTTTAACATCAACATAGTATGGCAAAAATAAAATGAAATAATTCAATTTACTAATTCACATTGATATTCTACTAATCGAATAATCACACACAATATCAACAACCACTTTTATAATGATGGAATTCATAATGCCATACTATCATAACCACATAGCCAAGGCCTCGTGCCAAGACTAAAAATAATATTTTTCCAAGGCCTTGTGCCAAGACAATAGTTTGTCTCATGAGACCTACCAATGCATCGAGGAGCTATAGTGGGCTCCACCCGTCAAATATTAAGTTCAATGCATTCCCATATGAAAAGGTTTAAACATAACATAAACATTCGTATTAAAAGTAGCATACGAAATGTAAATACTTCATCCATAAACTATGAATGGTATAAAAATAACACATCCACAATCAAACATATCACAAAACCATCAATACAATATAGAAGTTTTGTATCATAATAAATCAACTTTAAATAAGTGTAAAATCCATCAAAGGATGTTGAAATAGATGAAATCAAAACTATTTTTAGGGAAATATCTCTTTCTATTTTGAAATCATTTAAAAGTCATATATTTATAAAATAAAACATTTTCTATGAAAATATTCTTATAATCTTGTAAGGGAAGCTTCGATGATTTTATAATGGCGGAAAATAGTCGCACCTGCCGTATAAGTTAAAAAAAACATTCTTACCTTAATTCTGTTGAAAAGGTTAAAAAGCACATTGTTTGGAAAACGATGGAAAGATTACTTTATAAAACTCTTATAAAAAGTCAAACAAGGGTATAAATGACTTTAACCCATATTCCTTTAAAATAGTAAAAATGTCTTGAAATACATTTTTATGAAACATGGATGTGGATGATAAAGAGATCCCAGTAGATTATTACGTATAAACAACCTCGGATAATGAAGAGATTGTGACATAAACCTTACCTTTTACTTTTCCTTGGTTGGGGAAGGTTAACCTCCTGTATAATGGTGAAATAATTTTTATTAAATTATACAAGAATAATATAAATTAATATGATATCATATATGATCTTTTAACATTGATTTGTTAATAACATCTTAGTATTATCGTTGTTTCGGGTATTAACTTACTCAATTTCTTTTATATGTTTTGTTACTTAAGTCGTGTTTTTCATGGATAGTTTGTATCTTAATCATTTCCATAATGATATCAAGTCCTTAAACATTATTTTTAAATCATCAAATGATAATTATACTTGAATGGATGCGATGGAGAATGAATCTCATCGCGTTCGTGGAGACGGTAGTCCGTACGTATGCATGAGCAACAATATCATTCTTTTGATATTAAAATAATATATAATTGGATGGTATATCATATATACAGAATTATTATCATGTTATATTTATTATTTATATCAATTATAAATCATTATTATACCCATCCAAATAATAATTAATCGAATAACAATTTCACCACGATGTGGAGACGGTAAGCCGTATGTATGTACGTATGGTGACACGTTTTTCAAAGGATGGATAGAATAATGAATATTATTGTACCATATTTATAATAACATCACAGTATATATAAGATATTGGAGTTATTATTTTAGAATGGTAATAACAAAGAAAGAAGAAGTGGAAGAAGAAATGAACTTGGAAATGGGTGGTGAAATCATTACCTCTTCTTGAGGTTCTTCTTTTTGATTTGATCAAAAGGGCTCCTTAAGTTGGCTTTCTGACTAAAGGAAGGCCTATAGGATTATTTTAAGGGAGTTGGGAGAGTATTTGGGAAGAGGTTGTCTGAACCAAAAGGCTTTGAAGGTGTGAGTTAATGAGAAGGGAGAGTGCCCTTTTATAAGAGGGGTGGTGGCACCTTTGGAAAAGCTAGAAATATTATTTTATAATTAATTTATATTCGGTTTATAATGGCTCCAAAGTGGATAATTTAAATTTTAATGTGGGGATAGGTCGAAAACCACTCCACCAATAGAATTTATACAGGTTTGGGTCATTATATTAACCATATCATTAAGTATTAACTCTTGGTTAAATAGTTTCACTTTTACAATGTCTCTTTGTATTTTTATATTATATGGTTAATAAACATAACATATACATAAAAGAGACCCCCAAGTAGTCCATTAATGATACACCTATAATTATATAAGTCTCTTGGCTGAACCGTATATTTTTAGGTATTTAATATCAATTAATAATATAATATTGTTTTAAAAACACTTTTATGTCAATTTTGGCACTATTCAATAATTGATTTTTGTAAAACTCATAACAGAATTATTACTTCAAAAAATATTAATTAAATCATTCCTAACATGTCATATTAACCTATAAAATTAGTTTAATTCATAAAAAGTCTCAAATTATATTTATTTGGGTATCTACAATATCAATCATTTTAAATTTTTACTATTACAGTAATTACTGCATCACCATTGTGTCATAAATAAATTAAATTAATTAATGTCTAAAAATTAGAAATAAAATACCATTATGTAGGAAATCATTTTATATTTAAAATTATTATTTATAGTCTAAAATACAACATCTATAACCCTATGTAAAAATTGTTTTTCTAAAAGATATATGCTTGTGTCATTTTTCTATTCATTTTAACTTAATTAAAATAAAGTGTCCCTATCACTTACAAGTGGCACCATGGGGTCCCAAAATCGACCCAAAGATTCCCATGGTAGAACATGTATCAACCAATAAGGTTAGGACATGTTTTAGGGTAAGTGTTTATTATTATAATATTTTTTTATCCCTTATTTACCAGATTTACCCTTTAACCATGGTAAATAAAATATTTACCGAAGTAATTATTCAAAATGTCTAAAAATAAAAGTTACCTATTTACACAACTTGAACATACTAATTCCAAATATGGAATCAATTTTTCCAAATTCAAAACACAGAAGTGGCAGAAATTAATTTAAAATTAATTCCCGCTGTCAAAACAAAAAACGTGTTTTTAAGATATAATAACTATCAAAAGATTGATACTTGTTTATGTTAGGTTTAATTGAGAAATTATGTCCAATGACCAACAGTGTATTAAATGGTAAAAATATATTCTAAATATACTTTAAAACCACTAAAATTCATAATTTATCACTATTAATTATTTTGATTAAAAAAGTTGTTTTTAATTAAAATTTAGTAATTTGCACTATTCATCAAAATATTAAAGTTATCCGAAAAGTACCAAAATTTCACATTAGGCTAAATTTGATATTCCAAATCCAAAAATGACTTCCATTTTAAGAGATAAAATTTCAAAAAGTAGGTATTACTATTCATAATGACTAGTTTGATCGGTTGTGGTGTGTATTAGAACTCGATGTTGCGTACTACACACGCTATTGCATTATTAAAAGAGAAGCGTACCGTAGAAGCTTGGGGTGTTACATTCTCCCCTCCTACAAATAATTTCGTCCTCGAAATTTCTAGAATACTACCGCATGAAAAGACTCAGGTGGTTCTTCATCATAAGTTCCTCAGGTTCCCACATTGCCTCTTCCATCTTATGGTTTCTCCACAAATCTTTTACCAGACGCGTTGTCCGGTTTCTCAGTACTTGTTCTCTCGTATCAAGAATCCTAATGGGCTCTTTGAAATAAGATAGATCGGTTTCCAGTTCTATTTCCTCATAGGTGAGTACATGCGTTGGGTCAGGCATGTATTTCCTCAATAGAGATACGTGGAACACATCGTGAACTTTGGAGAGACTTGGTGGCATTACCAAACGGTAAGCTACAACCCCAATTCGTTCTAGAATTTCAAATGGTCCGATGTACCTGGGACTCAATTTACCTTTCTTAACAAAATGTATGACTCCCTTCCATGGAGATACCTTCAGGAAAATATGATCACCGACTTTAAATTCCAAATCCTTTTTTCGATTATCGGCATAGCTCTTCTACCTACTTTGAGCTGCTTTGATGTGATTTTGGATTACCTTCACCTTTTCCATCGTTTCCTCCA
The DNA here is from genome assembly GCA_963277665.1 of Viscum album. Taxonomy (NCBI): domain Eukaryota; kingdom Viridiplantae; phylum Streptophyta; class Magnoliopsida; order Santalales; family Viscaceae; genus Viscum; species Viscum album. The sequence goes on from OY728140.1 coordinate 2,079,010,097, forward strand.
CTAGTTCTGGGCCTACAAGTTTTCTTTCACCAACGTCATCCCAACAGGTTGGTGTACGACATCTCTTTCCGTATAACTCTTCATATGGTGCCATATGAATACTCTAATGGAAGCTATTATTATAGGAAAATTCTACCAGAGGTAAATATGTATCCCACATACCCTGAAAGTCAAGTGAGCAGGATCTAAACATGTCTTCTAAGGTTTTAATAGTACTTTCTTATTGTCCATCTATTTGAGGGTGGTAGGCAGTGCTCAAATGAAGTTCAGTATCCATGGATTTCTGAAGACTCTTCCAGAATCATGAAGTAAAACAGGGATCATGATCAGAAACAATCGATAGGGGTACTCCATGATGTCTCAAAACATCATTAATATATAGTCTTTCTAGACGTTCTAGGGGTAGATCTTCTCTTATAGCAAGAAAATGTGCTGACTTGGTAAGACGATCAACAATAACCCAAATTTCATTGTTCATTCTAGGAGACTTTGGTAGTCCCATGTCAAAGTCCATCATAATATTGTCCCATTTACACTCCAGTATGGGAAGAGGTTGCATGACTCCACCAGGCGGTTGCCTTCCAGCTTTCACTTGTTGACAAACCATACATCTTGACAAAAATCAGCAATCTCCCTCTTCATGTTGTCCCACCAAAAATGTTCTTCAAATCCCTATACATTTTGGTGCTCCCAGGGTGTATAGAGAAATTGGAACTATGGGCATCATCCAACAATTCCCTTTTTAGATCAGGTATATCGGCAACACAAAGTCTCTTCCCAAATTTCAAAATTCCATCTTCATACACAAAGTCTCTCAATCTCCCATCATTCATAGCTTTAATCTTCTTTTAAAATTCTTCATCATCAGTCTGAGAACTCTTAATCCTTTCTAGTGAAGATGGTTTTCCAACCATTCGAAAAATAATTGATGTTTCTCCTTCCATGGTTATTACCATGTCCATCTTCACTAGATCCCTGAAAATTGGATCCCTTTAAATTCTCATATTGTTCAAAATTCCATGATATTTTCTTCTCAAAGAATCTTCCACCTTTTTTGCCTTCCCCGGGTGGTAGTGTATCATACAATCATAATCCTTGAGTAATTCAATCCATCTCCTTTGCGTCATGTTGAGTTCTTTTTGTGAGAAAATATACTTCAAACTCTTGTGATCAGTATAAATCTCACATTTTTCACCATAGAGGTAGTGCCTCCATATCTTCAAAGAAAATATCACAACTGCTTACTCGAGATCATGTGTAGGATAGTTTTGCTCATGAATTTTCAACTTTCGTGATGCATAGGCAATAACTCTATCATTCTGCATAAGGACAAAACCAAGTACTTTCTTCGTTGCATCACTATAAATAACGAACCCATCATTCCCCGATGGTATAATCAATATAAGAGCATTGACTAATCTTCTCTTCAGTTCATCGAAAAATTCTTCACACTCTTTTTTCCAAACAAATTTAACCCCTTTACGTGTGAGCTTTGTTATTGGGTTAGCCAATCAGGCAAAATTCTGGACGAAATGTCGATAATAACCCGCTAAACCAATAAAACTACGTACCTCAGTTATACTCGTAGGTTCTGGCCATTCTTGGATTGCCTTGACCTTAGAAGGATCAACAGAGATTCCATCATTAGAGACAATATGGACAAGAAAAAAATCTCATGAAGCTAGAATTCACACTTGCTAAACTTTCCATATAATTCATGTCTTCTCAGAGTCTCCAGGATAATGCGCAAGTTATTTCATGATCTTCGAAGCTTTTGGATTATACCAAGATATCATCAATAAATACCACCACAAATTCATCAAGATATTCCTTGAAACTCTATTCATCAGATCCATGAATATAGAGGGTGCATTAGTCAATCCAAGATGCATTACAGTAAACTCGTAATACCCGTACGTGGTTCAAAATGTTGTCTCCAGAATGCCTTCCTTCTTCATACACAACTGATGGTATCCAGATCGAAGATCAATCATTAAAACGTATTGAGCTCCATGCAGTTGGTCAAATAAATCATTAATGCGAGGTAGGAGATACCTGTTCTTTATCCTTATAGCATTGATCTCCCTGTAGTCGATACATAACCTCATAGATCCATCTTTTCTTAACAAAATGAACAGGGGCTCCCCATGAAGAAAAACTAGGGAGAATAAATCCCTTATTACTCAATTCCTCTAGTGGTTTCTTTAGTTTGACTAATTCTATAGTGGCCATTCAATAAGGGGTATTCGATATAGGCCTTGATCGAGGAATTAAATCAATGGAAAACTAAACTTCTCATTCTGGAGGATTTCTAGGTAAATCATCCAGAAATACATCTACATATTCTTTCACAATAGGTACATCCTCTATTTGAACATTGTTTTCCTCACCCACGGTCATTTCATTCTCTTCTTCCCCAATAATTGAATTTAGTTGAGCTACTGAGGGTGGATCTAGATAAGAATTAAGTGGTGATGATTCTTCTCTAAAGATAAGGTGTTCCTTAACATCAACATCAAAAATCGTAACCTCCTTCTTCTTACAATAAATATTCACATCATAGTCCAAAAGCCAATCCATACCGAGTATTATATCAAACTCAATCATAGGTATGACGATGAGATCAGCAGATAAAGAACATTTATGTGCTCTAACGGGGACTAATTCACAAAACATTATTGCAATGACACTTCCCTTAGGAGTTTTAACTGACAACTCACTTGGTAAATCAAATTGAAAATATCTAATTTTCTTAGAAAATTGGGAAGATATGAAACAATTCGATGATCCAGAATCAAATAATGCATTTGCTAAACTTGAGGAAACCATTATATTACCTGCCACCACATCTTTTGGAGCTTCTACTTCAGCAGTAGTGATAGAAAAATCTTGGACTTGATCCCTTGGCCTTTTTTGAGGTAAGTTCCCCAGACGATTAGGACATTCATTTTCATAATGTGTCATCTCCCTACAATTGTAGCATTGAACATTGGTAGCTTCCTTCTTCCCTTTGAAATCACGAGCTTAGTGGCCTTTTCACCACACTTGTAATAGACACGCATTCCCTTCAAACAAGTACCGGGGTGTTTCTTTCCACATTTACCACAGGATGGACATTCAACCGTTCCTTTCTTCCCCTTATTTCCATTACCAGATTGATCAGAATATCTCTTCTTCTCTTTCATTTCTTTAAAGTCATAAGACTTTGAGAATTATTTCTCTGTCTTGATAGCACATGAGAGAATGTCTTCGTACGACGAGAAGGATTGTGAGACTAATACTCGACAGAGAAATGGTTTTAACCCATCAATTAAATGATCAATCTTACTTCTTGGGTTATGTATATAATCTCCAGCATACCTTGCTAACCTTGTAAAATTAGCCTCATACTTTGCGACATTCTCATCCTCCTTTTCTCTCAGACTCAGAAATTTCCTTTCCATATCTGCTCAAATGTCATGAGGAAAGTATTTTTCTAAAAACAGATCTTTGACCTCCCTCCATTCCATATTTGATACTTCATCATCTTCCTTCGTGTTTTGAATCAATGACCACCATTGATCAGCATCTCCAGTGAGGTGGTAAACTGCCATGATAACTCTTTCCCTTTCACTACTCCCCAAAGCCTGAAATATTTTCTCTAGGGAATTTATCCATTGCTCAGCTACTAAGGGATTTGTACTCCCATTGAACGTTGGTGGTTTTTGCCTCATGACTTGATCTAACATTGATCCTCCACGCTGCGGATTAGGGTGATCCATACGGGTAAGGTTATTATTCATTACCTGAGTGAGTTGTCCCAGTATGGTGATTAGCTGATCGGCACCAGTTGCATCACTAGCTCCACTATAATTATCTTGAGCTGGAGGGAAATCCGTACATGGAGTGCGTGCATTGATACGGTTTCCATTTCTTCCACTAAGTGACTTTTCTAAACAATGGCATAAACTAGATCAGTTTATGAATCAAAATACATAATTCCATAATTATAAAACACTTACCATAAATTGAACTATATATGGATATAAACCATAATCATAAAAATGTTTTCTTTGAGGATGTATATACTCATAAACGCTTCATAATGATTTGTAATGAAAATGAGAGTTATCCTAATCATATCCCCTGGAAGTGTCATAACCAAGAGTACAACAAGGCCCATTGTCGTGCACTAGTTCCCGTTCGAGTCTAGCTCAAAGCAGTGTTTTCGGGTTTTAACCCTAGGTACATCTGTGCCAGAGCCGCCTCTACCTGCTCGTATCCAGACAGGGATGTATTGCTTGGAAAACTTACAAAATCTCTACAATACCAAAATTCTAGGAACTTCTTCTATACTAATCCTCAAAGTTCATCTTAGGTCTACGTGCTTTAATCAGAGTTTATCTAAATCTATCTTCCAAGGTTTGTACTAAACTTTCTCTGATACCAACTGTAACGCCCTGACCCTTGTTTCCTAGAGTCAGTGCATTTTTTCATAACATTAGCATGATCACAAGAATGATCAAATCTCGATAGACTGTTTGGTTTAGTATCCTTGGAAACACTAGATATATTCATAAAGTTTTACATTACATCATAAAGTGAAAAACTACTACAAAAACATATTGTATCCATAGACCACACTATTATCCCCTCATAATATCCCTGCAGGTCATTCATAATTTACTTCTTCACATCCTGGGAAAAATAAAACATATAAAATGGATGAGCTCAAATTCCCAGTAAGGATAACAATATAGCAGAAACTTTCATAAATAAAAATAAACATTTAAGGAAATGTATAACTAAAACAAAATCTTTTTAAACTTTAACTTCAACAGAGTATGGAAAAAATAAAATGAAATAATGCCATTTACTTATTCACATTGATATTCTACTAATCGAATAATCACATGCAATATCAATAACCACTTTCATAATGATGGAATGCATATTGTCATACTATCATAACCACATAGCCAAGGCGTCGTGCAAAGACTACAAATAGGATTTTTCCAAGTCCTTGTGCTGAGACACTAGTTTGTCTCGTGAGACCTAACGATGCATTGAGGAGCTATATCGGGCTCCACCCGTTACATATTAAGTCCAATGCATTCCCATATGAAAAAGTTTAAACATAACATAAACATTTGTATTAAAACTAGCATATGAAATGTAAATACTTCATCCATAAACTATGAATGGTAAAAAAATAACACATCCACAGTCAAAAATATCACAAAACCTTCAATAAAATATAGAAGTTTTGTATCATAATAAATCAACTTCAAATAAGCGTAAAATCCATCAAAGGATGTTGACATAGATGAAATGAACACTCTTTTTAGAGAAATATCTCTTTCTATATTGAAATCATTTAAGAGTCATATATTTATAAAATAAAACATTTTATTAGAAAATATTCATATAAGCTTGTAAGGGAAGATTCGACGATTTTATAACAGTGGAAAATAGCTGCACCTGTCATATATGTTAAAAAAACATTCTTACCTTAATTCTGTTGAAAAGGTTAAAAAGCAGCTTGTTTGGAAAACGACGGAAAGATTACATTATAAAACTCATATAAAAATTCCAAAAAGGGTATAAATGACTGTAACCCATATTCCTTTAAAATATTAAATATATTTTGAGATACATTTTTTAGAAACATGGATGTGGATGATAAAGAGATCCCACTAGATTATTATGTATAAACAACCTCGGATAATGAAGAGATTCTGAAATAACCCTTACCTGGTACTTTTCCTTGGATGGGGTATGTTAGCCTCCTGTATAATGCTGAAATAATTTTTATTAAATTATACATTAATCTTATACATTAATATGATATAATATATGATCTTTTAACATTGATTTGTTAATAATATCTTAATATTATCATTGTTTCGGGTGTTAACTTACACGTTTTCTTTTATATGTTTTGTTATGTAAGTCGTGTTTTTCACGTATAGGTTGTATCTTAATCATATCCAGAATGATATAATGTCCATAAACATTATTTTTAAATCATCAAATGATAATTATACTTGAATGGATACTATGAAGAATGAATCTCATCGCGTTCGTGGAGACGATAGTCCGTACGTACGCACGAGCGATGATATCATTCTTTTGATATTAAAATAATATATAATTGCATGGTATATAATATATACAGAATTATTATCATGTTATATTTATTATTTACCTGAATTATAAATCATTATTATACCCATCCAAATAATAATTTATTGAATAACAATTACACCATGACGTGGAGATGGCAAGTCGTACGTACGCACGTATGGTGACATGTTATTCAAAGGATGGATAGAATACTGAATATTATTGTACCATATTTATAATAAAATCACATTATATATAAGATACTGGAGTTATTATTTTAGAATGGTAATAACCATGAAATAATACGTGGAAGAAGAAAGGAACATGGAAAAGTGTGGTGAAATCATTACCTCTTCTTCGGGTTCTTCCTTTTGATTTGATCAAAAGGGCTCATTAAGTTGGCTTTATGACTAAAGGAAGGCATCTAGGATGATTTTAGGGAAGTTGGGAGAGTATTTGGGCAGAGGTTAGTCGAACCAAAAGGCTTTTAAGGTGTGAGTTAATGAGAAGGGAGAGTTCCCTTTTATAAGAGGGGTGGGGGGAACCTTTTGAAAAGCTAGAAATATTATTTTATAATAAATTCGTATTCGGTTTATAATGGATCCAAAGTGGATTATTTAAATGTTAATGTGGGTATAGGTCTAAAACCACTAAACCAATTGATTTTATAGATGTTTGGGTCATTATACTAACCTTATCTTTATGTATTAACTCATAGTTAATTAGTTTCACTTTTACAATGTCTCTTTGTATTTTTATATTATATGGTTAATAAACTTACTATATAAATCCAAGAGACCCCCAAGTGATCCATTAATGATACAAATATAATGATATAAGTCCCTTGGACGAACCTTAGATTTTTAAGAATTTAATATCAATTAATAATATAATATTTTTTTAAATACTCTTTTTTGTCAATTTTGACACTATTCAAAAATTGATTTTTTTTAAAACTCATAACAGAATGATTACTTCAAAAAAAAAAGTTAATTAAATAATTAATAACATGTAATATTAACCTATAAAATTAGTTTAATTCATAAAAAGTCTCAAATTATATTTATTTGTCTATCTACAATAACAATCATTTTAAATTTTCACTATTATGGTAATTACTACATCACCATTATGTCATAAATAACTTAAATTATTTAATGTCTAAAAATTATAAATAAATTATCATTATGTAGGAAATATTTTTTTATTTCTAATGAATATTTATAGTCTAAAATAAAACATATATAACCCTACGTAAAAGTTGTTTTTCTAAAAGATATATGCTTGTGTTGTTTTTGTTTTCATTTTAACTTAATTAAAATAATGTGTCCCTATCACTTACAAGTGGCACCATGGGGTCCCAAAATCGACTCAAATATTCCCATGGTCGATAAGGTATCACAAAATAAGGATAGGACATGTTTTATAGTAATTTGTTATTATTATAATATTATTTTTTTAACCCTTATTTTACGGATTTACCCTTTAACCATGGTAAATAAAATATTTACCGAACTAATTATTCAAAATGTCTAAAAATAAAAGTTAACTATTTACACAATTTTAACATCCTGAATCCAAATATGGAATCAATTTTTCAAAATTCAAAACAAAGAAGTGGCAAAAATTAATTTAAAATTAATTCCTACTGTCAAAACAAAAAGCTTGTTTTTAAGATATAATAACTATCAAAAGATTGATACTTATATATGTTTAGTTTAATTGTGAAATTATGTCCAATGAACAAAATTGTATTAAATGGTAAAAATATATTCTAAATATACTTTAAAACCACTCAAATTAATAATTTATCACTATTATTTATTTTGATTAATAAAGATGTTTTTAATTAAAATTTAGTAATTTTCATTATTCATAAAAATATTAAAGTTATCTGAAAAGTACCAAAATTTCACCGTAGGATAAATTAGATATTCCAAATACAAAAATGAATTCCATTTTGAGAGATAAAATTTCAAAAAGTAGGTATTACTATTCATAACAGCTAGTTTGATCAGTTGTGGTGTGTGTTAGAACTCGATGTTGCGTACTACACACGCTATTTCATTATTCAAAGAGAAGCGTACCGTAGAAGTTTGGGGTGTTACAAAAAACACTTCCTTATAAAAATTGAAATATTAAAAATAATAAACTCATTATCATACATCTAAAACAACTACAACAAGGATACGTGTAACAAGAAATATCCTCAAATACATTATTGTAGCCCCAATAACTCTTAAAGAACAATAAAAGACAATAATTATAACCTCTATTAATGCAAAAATCATATTGAATGAAAAACAATTATATAGATGTTGGGCGCACATCAAATGTTACTATATAGGTTCTTCCATAAACTCTTTCATGAAATACCAAAGAATGAATAATAAATCCTAGTGAATATTAAGTAAATCTAATTCATCGACTATATATGTATTCGGTATTCCCTTTCTCACCATATTTCTCTCACCTAGTATTGAATACATGTAATCATATAAAAACCCACATGATATAAAATTTAAATTACCCCACTTACACATCCCCATTTTTTGAGTCTCTCCCCATTATCGCATGTTCAGATCTACCACGCTCAAACTACACCACATGCACCAATAGAAACTGTATAAAAACCCACACCTCAGGCATGTTATAATCTCATCGTCAAAACAATTATGTTGATTTTAATAGAGTATTTTCTGGGAGCCAATATAGAATGTATATCGGGTATTATACTTCCAAAAACATATCCTTTAATAAACATACCTAAATAGTCCATAGGAAACTATACCAAGAGATACATGTGTTCGAAATAACCATAAGACATTATATCTCAATACATACATGTATGAAAAAATTACTATCATGCATATCGGTAAAAAATAATACTTAGATGAAAAAAAGTTCTTTGGAGGGCGATTAGCTGTATATCATTCCTCCCCATCCTAGATGAGGGGGAAACACCATCCAAATTCTGTTGGGGGAATTCTGTCTATCGAAATGGTTAGGGTACCATATGAAATCACATATAATAAGAAATATATATTACTTGAAACAACAAAAAAATAAGCTACCAAAAAAGAACATCAATCATAGATATCGCCACATAGACCCCAAACTAACAATACTAAGGACAAAAAACCTCATAAGTACAAAAAAATTTAAGAGAATTGAAAATATTTTTTATTTATGAATTTTCATAATGAAATTAATTCCCCAAAAAATAAATTCCCTCCAGGAATAACCTAACATATAAAAAGGTTCCTATAGAAATTTCTCCATTTATGATTTTGGAAATCCACTAAAACCATGGCTGAAAATATATAATATTAGTTATGAAACAGTGATTTTAGGTATAGTATTACTCAAAATAAATGATAAAAAATATATAAATATATATCACGAACATCTATCATTGATAACAATTGTGGAAACTAAATCTTGGACCATGTTGGATCCTACCACAATACGCGAACCCAGATTCATCTCACTCTATCAGTCGTAGTGTCATCCCCGACACCACTACTAATATCAACATCCCTATCACCATCTCAAGTACCAACTACTACTATCAAACTAGGAATCTGTACCCAATTTTTTTAAACTATAAGTCAAATTAAGAACACATTATGTCCCATAGAAAAGCTCACATCCACGTAAAACAAACAAGTTAACCAGATAACATATAATAGTTAATTTGGAATCTATGCTAGATAACAAAGGAATCTATTGTTCATAATAAAACATGTTCCCTTGAACCTTAACCACTAATTTTAAAAAACAAATGACTCATTAGAATATTTAATTAACCAATTCATTTAACACATGTTACAACCATAAACCACCTATGACACATTCGGTCAATGACTCTATTTTATTTAAACATGATTAAATAATTACTTGAATTTTAATCCAAAATAAGAAATAATGATATTTATTAAACATTCCTATTTATTCTTTACCCCTAAAAATTTTACCAAACTTATTTTCTTTACCCAATCCCATGGATTATTAACATATTAAACCATATAATCATTAAAAGATAACACTTTGTCTAGATAAATATTAAGAAAACCATTAACATGTTATAAACACATGTGATCACAACATCCTCGACCAATTATTTTCATTAAATCTAGTTTAATATTCATAAGGATTAATTCTACCATTACCCAATGAGATAAAATTGTAACATCACAATTTTTAAACGAGATATCGAAGGAATATCCTACTATAAATCTTTAAATATTATAAAAAATTAATGTAATAGAAATATTTGATCTCTAATCACATACCCTATAAGTAATTGACAATCAATGTAAACACCACATAGTGTACATCCCACAAAACATAAAAAATAAACCCCATGAAAATGAAAGGAATAATCCTCCATATCATGTAGAGGTATAATGAGGGAAACAATTGTATTATAGATGAAACCATCATAGAACTAGGGAAAACTCACATTAAATCACCATAGATAGTTCTATAGAATGTGGGGGTTTAATAGTATGAAAAAAGATTCAAATTACAATGAATAACTACCTCAACCTACCTTGTTTTTAGGATGTGTTAGTGGGTTTGATGAGAAATGGAGGGTGCAACATTCATTATTTGAACTATTTAAGATGTGATTTCAAAATGTGAATGGTTCATTAATTTAGTGAATGAATTGAGTTTAAGAATAACATAGAAACATCTATCTTAGATATTATAAATTAGAGAAAATATGGGCATTAAAATCCATTTTATTTTCATTAATTTTTGGGGTAAAAATTCATCAAATCAGCATCGTCATCTATTAATTTCATAAACTGATTGTTCGATTCTTGAATTTAACCCTTTGAATCACCATTAATCGATCTAAAAACTACTATATCATGTCATTAAATAAAAATAATTTTATGAATTCCTATACCATATAGATGTTTCTCCCATGATAAAGTGAACCATCTCCAGGTTTCCCCCAAGCACATTAGACCACTAAAATAAGAAAAAAAAGTGGGACTAAAAGATTTTGGACCTTCTATTATCCAAGACATAGGATAATTATTATTTATTTTATATAATTTTTTAATGAGATAATCCGAAATATATTCTCCAAAAACAAGTATTGATAGAGAATGTGAGTTTCAAATCATTAATCGTTATCCCCAAAAAAATCCCCATTCCAATGTTTATGGTAATAAAGTAAGAAATATCCAAAAAAATATGATCAATAAACTCCCATTAAACTACTTGAGAATATCCTTATCATGAAAATTAAATCGTATAAAAGGTAAAGTGATCCACATCATTGGAAAAACATATCAACAATGACAAGATACATCACCATATAACCACTATATTTCTATTATAAATAAGAATGATCATTTTGAGAGAGAAAATAAATTTTCAACCCTAGTAGGATATAGTTAAATTAAATAGAAATTTAATAAAATTAAATTAAATTAAATGCTTTGACACAAAAATGTGTTCTAGATAACAGAAAATAGAATTTATAATTCATTCCCAAACTCAAGAATGAATTGTATTTTCTCATCCCCATTTCCCCAATATCTAAAATAGGTTCATCCTTCTATGGTAAGGGTCACAACCATCAGAATATGGAGAACACAATTTCAAATGAATAAAAATATCACTCCAAAATCCCAACACCAAATACAAATTTCTCTAACCCCATTAAATATATTCTATATTCATTCTATGGTTTTATTGATCATTCCATTTGTAGAAAAAATTAGACTATCTCATCCATATGTATTTTAAATATTTCCATTGAGATTTTTGGTTCTATAAAATTGATTATTTGAATGTTCCCCATCATGGATCGGTTGACACCTAGTCATGAGATTCATTGTTCCTTGATTTAGTTAATCATTCACATATGATTATCCTACCCATATCCCTTATACATGCATTGGATCCATGTATAATTGATTTTTCCTATATATCCACTAATAATTATTAGTGTTTTAGAAATATTTTTATCCACACCAAAAATTCAAATTCTCTGGAAAAATATGAATCCACTAAGGAAAATATTATGTGTGTGGTATCATGACTATATAAATCTTATTTAAAAATTTTAAATTATTATTTGAGTTCAAAAAAATATTATATATTTCATTAAAAATTCTAATTAAATTCCTTATTTCTAAATTATTTTAAAAAATGAGTATAAAATTCATCGATGTCCTCACATATATGTTACATATCATTAAGAGTTAAAAAATTAATCTTTTGTAAACTATACAAATATATTCAATCCCAAATAGTGGAAATGATATATTACTCAAATATAATATAACATTCAATATGTAAAAATGAAAATATATTCCTTAGAAATGAAAACTACATAACACAATCTTGAGGATACTCTAGAATATTATACATATATACATTGTGAAATTATAACTCTGTTGTGATCATAATTTTTCTAAAATCATGTCTGGTGTATTTTTTAATTATCTAGCACTACCCATTTGTTATTCATTCAAACCATCATAACGTTCTTTCACCATAAATTTAAAAAATCGATTATTTTAAATATATATACATTTATTTTATTATATAAATTTATAAATTCAAATAAAATCATAGTATTCAACATTTTAAGTAATATTTAAAAACACCTATCAAACCATACAATAAATATAAAAAATATTAATATTAACTAATTAAAAAAGATGAGGGAATAAATTAAATTCTTTATTAATTATTACTATGAATTAATTTTCTCTGTTAATTCCTCCACTATAAAACCATATAATTCTTGATAACTTATAAATAAAAATGATAATGAAGTAAAATTCAAATCACAGGGTAGTGTATGTTTAATTTTTATGAAAAAATCACTAAATCTTCTCGTGACTTTTAAAGATTTTTTATTCCACATTCTATAAGACGAATTTTCAACTAAATTTCACATTTTGTATCCTCCCATGCATATTTTTACCTACCATCCTAAAAATATTTCCCTTTTAGACACTATATGTGAACTAAAATTATGTTTTTTACATTACATACACATGAGGAGATATTTACATCTCTTCTAAATGAGTCATGTATTTTCCTATTATGAGTGATTATTTAGGTTTTTCTTTGAAATTTTTTTAGTATGTGGTAATAGTAAAAACCTCATAGGTAGAGCAATGATGATTGGATCTATTTGAATAGTAAAATACAATAAATAGTATAAAGTCAAAAATTATATCCTTAATCACTCTATTAATCAATTATTTTCCTCAAAATTCCTTTTAATTTTCATGTAATGATGACAGAAGAAGAACTTAAATAGTAAAAAATATTTCTAATCTCATCTCCTTCAATTGTTTTATTATTAAATAAAAATTCTATATCAATTTTATATCTTAATTATAGAGTGTAATTATTTATCTCCAAATAGTTATTTGATCTCCCACACCCAGTTTGATGGATATTTTCCATTATATCATTCACAAACATAGGTTTTCTCTCAAGATATTATTATTAAATACTTTCTCCCTAACACTAAATTTGAAATATGATCATGTGTTTACTTCAAGATATGTAATTTAAAAAATTATTCATGTAACATGATTCATAAGGTGGTTTATTATATATGATAGTGGATAAATCATGGTTCAAATGTCAAGAATGTTTTCAAAATATGTTTATTGTGAAAATAATTTTTTAAAAATAAGGATACTGGAATTTTTTGAAACATTTTACTCAATTATCTCATACATTTAATGTGTTTCATAAAATTAATTCATGGATTAGTTCTATTATATAATTATGGAAATGTGATGAAGTTGTCAAAAATTTGAAAATCTTCTCTGGTATATAATTTTTTTATTTGAATGTATATGATGAATAATGATTCAAAAATAATAATCTATTTCATGAATTTAATTAACTATTAATTTAAATTATAGATAATTTGAGTATTAATTTATGTTTAATTATATATATTTAAGTAATCACCCCACAATTAGTATAGGATTCATTATTATAAAGGCCATAAATTTCATCTCAATAGGTTTAAAAACAAAAACAACACAGAAAAACGAAAATTAAAAATTAAAATTCCAATGAAAACTAAAGGGTTTCCCTTTCACTTTACATGACCTAAACTATGTTGTCAATGAATTGATTTATATATGAATATATTATGTAAATTTTATTGAATTAAAATAGTAAAAATGGAAATTAAATGGTACAAAATGACAATGCTCAATAGTTGACTGGTTGGAAGTGTGTTACCTCCACAATTATTCTTTCTAACAGATGTCTAATGTATATTTTCAATTTTATCCATTAAAAATGAAAAAAATTTGTTATCCCTATTTGGTTATAATCACAACACCAAAATATTAGAAAAAAATTTAAAGATTTTATCCCATCTATAATGGTGTTTACCAAGAATCAACATCAGTTTTGAGTTTTAGAGTTGAAATTATTCTCTATGGTGAATTTTTTGTTGAATTATATTTTTAAGTTCCAATATTATTATTTCCATAGAAATTAAGAAATTTGAAAATGTTATCCTCTTGATTTCTTCTAGAATCAGAAATATTCGTTGTTTTTAAAAAATATAAACATCCAAAACCAAATCAATAACTACTCAATAAATATTTTGTTATAGCACTATATATAGATGATTTATTTCCCCATAGAAAAATTGAGAAGGTGTAATTCTACATGGAGTTATAAATGTTTTTTTACATCCCAAAATAAAACTTCCAAAAAATTTCCCTATCCCTGACCCATTTATCATGAATGTCATTTCTAATGTTTATTTACATTTCCTATCTGAAACGGTTGGTAGTACGTGGGGTTATAAATTATTATGGGTTAATATATATTTCTTTTCTAAATATCACCTCATTATATATTTCATGATTTTGTTTAAATAGTGATTCTCTATTCGGTTAAGGACTTCTTTTTAGAATAAATATCAAAAAAATTACTAAAAAATCATAAAAATACAGTTGAATAATTATTTTTGGGGGTCATAGATCCCCCAAATTTTTAAAAAAAATCATAGCTAATTGGTTTTAAGAATATATAAAACACTTGTTTAATGGTATCATAAAATCAATTAACCTTAATTCACACATCTCATTAAAATTAGACATTCATTGAGGAATTTAATATCATTTTAGAATACATATAGTGAATTATCATTGGTCATAATTTTTAGTAAAATAATAAGAATATTTTAATAATATTGGAAACCATATTCAAGATTCTAGGATTTTCTTCAACTTCTTTGATGTAAAAATTTTCCACAAAATGATATGGTAAAATAATAATCTTATACATATTGTATTTAAATTTCTGTAAAAAAATTGTAATTATTTTATTATTACATCTTTTCTAGATATAGGGATCATCATAAACATAACATTTTTATCAATTTTAGAGACACAAAATATTTTTTTTATTTAAGATTTTATAGAACATGATATGTTACCTTCAAAATTACCATATCAGTATATAATGGTACATAGGATTTAATAAAAAATATAACCTAGAATTAAGTCATAAAGTGGATGTATGCCTTTAATTTCTACCTTGGTTGCATGAGGAACAAAACATATGTCGACCCCACATTATTTTTATCTCATTTTATATCCTTTATTGAATAATCAAACATCTATCGTAATTGAATTCATCTTACCGACCATGGATTTAACACTTTATTATTTATTAGGCACTTTATGGTAACATTCATAAGGAAAATAATCACTTTTTTCCATGTGGATAATATATTAATTTTTCTATGCCATAGTTTACTATAATGAATAATGTTTTAGGGGTGGTATAGTGGTTCAGATAATTATATAAGTTTTTATATGAAAAATAAATTGCATGGTTTCTTACTCTAATTTTAATGGGCAAAAATGATCTGATGTATTGGTTTATGTCATTAAAAAATTATTCAAGTAAGGGTTCCTATTTTGATTTCTTATAAATGGTGTTGTGAATAGTTTAAACTTAATAGAAAAAAATATCTCTTTTATTGATAAAAAAAATTACAATCATTTCAAGTAAAATTTCAAAGGGATTAAAAATATTACTAAAATCCTTGAAGAAAAATTCATGTCAAATCCAAAATTTCCTAAAAAGGATTAAACATGTTCCACTTAAGTAGGGTATGTTGATGTAGAGGTTATTTTAATTATTTTGAAATAAACTAAAATCCTAATGAAAAATATTTATATGTATCTTTCAAATATACTTTTTGTATTGAAAAATTAGAACTAGAATCATTATATATAAACAATTCTTTTTAGTTTAGGTGAATAATATATTTCCATAGTCATAAAGTCCAATGTGAATGTAAAGTCACCATAAAAATCCCTCAAAAAAGTATTCATTTTTTCATATAATTTATGTAGTATATTATTGAGAAATAATATGAGAGAATTATCATTTTTCTAACATTATTAAATGTTTTTAGTCTATGAAAACTCTCTAACGATTTAATATTATCAACAATATCAATTAAACATATCATTCATCACATTGGAAACTATATATTTTTTAGGAATTATATCAATTGAACGAACCCATAATGAATCATAAATTTGATAGATTATTTATTCCACTAATAATAGTCTAATTTTTTTTAATAATTTCCATTATTATTTCTTTAGGTATCTATGGAGGTTTCCAAAAAATTTACAATGCATTCATCTATAATTATGATCACATATCATCTAATAGTGATCATGACATTATCAACTAAACCCAATCCTATTCCTTATAATATTTATTTCAAAAAATTAATGAATTATTATTTTTGATTAGAGGAAAACCTATTAAATATAACTTCTATAATCTTCTCTTATTATATTATAAATAAATAATTAATATCAAGTATAGATGGTTTAAGTTCCATATTGGGGTGACATTGTTAATGTAGGAATCAGTTGGGGTTTATATACTTCAATGTACCTAGTTTATCGTATAATAGATTCAGTATCATCTCTTATATAATTAAATAGAAAATCAAATCCATCAATGAAATAATATCTTTACTAAACATTATCTTTTATCATATAAATCTCATTTATGTCACAATTATTTTTAACACAATTTTCAAATCATGGTTTCTTTTCAAAATTCATAGTTCTTGTTAATTTATGAATTTTTCTATAAGTATTATAATCTAAAAGGTTAAAAAGTGAATTTTTCAATGATGGAAGATTAATTGAGGAAAAAATAAAGATTATATTGTTTTCACAAATTTCTATTACTAGTGTACCATCATAGACCTTATTGATTTTCTTTTAATTTTTTAGAAAGTTTTACTCTATTATTATGGGGGGTTGGGCTTGTGTTATATATTCATGTATATTGTGAACCTAAATGTTTATTAGGAGGATCCAATTTCTTATTTTGACCAAGAAAATAACAATTACATCATCTTGGAAGGTGGTGGATATATTGACTTGTTATACAACCACTATTGTTGTTCTGAGTTATCTAATAAATAAATAAGAAATATAGAATGATACCTAAAATTAATACAATATCCATAATTGCATAATTCACCTAGGAAATATATTGATTCATGTGTGAATTTAATATAAAATATCTGACTATCTTTTCATTTGGTAGGTAACTGTATTCAGATTAATTCCAAAATAAATTTCCTCCCAAAATTAATACATTAATATCATTGATGTGCCATTTTCTTAGAGGATAAATCTTTAAGGAACAATCAATATTTTGAAAAATTATTAATGGATTCGTGGAGAGTATTTTTTATATAAAACATTATATAACATATTATATTTTAGTATCACATTTCCTCATTATAAATAATTTTTTATTGTACCATTCAGGAGAAAAATGTATTGGGAATGATTCGTTTTTTTCAAAATTTATTTTTATTATTTCCCCCTTATTTTAACTAAATATTTCAATATTCATTTCGGTCTTCCATAATAATTGATATATATTTTCTAGGAAAATGATTTGTCTTAGGTCGAATCACATTGTCACTAATTGTTTCTACTATATTTTCATTTTCATTTTTGTTTATATTGGGTTGTATAAGTAGATTCTTTAGAAATATTACGAGAATTATTATAATTTTTTCAATATAATTTTTAAATTCCTTCATCTCACTTTTTAACGACATGATTTTTGAATTTCCATCATTATGTATTTTTTTGTCACTTTATTATGGTTTTATAATAGATTTTATTATTAATATTTGAGTTATGGAATTCATATTTTCATAGTTTATTAAAATTAAATAGTAAAGTTAGTAGTTGGTATACTTTTTCTGAAGTATTGTTTTTTCAGGGTTTTATGTATTTCAAACCCATATTATTTTTGATAATTATCTATACATACTTTCATTATCATGGGTGATATAAATTTATTTTGTTGATAGAAAAATTCAAAAAAAATTATATACTTAAATCATTAAATGGTAGAGGGGAATTTTGGGTATTATTCCTCTATTGGTTTTTGGATGGATCACTAAGGAATTATGTTTTTTATGAGTTCTACTCTATACTTATTGTGGGTTATTTCCACAATTTATTTTTTTATTTTTTTATTCGTGGACTTCTCAATCAATTTTTTGGTTAATTTTTTTACTATTTTTAATTTTTGGGATTGGAAATTCAAATAATGACTCATTGGTTTTGGTTTTTTCATGAAATCATGTTTTTGTTGAGGTTCTTAGTGGTTGGTTTTCTTATAATGGTTATAAAAATTGGTGGTTACTGTTGTGAGAGTTTGATGGAAAAAGTAATGATTACATTTATAATGCAGAGAGTGGTTGATTTTTGGGGGAGAAGATGACTTTAGTTTTTATGACATGGGCTGAGTTTCTGTTCATGACCTATTGACAGGTGATTAAAATGATTCATTTTTCTACATGAGCTATACTTGATATTAATATTATTAGTGATTTGAAATTTGAAATATTTATTTTTCATTTTTTAGGATTTTTCAGTTATATTTTATAATGGATAATGGATCTTTCCCTCGCATAACCACAATGATTGGTTTAATTCAAAACAAAAAACACTAATTTAGAGTAATAACAAAGACCACGTAACTTTATCCAGTGTAAAGTTATATTTCAATTTCTTAAGGTATACTTTACAAAAATAATGTTCAGTTTCTTTAGTTTATATAATTATAAATATGATTCTGCATATGTTATATCCACCTTCTCTTATTTTAGCAATACATATTATATGAATATTTTTTGAATTCTGTGAAAGTATCTCAATCAATCCCGTAACTTTTATAACTTTTTACCAAAGAATTACCTTCTAGTTAATTCATCAAGCTAATTATTTGAAGTATCAATAATCCCTTGGTAGATTAAAATGAGGAAGTGGTGTTATGTATCCCCAATATTTTATAAAATACTTTATTTAACTATAATTATATTCGATAAAATGTGGTATTTTCAGCACAAAACCTAAATGAATGAAGATATACTATAGAAATATTTTTGTTTAAGTATGACTGTTTGATCCTAGACATTATATTTTTGGGTATTCATAGGATTAAACATATTATTAAATTTAATTATAAATATTTTCCTTAATTAATAGAAAAAAATATATTTATTTTCAATTATTTACAACAGAAGATGAAATCTTTCGAACATAATGTATATTTTATTCATAAAACTCATTTTATGTGCATAACATATTTTCAACCTAATTGATTAGATTAATATATATAAATAAAAAGTATATTGAAATTAATTTATTATATATCAAATAAAATGAATTTAAATTCATATTATTATGATTATTAAGAAATTAATGAGGATACATTCATTTTATTCTTTGAAAATACATTTTCCCTAAAAATTGTTTTTTGTGTGTTTTTTTGCATATATTTTCATTTATTTGTATCCACATTTATAAGATATATTTTCAAAATTGACTTAATTATTTAATTAAATATTTAAAAAATTTCTTACGGTGATTTCTTTTTATTTTTAAAAAATGATTTGTTTTTACTGAATATTGAGAATTCTGATTTTTTTAACCAAAATGTAATTTTATTAATTTAAATAATTTACTCTATATGAATTATTTTTTTAATATTTTTTTAAATTTTTTTAAGTAAAATAAATCTCGTTTTTTTTTTTTGAAATAATTTATATAATTCTCTAAAAATAAATATACAACTAGATTTTGTAATGAAATAATATTTATGGTTAAAATAATTATTTTCCAAAATATAGTTTCCCATTGTATTTTTTGAATGATAAAAAATATAATTTATGAAATCTCTACAAACATAGTCATGAAAATTTGAATTAATAATTTGAATTATAATATTGTATTTATAAATTATTTTTAACAACATTTTTCGTCATAATTAATAGGAGTTGTGGTAAGATATTATCACGATGGTAAATGGTAAAACATGATAATTGTGGATAAAACATTGGGATACGGTCTCAAAAGTACCAAAATAAATATATTTCATTCATTTTATTTTTTTTATTTAGATAAAAACTGTCGTATCATTGAAAATATTTCATCATTTGGTTTATTAGCATTCAGTAAAAACCGTCATATTTTTTCATGATTAGTGTAATTACATCATGTCACCCTCCCACATTTTTTATGTTTTCATGATATGAATATATGTATCAAATATATATGGTTGAATTTAGATTCTAAATTTGATGAAATATACACTATAATAAAGATACTAATTTATTTTTAATTCTATGTGATGGTATAAATTCATAGAAAATTTTCACAATGTTGGACTACTATTGTGAAAGCAACAGTTAAAGAAAATGATTTTTTTTCAAACCCATTAATGTAATATTTTGTGTATAAATTTTTATGTTAAATAAATTTTTAAATAATAATAATTTATATGTTATGGTTACAGTTTTTATATATATTTTTTGATTTCATCATGTCTTTAATATAAATTTTTTTAAACAAACTTGAAAAGTAATTAAATTTAATTTATTATTTTAAAATTTTATTATAACCATTAGAAAATCATAAAAATCAGAAAATTACTAAAAATTATGATAAATGATCTATAATATCATGAAATGATTATTTATGTACAACTTTAAATTTATAATACTTCATTACGAACCCTTAATTATTTAAATTTTTATTATAGTGATAATGGTAAATTTTGATTAACATGGTGGGTTACATACATTGATAATGATTAAAATGATAATATTTTTAATCAATACACTAAAAAATGGAACCTCCTGTCCTCTCTAAATCACACCTATTAATACAATTATCTAAATAAAGATCTATCCAAATCCCTTACTAAACATTATCTACATGTCCTATTGGTTGCGGTGTTACAAAAATACAATCCATGAAGGATCCTGGTGTAAGAAAATGAGTGTCTCTATTTTTATTTAAAATTAAAAAGCTTTTAAACCATCTATAACCACGATGGAATAATTATATAATTATCCTCAATATAATAAAATGTTATTATTTTGATTATACATACATATGGATCATTATAAATATGGATTTAAATATATATATATATATATATAATATTAAATAATTATGAATCTCAAATGACAAAATATCACTTTACATATTTCCAATCCATATGTGGTTAAATAAAAACTTCACTTATGCAAATGTATACATAGTGGAATAATTATTTTCATTGATTACCAACATAGATATTAAAAAGGATAATTTTAATGAACCAATATTAAATTTATAAAAAATTTATAATTATGAAAAACTAAAATAGAATCTACTTTATTTATCTTTCACTCTATAGAATAATAGAAACATTATTCATTCGTACGAATGAACTACCGTCTCCATGAACATATTTTATCCATTTTTAACAAACATATTACATGTTTTACTTTAACTTTTATATTTACATTATATTAATTATAATTATAACAATTTTAATATCCTAGATCTTGTGTAACCATGAACCCTTAAATCATGATAAGCCTGCCAAATTTATTTTGGAGTTTGTGAATAAATTGTCATGAAATCATCACACGTACTATTAATAGATTTAGTTACTTAATAAAATATGGGAATAAATGATTTAAAATTTATAATATTAAAAATTTTCAGAAATTTAAAATTATTAAAATTTTAATATTGATGAAATTAATATATATACATGGTGATTTGAGAGATGATCTAATGGGATTTAACTTCTCAATTTCCATTATTTGAGAATAATTACATTTTCATCACATAGGATATTTTGTAAGGTGTATATAATACCATACATATTTATTTTATAAATTTTTATTTATATTAAATTGGACCAAAACCTTTTAATGTAATATTATTCATTGTACTTTTTGTAAAAATGTTACCAAATTTGTAAGGTATTTCCATTAAAAAAATTTCAAAATTTTATATTAAAATCAAAAAATTCCATGGGAATTTTTTCAAAATGATTTGAAAATTTTATTCAATTATTTTCAAAGTGAATTTCAAACTATCATTGAAACATTTAAATTTTTTATAAATCAACCTTAATAAAATTACATACTGGTCAATTTTAACACATGTTCCAATGCATGAAAACATAGTTTTATTTTTCTTGTGGGTTGTAATGATTATTTTTTTTGTTTATATGATTAATGTTACAGGATAAAATTTTATTCATTTCATTATATGATTAAAATTTTCTGTTATTAAATGGATTATTTTTAGAACGTGGCTTTTGTGAATGATTTTTGAATGTGGTAGTGGAAACATTAATGAAACGCTTATAAGACACTTTCCATTATGGGATGGGTGGGTAAATTATGTGCCACAAATTTATTAGGTATAATGATGGTGTTAACATATGTAATTTAATCCAATGTGAATTTATACATAGTTAGTTTCTTCTTTGAATCGACGGATCTAACTGATGTATATTACTCCAAAGAGAATCATGGAATTGTCTTTAAGGGGATTTTGTGTTGAAATAATGATTCCCCAATATTCTTAAATTTTTTATCTATACATATAAATGGGTTTTCATTTAAATATTTTTATTTCCAATGGTATGTAATGATTTTTAAAAAAATATAATTTTTATGAACTTGTAATGTCCAATTGTTAGTTCTCATTATAAATCTTTCAGGAATTATTATTTTTCCTTTAATCGTTCAAACAAAATTTTTTATGAAATCAATGGTCTTTGAAGTTGATTTTGATAGTATGTAAATGATTATTTCATTCCAAAATTTTTATTATTTAAAAACGGAATACATTCTTATTGGTTTTCATGAACATCAAATCGATTAAAGGGTTTCCTTTATTTTTTAATATGGTTCTATGTTTTTTTTCTCATCCTATTTTTTCAAAAAAAAATTCCCCATCCATATAATAAATATAAAATATTAATAAATCTATAACCAAATAATGAAAATAATATTTGAATGATGTAATCGTTCCATTAATGAAATAAGAGTGTAATAAAAAAATTCTTTTATAGAAGAAATTCATTTTTGGTTGTAGTGTCCACTCTATATTTTATGATTTTTTCCCTAATTCAATATAACTCTAGACCTAAAATATCCCTAAACTATAATAAATATAAATCATTTTTTAAAAATAATTTAGTTATGGGATATTTATGTTATAAGGACTTATAGTTGGTGTAAAAATATCTTTTTAGATAACTTTTTTCCATTATGATAAGTCAGATGCTAATATTTTAATATTTTAAGATACCATCATGTGGAAACAAGTCTATGGTTTACCTATTTATTTATGGAATATGGATCCCTTTGAGGTTTTACATTATGGGTGTTAAAGATGATTAATGACATTTTGAGAGACATTTACTATTATAAAAATATTCTATTTAGTTTGAGTCTTAATGAATAGTTTATGTCCCAAAGAATGCATTTTTTCACTTCATTTGAAAGATATTATTTTTTATAAATGCTAATATATTATTTAATGTTGAGGTAAACTTGGTATATTTTGATTATGTTATAATAAATTTTTTGGAACATATTCATTATTGTACAGATAACCATTATATTTAATATAGATTTAGTGAATATGTAATGAGTGTTGTTTTTTGAATAAGCTTACACAATTTTTAGAACATTATTGGAATAATGGTAAACGTTTATATTCTTATATTGTATGATATTTTATAATAATGTTGATTATATTAGATGAGTAATAAATATTATTTTTACTTTTTATTAGATATATGTTTCTGTTGTCGTTTTATAGTGATTTAGTTTATTTATTTAAAAATTAGAAAATTATCAATGTTTTTTTATT
Source organism: Viscum album (assembly GCA_963277665.1). Classification (NCBI taxonomy): domain Eukaryota; kingdom Viridiplantae; phylum Streptophyta; class Magnoliopsida; order Santalales; family Viscaceae; genus Viscum; species Viscum album. Next base: position 2,079,034,465 of record OY728140.1, read on the forward strand.
AGGTTTAATAATTTTTTTGAGTGTTATATTTCAATTTAATTATATAGTTTTAGGAATAATATTAAGCACATGTCAGAAAAATATGTGATACAATATTTTTAATTCATTTTGTGTTTCAAATTTATTATTGATTATTTTGATGAATCTTTTGTATAATATTTATAAACTGTTAAATATTGAACAGGGGGGTAATTTTTCAAGGATTTTTAGATTAATTTAGTATTTAATCATATAGGATCTTATATTAACATGTGAAAACCATTTTTGTTTTAGATACTGTCTAAAGAATGTATGATTATATTATTATAATTTTTCAGATCTTTTGATTTGTTTTATGATTCTTTTAGTGGTTCAGGAATTAAAAATTCAACTTCATTATTAATTAAATGGAGTGGGATTTAACAAAGAAGTGGAAACTACTAGAAAAATAACCAAAGGATGAAATTGTGCTGATGTAATAGAAAAAAATAAAGTTAGTATATTTTCTAATATCTTATATCAAACAAGTAAAATAATTCATCAAATTGAGTAAGAAGAAGTTAAATCTCTCTAGTTTCATCACTCAACTATTAAGGTATGTTATTATAAACTATTTCACTAGTAAGAGTAAAAAAATTTAAATAAATTCTTTTTTAAATATTTAGAAAATGATAATTTTACTAATCTAAACATAGGTTGATAATTTATTTTCAAAATGAAATGATGTTATGTGGATTAGAAGATAGTCATTTCCACCTATGTATAATTTATTCCACAAATTGGAATTGATACTAAAAATATTTTAAACCATTTCTATGGAAATTTAAAATTATGAGGATATAAATAAAATAACGGTGGTAGAATATAACATAATTTTATTTTAAAATCTATTTTATTTATATAAAATTACATTCTACAGAAAGTGGTACATGAAACACCAAGATTAAATGAATTGATGAAATTATATAGAAATATAATTATTTAAATATGATAGTTATAACCTTAACATCATATTATAATATTTGAATAATCAACAAAATGTTGGGAAATGTATTTAGAATGTTTTTCCAATCACACATTTCCTATCAATGATATATATATGATGACGAACTCTTTTATATGTAGAATATATATTTTGTCATAAAACTATTTTTTGTCTAAAATGTATTTTTTAAGATACTAAAGTAATCACAATTTATAAATTATTTTAATGAAAATAGAATAATATATATCCAATCAATTTAATTCACATTCATTTAATTATTATTATTAGATATGAAATGAGGATAATGATATTATGTTATTCCCAAATATTTTTTTTAAATATATTTAAATTTTGAATAAAAATTATGTAATTTATTTCATACAACTCATGAAATTTTAGTTCAGATAATGGGGAAAAAAATTATTACTATTTTCAAAATTATATATTATTTATTTTTCTGTAAATATTAGTTTATACAGGAATAGTTAAAAATGATAAATTTATGAATACTATTATATATATATTTTTTAAATAACATTATTTAAATGTCCATATATAATATATTTTTTTTTAAATTAATATAAGTATCATTTTACTGAATAAAATTTAACTAATTCTCTCAAAATCAAAAATATATTTTGTTTTCCTTTATAATAGCCTCTTTGTGCATTAAATAGGTAATTCTAAAAAAATAATTGTGTTTTGTAAACTAATAATTACATTATTTTCTTCCACTTCTAGAAATTGAATTTTTAACAATAATATTATCATACATAATTAGTAGTATCATATTTATAAATAAGGTTAATTACATTTCTGTTCCTAACAAATAGTAAGCATAGTAATATATTGTCATCATTGTTGAGAGTAATACAAATTATTTATTTTTTAAATTATGAGCTACGGTCTCAAAATATATCAAAAAATTTCATTATTTCATGAGATGAGTTAATTTATACATAAAAGATTAAGGATTATTTACTATTTCATTATGGTTCCACTTCCCCTTCATTAAAAAATTTATATTATTTTCTATGAATTATTAAAAAATATAAATCTCTAAAATTAATTATTTTTCAGGGTATGAAAATAGAATAAAATTATATATGAAGAAATATAGATGATTCAATTGTTGATGAAACAATATATATTAATTATAGTAATTTATGTATAATTTCATTGATGTTATTATTACCAAAAAAATTATACATTTCTAACTCCCTACTTCTGTAAGTAGTATAAAAAGATATCAAATTATTTTAAAACATCAAATTAATATATTATTGAATTTTTTTCATGATTTTATTTAAAAAAATATATATATTCGTGATATTGAAATAATTATATTTTAATTATATTTTTGTTTTTGTGTCTTTAATGTCAAATTATGTGAATTTTCATAAAATTTCCTTTAAATGATATTTAATATTTCAAAAAAAATTTAAATTATTTTAAAATAATTAAAACAAGATAATTTCTAAACTATATGATAAATTATTGACTCTATCATAAATAGTTCATGTATGTACCCCTATGAATATTTTTAATTACCTTCATGACCCATAAATTTTAAAACATTTGTTACAATGGTTAATGTTTAAAAACATCAATGAGGGGATTAAACCATATGATTTGTATTAAAAATTATCTTAAACATGAATAAAGTTTACTTTCTGAATTTATTTAGTCATTATCCTACATATCTTATATTTTACATTACTTTTGAGGCATTTGACAAGAGTTTTTTCGAAACATCCTGGCACAAGATTTTAAGATTGATTCTTTGTTTATTTTTCCACTTCTCAATTATCATATTGACCTATAGATTTTATTATTAATTCATGTATTATATTGATTATAATAAACATTTTAGGGTCCATGAGTGTTTTTTGTTTCTGGTTTGAGGTGTATGAAGTAATCCAATGATTCATGTGAGGCGTTGGATATGGACATGTACCCAAAAGGACTATTTGATGTCCACTAGAAACTTTTAAGGCCACTATCCAGCTTGTGGTAGGATCATAGTCGTGGTATCAAATATGAATCCATCCCTTGTGATGATGGAAGTATTAGGTTACCCAAGTATTCTTTATGTCACCACCCTTTAGCCTTTGACATAATTCTTGGGTGAGAAATAGAGGGGTTATATATTTTTTACTATTAATCTATTTTTTAATTCAAAACACACCCCCCATGAATATAATCCAATAAAAATGTTATTATAGTCTATATAGAGGTTATTATGTACCTTAAAACATTTAAACAACACATTTCATAGTGTATTTTGTATAATTTATTCTCTTTTGGAGTGTTTTACTATATATATTGATGAATTACATAATTTATTGAGATTGTCCTTATACAAGGTTTGTGAAATAATAGGTTATTATTAGATTTGAGATTTTATTTGCGAATGTTTTTTCTATGATACCATATTTTATCTTTCTAGCTCATATTCTCCCTCTTTTTTTGGATGTCATGTAGGTGGCTATTAACATTGTAAATTGAGATTGTTGATTTCACAAGAATATTCCTAACAATATATATTATTTTTTAAATGTATGATTTGTAAAGGATTTAAAATTTATATCCAAATCATTATTGGATACCATTGATAAATATTTTATAAATTTCATCATGTCACAAAACAATAGGGGTCTACCCAAAACCGGTCACATGAGCTAGCTCACAATATGGCTCGGTATGCATTTTTGATACCCTCATCCTAGAAACTAGTGTCAATAATCAAATATTCTCATTTGGAAACAATGTATTCCATAATATATAAATAAATAAAAAATAGTACAATAAAAAAGAGGATATTTAAATTAAATTAAACTAAATTACTAAACATACCTCCAAGTGACCTCGAGGTTCAACACCAATTATAGAACCAGGCTTACTCTAAAAGCGATTCAAAACTGGAAGAACCTACAACTGAAATGATAAAGTAGGCATGAGTACCAATTTTCTTAGTAAGTATTCAAATGATAAAAAAATGCATCTGACCCACCATTAAAGTGAAATCCATTATTTATAGTTTGAAAATATGATATATATATATATATATATATATCAGTTTTTCATTCTTTTCAAAAATAGGAAGCAAGATTTGATTTTTAATAAACCCAATTTTTTTCATTTCATTTGAAAAATACTTTTGAAATCATGAAGAGTTATTTGAATAAATTACCTTTTAATAGAACTAGTTTTGGATGAGTTATTTTAATATAATATACAAAGAAAGGTGGTCATGGGATTATGTACCAGAAGTTCAACAAAATGTAACATGAATATTGGAATATTAAATCATTGGAATTGCCTAAACATATCTTGAAACAATCCCTGGATGTATTCAGTTTGGACTCACCTAATAGGTTATGGTGATAATCCATTGCCTATAATGAACAAGACTCATGAATAAATCTCCACTAATGGAACATCTAACCAGGACTCTAGGAAAATCTAGTGTGTACCAACCCATATAATTGGGGTTTATAAGACACCATCGCTCGAACCTCTAGATAATGCCTATAAATCCCAGGATAATAGTACCTTGTGAATGGGGAGGTACTCAAACACATGGATCCATCTAAATCCCACATTGACAATGAAACCATTTCCGAAACATGGAAACCACCTATAAATGACCCTCTCCAAGGAGGGTCCCCCATATAAGTGCCTAATTCACATCAATTCAATCACACGTTCCAGCTAGGCCATCACATCACAAGAGTTTCAAACCATTTCCAAAAACATTTTATGTAAACAACATGGACTTTAAATTTTCCCAAAACAATCCAATTCTCCAAATCAATTTAAAAATCTAATATAAAAACACAAAACACATTTAAAGGGATAAAAATGGAATTTAGGTCATTTAGAAATTAAAACACCTATCAAATCCACAAATATGACAAGCATTAGATAACTCATCAAACAAAAGCCATTGATTTCTAATAAATATTCATCACATTTTTTGAGTCATTTAAGAATTTTTTTTTAAGATTCAGGATCCATTAATTTTAAAGGAAAACATGTAAACCGATTTCAAAAAATTATATAGATAATTTAGAAACCAATTCGAAGAGGTGAATACAATTTTAACTAACATAAAAATATATTACATAAATATAAAAAATATTTTTAAAATGATCAAAAAATAAATGAATTCAAATTATAGGCAGGGTTTCTGGGAACCGACCTCAAAATTTAGGAAAGATGCTTTAGATGGAGGCAATAGTAATCTTCTCTCTTTGCATATCTTCATTTGTACCTTCACTTATATCAAAGTACAAATATCACCTATGTATATATTTTCAAGCCCGAATATGTACATGGGTATCATTATATATATTATCATTCATGAATATACACATTTACAATTAAACACATATGAATTTTCATATATATACATATTCACACCTATACCCATTATATATATCCATCCTTCCATGGGTGAATATATATAAAGGGGGTGTATATATCTTTATTCCCACCTATGAATATTCATATAATCATTTAACAAGGGAGACTTGAATCCATCCTAATAAGGTTTACAATGTACTAAAATATTAATATAGAACAAAAAAATCACAAATAGTCTAATTAAAATTCAGACAAAATCAATGGCAGACGAAAACCTAACACAAAACAGTGTCAGGCAGACCAAAATGGTCTGAAACGCTTTATCTTCAGTAGTGTATTTCGAACAATTCTCGAATCCAATCAGAGAGTCCTTTTTCACACCCTAGAGACCAAACAAACACAAAAAAGGGGTATCCATTAACTAAGGGTTTGGTCAAATGAATAGGGTGAAGTGTAATTTTAAATTACCAAAAATGTACTGAGGGAGGATTTAGAGACCATACATCAAAGGATTACATGAAAAATATGACGAAATATGGTGTTTTTGATGATGAAAAAGGGATATTAGAGGGGGGTGTTGTGCACGACCATGGATGAAGTAATGGGGGGATTCATGTGACACACAAGAGATAGGGGAGTAAAACATTAGAAATGAAAAAAATGACAGAATAAAAGAAGAATAAAATTAAAATGGTAAAATTAACTTTTTTAATGGGAAACTGACACAATTTTCACATGTCTTACCAAAGTGAGTGAAAACTATGTGATGACCCCTACCTATGCCATATACCCTCTCATGGTTACCCATATGAAGATACGCTCTTGATCAAATAATTCTCCAACCATGAAAAATACCACTACCATCACACAAAAGAAAAAAAAAGCTTTCTACATGGATTAATATACCATCTGGATGTTTTGTACCACATATTAGACTCACCTGGGAACCCACACAGGCACCACACGTTTAATCCTAACAATGCGGGTAACCGTGCAATAACAAGAAGGCCTATAAAAATATAAATTTGAACCCAAAGACTGCAGAAACAAAAAATGTTAGATGAAAATAAAAATAATAATATAATGAATATAAAGGCTGGGTTATGAATATTATCTCCACAAAAAACACTTCATTTCCCTAGAATGTCACCCAACAACATGAAGATCGAAACTCAAACTCGTAGAGGAACGAAACTGCCAACCCTTATGTGACTGTTTTAGCTTCATGAGTAACACCTGACCATCTCTAAGTTAAACCACCATCATGGAGATTCATTGTGGATCTCCCCACAAAAAGAGACTATCTAGCACTAACCAACACTTGAACAAAGGACTCTCACCCCAATCATGAAACCCTTAACATACGAGAAACACGAAATAGGGAACTCGAAAAAAGCATCGAACCAAACCAAAATTCATTATTTTCCACAGGAAATGATCATATACTTATCGATCACAATCTAAAGACAAAATTAATCTCCAAAAGTCCAATAGCACAATAAAGAACCAATGATCACAGAACTGGATCCATCAAGACACAAGTACTAAAATTTCTTAAGAATAATACCACCAAGATTTTGATAATAAATAGAATATTTCAATGGAATGGAAAATGAAAACAGGAATATTTAAATAGAATACACCCCGTCTGTGGAGAAAAGAGATGATATAAGGATCCCCACACCACAATTCATTCATGAAAACAAAAAGATATTCACTCAAGTACCTATGTACGGATCCCTGATGTCTTGAAGAATCTACTGCACCAAAGTCATGCGTTGATATCCTCTGACTGAGACTTCCCCTTCTGGTAACATAAAATACAAAACTTATCAACAGATACACAATTTAAAATCCTTTATATGTATTTTGAATGATGTCTTAGAGTTACAAATCCAAATAAAATATAAAAAATTGATTGATTGCTCTATTGAATGAAAGGAAAGAAATAACACTGATAATTTTTCAGAAAATGTTCCATCGATTCACTGTCCTTACTGAATGGGGAACCTCCACAAGTAAAAAAAATCTTGACCATCAATTTTCATGGGCTTCCCTATAATACATTTCTAGAAGAAAGGCATTGATCCTTGAACTTTAAAAAAACCACACAGAATAAGATGAGATTCAAACTGATTTCTTATATCTATCACTAGAAAAAAGGAACCCAACTCATCAAAATACTCATCAAACCCTTCACTACTAGTTGACCTTGTCGAGCATCCATTACTTTGGAATAATACTTTGGGTTAAATTTGTCTTTAATATATACTATGAAATCCCAACATGCAATTAGTTTGGAATGAGCACCTCCCATTAGTTCAATCCTATTCCTTCAAATATGCCTATGAAAATATGCACTCTCATGAAAATTGAAGATCCTAAAAACCCGAAGACATTCTAAACATTTCTAAGACACTCATCCTCTTATAACGTACTTTGATGAAAATTAAAAATAGTTACTGATTCAAAAGATCTCGATTCCATAACTCCTCTCAGTGTCCGGGTTGGTCCAAAAACTATAAGAGAGTATTTAAAAACATTCTATGTCATTTTATAAAGAATACTCTAAACAACATAAGGAGAAAAATCTATTCTACATAAACCAAAGAATGACCAATTAAAATTTTAATTCAAACACCAATCTCATACACCAACATATAAAAAAACCCAATAAAATACAAACCAAATTTCAATAGAAACAAAACAAAAACACCCCACAAAATATTCCAAAACCCCTTTATTAAAATCCAACATATCCAAATTCACCCATATTAAAATTTAATTCCCCATTTCAATGTAATAATAGATTCCCATTTAAAAAAACATTTAATTATATCCACTATAAAATAAAAAATAAAAAGTAAATTTTCCATTTAAAACCACAATTTCCATAAGAAGGAATCCCTCTTTTAACAAATACCATATTACTTTTCAAGAAATATCTTTGAAAAAATGAAGTCAAATATTTTATTTTAAATTCTCACCCATGGTATCCAATGAACCATCACATATGGTTTCATTCCCAGTCCCTCTTATATCATCCACACATACATATCGACATGAACTTTCCATATGCACACACACATATAAACATCCTTGAAGAATACTAAGGGAATCACATACAATTTTTCCATAAAATCCATGAATTTCTTATTTTATTATTATTTTATTTTTTATAAAACCTCTCAAAAATAAAAACCTTTTTTCCTTACATTTCCATGACATCACATGTTTTTTTTCATTTTTTGAAATCTATCTTTAGTATGTTAATCATAATTTAATAAATCAATTGAAACTCCCCTAAATCAATTGAAACTCACAATAACCAATATCTGACCAAATAATCACTAATAAAACATTATATGAGACAATAAACTAGTGGTCATCCATAATCTCGCCTTAGGGTTCACCACCAATCACATAACCATGCTCTCCTTAATAGAAATTCAAAACTAGAAGTACCTGAAATTGAAAAGAGAATGTCTGTCTGATCACTAATATGATCTGTAGGGATTGAATGCATAAAAAACACATAATCCTCTGATATTAAATATAAATGAATTCCTTGTAGTTTGAAAAAAACATATAAAATAATACAATTTTTCATTTTTTTCAAAAACAGACAACAAATTTTTATTTTTAAGAAAAATAATTTTTCCATTTTTCTTTTAAAAGAAGTTCCAAAGAATGAAAATTAATTTTATTAAATTCCATTAAAATTAAAACAGTTTTGTATCATGTATTTTAATATGAATAGGAAAGGGTTTCATTTGATCAAGTAACAATATTTCCATAAAATGGAGAAGAAACATACAAATATGAAATCATTGAAATTACCTAAAAATATCTAAAATAAATCCTTAAAATAACACACTTCAGACTCAACTATTATATAATGGTGTAACTATATTCTTTATAACAACCTAAATTCTCTAAACTGGCCTCACTAGTTGAATATCCCAACTAGCCTCTAATAAAATATAGGGGACCAACCCATCTAATTGGTAATGATAAGAATCTATCGCATGAAACTCTATATGATGCCCCAGAATCAAATGATTATTGTCCCTGGCGAATGGGGAGATCCTCACACACATGGAACAAAATGAAAACCACATACACCATGATTTTTTATCAGAAATAACTGGAACCACCTATTTGATTACCCTTTCCTGAGATGGTCCACCATAGAGATTCACCTCTCACACAAGGTTATACAAAAGAATCATTTGGGACTTCACATCACTTGACATACAAACCATTTTAAAAAAAAAATATCAAGGGACCAACATTGACTTTAAAAATTCAAATCCAAATCCACTTTCCCAAATTTATTTCCAAATCCATGATAAAAACATCGACAACACTAAAATGGTTCAAAACAGCATTTTTGTCATTTAGAAATCAAAAAACATCTAAAATATCCAAACGGTCCAAGAACTTGATAACACATTTATCCAAAGACATTGATTTATCAGAAACACACTACACATGTTAGAAATCCATTATAAAACTATTTTAATCATTCAGGGTACTTCACTTTTAAAGGAAAACATGTAAATAGGCTTAGAAAAATTATTTAGATAATTAAAGAATAAATACCAATAGACACATTCAATTTTACATAACATATAAATATAATACAGAAATATAAAAAATGTGTTTTATAATTATCAATAAATAAATAAATTAAAATTAAAGGTGAATGTATAGGGATTCTACCTCGAACTCGAGGCACGAAACTCTAGATGATGACAAACCCAATCTTTCCAATTCACTTTCACTCTTATTCACCTTCAGTTATATGCAGGGAGACCTAGCCCCTACATCCATATTTTCATGAACAAATATATACCAAGGGATCCTTATATATATTCTCTTATGTGTATATACACCTTTACACATACACATGTCTCCATTTTCATATATATTTATATATATAGATACAAATGAACACCTAAACCCATTATATATATTAATTATTCCATGGGTGGATATATATAAAGTGGGAACATATATATATCTATCGACACCTATGAAAAAACATATATTCATTCGACAACAGTAGCTCAAACCCATCCAAAAAATGTTTAAGATTCAATAATATAATATTAGAGACCAAAAAATCACAAAAACACAAAATAAAATTGGAGAAAAAGAAAAGGTTGAAAAAATATTCCTCAAAATAGTAGCGGGCCAACGAAACTGGTCTGAAAAGATTCACCTTCAATGGGGGATGCTAAAATACACTTGATTTTGACCTTAGAAGCATGCTAGACACCCTAATGATATATAAAAACAGAAAAATTCGAGTTAACCCATAACATAGGGTTTAGATTAAATGAATGAGGAAACGAGAAAGATATAAATCCCTAGAAAAGGAAATTGGGAGGAGTTGGAGATAATAACTTGAATGTTCGATGAAAAACATGATGGAATATAGTCGTTTCTTGGATGAAAAGTGATCCAAGAAGGGTTTTTTCAAAAACTACCAAGGAGAAAGGGAGGGGAGACCTCTAAAACACTGGGGAGATCGAAGGAGTAAAAGGAATGAAGTGAAAAAATTTTAAAAATAGGGAAACCCAAACAATTTTCACATGGTTTACCAAACCATTAACAAACCATGCATGGAAAACTACATACGATATGAATCCTTGCACAGTTTCCCCCAGTCAAACACACTATTAAGTAAATTATTCTCCAACTATTCCATATGGGATATTAAACTCACATAACCAACCACATACCTACAACATGGTTTAAAAGACCATGCGAAAGCTCTGTGCCATAGCTCAGACTCTCCATTGAACCCATAGTGTAACCTCACAATCACTCTTAACCAAGTGGGCTAATTGTGAAACACTAAAAAAAGACTAAAAAATTTAAATTTCCACCCTTAAACTTCCAAAACTAAAATTAAATGATAAAAATTTAAACTATTTAAAATGTTTAATATTTGAAGGTCACTGCATGACATATGACATGTGTGTTTGTGAAAAACAATATTGGTATATGAAATTGATGATAAAGTTTTATTTTATGAATTTTTTATTGAATTGAAATAAATTATTTGCTGAATGATTTTGATAAATCATTTTCAAAATATTATGCTCAGAATGATGGTGAATATGAAGTGATATAAACTCCTTTAAAATATAAGAGTTTGATGAATACAATTTTATATTTTTGAAATTAAATTGATTATCTTGAAACATCAACATGGGTCCATTTATAATTATTGATTTAAATGAATTTATATTAATTAAAATTAATGATATCCCCTCATATGATTTATTTAATTGAATAACATGGATGTTGAGGTAGTTAGGATAATGGTCATCAATATACCCACTAAGAATATATCAAATCTACAAGGAAATCTAGTGAAAACAAAAATGATGAAAAAAAATATTGAAGGTATGGGTCATTCATTAAAATCGATCCCCATTATCCATAGGCCTTAGATCATGTGATATTTTTACACCTAGACTCATATTTCATTGAGAATGTGTGGAATGTTGATCCTTTAAGTGACAAAACTCATGAATAATAACAATGGTTCCACTATTGAAAATGATTTATACATGTAGTTTTTATGAAATAATTTAGACAAATATGAGTTTATAGAAATGATTTATTCATGCATATTATGATGGAAACGCACATGTGTACCTATTTTATAACAACTATTAATGATTTTAAAATCATGTTTTAGTTTGTATTATGAAAATATTAGCATGTTTAATTTATTAAAAAATGAGGATATTTGGTTTGGTATGGATTAATTATGAAATACTATGTTATATACCGTAGGGATATCGTTACATAAATCCATCCCTTTCATCTTTGTGTTTTTATACATTATTATTATAAGTATAAGAAAAGGGGATATACCACTTAGTGGTGATGGGAGTTCTTGATAGTAGAACATTGAGTTTTGGTGTTGATAATTTGTGTATGTGATACACTTGTTATGAAGATATATTTTTCTTTGTGTTTTCTTTGGATTAAATTATTATTTAATTTTTGGAATTTTACTCTTGATTTTGGTTTTTGGAATAATAATTATATATAATTAATTTTTGACAAATGTTTTCATCTTGAGTTATTATTATTGAGAAATTATCTTCAGTTCTTTGATTAATGATTCCTATGAACTATTTTCCATCCCTTTGGGATTGGGAAAATCTTTAAATTTATGTTAGGATTAATTACAATAGCATTATAGTTGGTTATTCATGGTAGTTTAGGAAACATTCATATCAAGGTAGATTCAGGTCTCTTCGTGGATGCATGTATATAGTTTAGAATGATATAGTAGACCAGATATAGGATAATGAGGAATTAATTGTTAGGTTACATATTATTTCTTATCTAGATCATAGCGTAATGAGCCTCAATTTACCATGGTTTTCTTGGAAAAAATTTATATGATTTATTTTTTGATCTAATTCTAAAATATTCTAAAACATTGATGTGATATTTTTATTCCCAATTTGAATTATGATTATTATTATTTATTATCTTGGGTCTTTTAACTAATATTTATTTTTATATATTTTGGTTTTATAGTACCATGCCTCTAAAATAAATCTAAAAGTCTTCTGGAGGGAGCTCCTGATGGACTATCGTAAGAATACAATGAAATTTACAAGAACCATGTAGTACTAGTGGTTTAGGTCTTCCATGTGTTGGACCAAAGAGTCACACATGTTCCCATTCAGGCTATAGAGGTTCTAATAAGAAATTGAAATAATAGAGATCATTCTATTAGTTTCTTCATTAGAAAAAAAAATCAATCTATTGAATGAATGATCATCAACAGGTATAGGATTTATAGGATAATTTGAAAAGATCCATGAGTTTATAGGGATGACAGAATTCATTAAGGTGATGTTTTCCTCATCAAACATGTAAGGCCCATTTAGAAAAGTTTCGATTCCGTATTTAGACAAATGATGAATGATAGATTATAGTATAATTACTTAATGTCTCTTTTTGAAGAGAAATTACATCTAGAATTAATGGTTCAAACTATTACCATATAATTTCACAACCATCACTAGGTTGATTGTATGGGGACCCAATATGTCAATTTTTTCTAAACATACATAGTTATTGCATGAGATTATTTCAAATGATAAAATGAAGGCCCAATGGTTTCATATGTTCCTTTTATAATATTTTTTCCATTTTTTTATGTTGAATCTCATCAATTTTTTTTGCTGTTATGGATAGATATCTAATTATGTAAATGGGATATTCTAGTATTTCAGGTTTGACTAGAGTTCCACTTACTAGTAGTGATATATTTAGTGGTTCCATCAAAGGTAAGATGAAGTAGAATTAGTAAGACAGAGGAAAAAATAATTTTTTCCCTCATTATCATACATATCCATGATCTATTAGAATGTATTGTAAGGTCCCACTAACTTGTTTCTAATACATCATGGTTGGGTACTTGAAACATGCTTTTATGGAAGAACCAATGATCTATAGATATTGATGATACTCATGTCAATTTTTTAGGATTTTAATTTTTTTTCTCCATGTAGAGGTATGGTATCGTTAGTACAAATAGAATCTGTTACAAATTCAAATTCATTACAAATAAGATCTTATAGCTATAGGTGACAAGAACGAATAAAATTCATGTGGTGTATGATTCTTGTGAATGAACTGATGCATCCCCTTTGATAGTGAAAGGTACCATTACTATTGACTTATCATTAGTGAATGATTTATTTAATATTAGTTTCACTCATTTATTAATGTCAATCAAACCCATGGTATTTTTTAATCTTTCCACAGAGATCATTCTGTATGTGATGAAATTTGAAATCCCTATCTAGAAGAAGGGATAAAAGGGCCTATGTTGTTCCTATTATGATTTATTTTTATAGTGTATCAATCTCATTTTAGACCTTTTGATGTTTGAAATTATTTCTCCTAAAACAAAATTCTTAGGACAGATTGGTTGGTGTCTTATAAAGATTAAATATATTTTTATCTTTGGTGAGTCTATGTTACAGCCCCCAATGGGTAGTATCATGTTTTCATGGGCAAATGGGGCTTGAGGTCTAGCTGAGATGGACTTAAAATTATAGATTCTGATAAAATGATATAATTTTGTGGTGTTGAACAACATTTGGTAGCCTCTTTTATTGATCTTCCTCTAGTAGAATCTAATTTCTGGTAAGTGTTTCCATCATAATTTTTTTACTCTACTAGAGATGGAGGTGGAGTTCACTATCAACATGGTTCTTGGTTATCATCCCCTATCTATACAATCTTACCATATTACACTTGGTAAAAACAATGAACTATATGATATATTTGATTACATGATGTCTAATTTCTTCATCTAACCTATTGTGTCACCTTGGAAAAAACTATGATTTTCCCCAAGAAGGATGATGGAACCCTTGTCTTTGTGATTAATACCAGAATCTTTTTTGGAATATAGTCATGAAAATGAATATGATACCAATATTAAAATTTGTTTAATCAGATGAAGGTGGTGAAGCGGTATATACGTTTGAATATCAGTCTCATTACCACTATATTATGATAAAGGTGTTTAATATCCCAATGACTGGTCTAGTAGAATGTATATCCAATATGAGTATCTTTTTATTACATTTGGTCAAACTAATGATATTTCTATGTTTAAAGAAAATATTAATAGTATATTACCCCAATATCATGACTATTTTCTTATGTTAATCATTAATTACATCTTGGTTTACTCTAAAATTGAAAAGGATCATGTGATTAATTTGGGAGTAGTTTTAAATATCTTGAGCTATCTTCCACATTATGATTAATAAAAAAATATAAATTCCTAATTCAGGGAGGTGATGATATTGGGGGTATTTTTTCATAGAATTTGGTTTCTCATCTAATCCTATAATGGTGAAAGTGGTCATAAAGTGAGAGTATCTACTCAATGTCTATGAGATATAGAGTATTTTTCTTTTGGGAATTTATTAATGCTAATTCATAAAATTTTTAACCATGTTGGATTCATAGTTGACTTACCATACTAAAAATGAAGTGAATAATATTATGTATTCCAAATATCAAGCTATATTTTATGAGTCACGGTTTTTTAAAATTCAAATCCAATGTTTACAATTCTAGATGTATAGGATAGATTCATTGTGTTTTATGATGTGTTGGGTCTTGGATTAGATTAAATTCTCATGTAGGGTGGTCACATGATGTCTTATAGATCATATAAAAATTATCCTCGTGAGAATAATAATTCATAATATTATCTCAAAATCCTAGTTTTGATGTGTTCTCTTATTAGTTAGAGATACTATATTTTTTAAATAGGGTAACTATTTAATATGAAAAAAATATTGTGTAATGTCTTTTTGAAAAAATATTAGAATTTCTATCAGAGGATATGCATAGAGTACCAACAATAATTTTACATTACATCATTAGAAATTGAAAATTTTAAGGTTTATATTGATATTATAAGTAAGAAATTGTTATCATCGGACGTGAAAGAGTCGTTATAGGAATGGTGCCTCATCGATCTCTTAGATCATATGAATTTGCAAGACAAGGAAAATGAGGCTAAGGTTATAGTGGAATATGTATAGTTTCTAACATCTCTTCATGATATGATCCTCCAATAATAGACAATTTAGGGAGTGTTCTAAGTTATTTGGAGTTTATTAAATATTGGGGATACCATCTATGATTGGTATATGTATTCTCAAGGTATCTATATATTTAGTATTTGTATTGTTTTTCTGTGATCTACAAGGAATGCAATGATGGGAGATTATTCTCATTTCTTGTGGGTGGTTCACCTAGTCCCTGATAATATATAATATTATATGATTAATTTATATGGTTGGAAGGATATTAAATGGGAAATTATTGATTTTTACTTCATTTTTATACATCTATAAAGGCCAATGCTGAATATCATAAGGCATTATATTATCTTAAAAAAATAATATTCTGATATAGACGTGGGATGATATATTAATGGACTCTATGGTTGGTTTTTCATTTCCCAATTTTTAAGAGAATATTTATTGGGTATTATCTTACCAATTAACCAAATAAAGTTAGTTTATTTCCACTCATTGTAACACTACTGTTAAGGACGCTGTAAATATTTATGTTATGAAGATCATTATATTGAAAATATCCTCTTATATAATTATTTTAAATAAGGATGCCTAGTTTTCATATATGTTTTCAAAAAGATATTGAGGAGATGGTGGGATATAATTATATGCTGAGAACAACAAAACATCCTCATATGTATGTTTAAATAAATCATTCAATATAGTTTTTAGAGGTCATCCTTAGTTCTTTCTTCATTGACTTTTAAGAATATTGGGATTTTCAGTTGGGTATGGTAGAATTTTCTAATACATATAGCTACCATTCGTCAATTAAGATGACACCTTCTAAGGATTTTTATGCTTTGATATTTAAATATGATCTTTCTTGGTCATTGGCTAGTTAATAATACCTTATAGGGCCTAATTTGGTCTAGGATATAGTGGTGAATGTTTAGATGGTTTGAAAGAGGTTGGTGATGACACATAGATGGTGTAAATATCATGCGGATAATATTCTGATTCATTTGAAGATATCATTTGTAGAGTAGTTGTTTTTGGGAGTCCCTTTATGATTGGGTCACTAACTACCTGGTAAATAGGGGATGTTGGAACCAATAAATGTGGGATTATTTGAGTTTGTTGAACAGATTGGAATGGTGGAATACCATTTTCTCTTATCACCATAAATGGAATCGATCCCTGCTATTTTCCATGTGTCACAACATATCAAATATACTCCAGAGTCTTCCCATGTTCATAATTTGGAGGAATGTTATATGAAAACTATAATGATATAAAAAGAGAATCTATTTAGGATTAGTGATTATAAGATAAATATTCTCAATTGAAATTTTATACCATTCGTTCTGGTGCGATGGATGAATGGGTTTAAATATCACGAGACTTGGGGGTGTAATAAAGTAATGAGGAGGAGTTACCACATCTCTTTTTGGGTTGTTCTTCATTAAATAATTTCTATTATCATAAATCAATTATTGTGGAGTAAATTATAACACATGATATTATATTATAAGTAAGATCCTTATTGTATTTTAGATCTTCTCCTTTTCACATTTTTTTTCAGTATCTCCAGTTTTGATTTGTTTTTTATTATTATTTTATCATTTTGAGTTTTTTGAGTGTGTTTATTCTATTTTGAGGTGAGAGGAGGTGTTTTTTAATTTATAATAATGTATTGGCATGATCATATAGCTAGAATTACTACAAGAAGTCTACTGACAATCCATTGAGTTCCATCATCTAGTAAGTGGAATGATTGTAATAAGGTTTTTCCAAATGAAATTACACTGGCATGCTAGTTGTTATCCAACTGACCAATTTGAATTTATGGAACCATGAACTAGCTGATGAAAAATATTATAGGAAACAGATAAAAGAGTTTTATCAGATTTATTTTTCTTTGAATCCTCATTTTAATTCCAAACACACCACCCTCATGTCAAATTATCCCAAAATTATTTTAGAAACAATCAATAGATGATTTTGCCAATAAATAAATTGAAACTTCCATGATAAATGTGTAGTCTGAAGAATGTATTCTCTCTGAGTAAGTATATCCTAGATCTGTGGATTAATTATGTCATCCATCAGGTTTCTTTATCTTTGAGGGTAAGGAATATGGGGTAATAAATGAATTGTTTATTTTATTTAGGAATTTTCTTCCTTGTTTAACTTTTTTTTTCATTTTAGCCCGTATTATCTATTTGTGTATGTATATTCTTTTCAATTATTAGTCTTGTGAATTGATGTGGATGATTTTTTAAAAAATTTAAATTCATTTAAATTAGGTATTTCATTATTAATTTTTTAGGGATTACTAATTTTTTATCCAAATCATTAATTAATACCATTATTTATTTTCTTAAAAATGAAATGTTGGGTTTCATAATAAACCAATAAAAAAGAATTTTAAAATAATTTAATGGTATTTATAAAGTGATCTTGAATTGAAACGAATGATTTAAGGAATGATTTTGATGATTACTTTTGAGAATAGAGGGCATGAAATGTTTTATGAATTAAAAAAAATTGTTTTAAAATTATTTATTTTTTATTAAAAAATTATTATTAGTTATTAAATTAAATGGAATGTTTAGATAAATGATCTTAGGTCTAAATGAAATTATTCTATATTTACTAAAATAATTGGTATCCCCTTGTATAATGATTTTCGTTGAATCACATGACATCCTAGATAGTTTGATTGGTTCTTTAGATATACAATCTTGGAATGTATAAGATCTACCTAGAAAATGATTTATGATGATAAAAAATACTAAAATTACTGAAGGTAGGTGTTTAATTGTTTTTTATAGTTCCCTATTCCCCATAGGATTTCGATATAGGAATGAGTTCACACCTAGAGTAATATTTCACTTAGAATGTCTATTACCATAGTCCTTGAACTGACCAACCTCAAGCTACACAACCATGGATATGTGATTGAAAGTGATTTATATATGTATTATTTAACAAATTATGTACTCATGTATATTTGGATAGAAATTTTTCAGTCAGTCTATTTTTTATTGAAATACAATTTTTTGACTGTTCTATAAATGCCAATGAAATCATTAGAAAAACAAGTTTTACAATGCATTGTGAAAATATTACCATGCCATGATTAATTTACATTCATAATATTTAGTTATTTGATATTTGTTCTTTATATAATACCTCATGTTATCATATTTGGATATAGTTGATCACATACTTATTTTTTCATTGGATGTTTGTAAACATTCATATGCCATGTACAAGAAGAGGAAAATAACTACATGGTTGGGTGGGAATTCTAGAAAATATAAATATGGTATTTGGATGTGGAAATTGGATTATAGGATCCACATATTATGTTTTGATATTTTATTTTATGTTTTATTTATATAATTTACATATCTACCATACAGAGTGTTACTCTTGATGTCTGTTTTGGAATATTTAATGTTTACAGTTTCAATCTACTACATATTATTTGGGGATTTATTATTGTGATGAAATAATTTCCTATTATTTATTAATTGATGACTAGTCACTATTTTTATCTTGTGGGTATCGACAATTCCTTGTGGGATATTCCAAAATTGATTTTTGTACCTCTTTATCATGTTTTATGGTTTATTTCATGACATTGAAAGATATTATATATTGAGTTTTCATATATTTACAATATTTCCACCCACATATCCTATAAATACAACCTCGTCTCATCTCATCTTACTTCTTATTGAGCCATTTAACAAGAAAATTATCTATACATATCCCTTACCAACATTAATTACGATGTTCTATAGGTTTTTTATCACCATAAGACCAATATAAAAGTCATTATATGTAATCTGAATGATATTTTATAATGATTCGATATAGATATTAACCATGTGTTTATATTTTTATTTAAAATTCAAATTCCTATTATTTTATATGGACATGATGATATAAAATATATGATTCTAAATATATTCAAATATTAATATTTTAATTAAAAAACTAGTTTCTTTTTTATCCATCCAAAGGAAAATATGATCATCGCTTATATTTACTTACGACTGACCATCTCCATATAGAGTTTAATTTGGTGTTCAAAATAACTAATATGATTAATTATTATAATGGATTTAAAATATATATATGTTATTTAGTAAATAATTGTTTCTCTATAATGATAACATATTACTTACCTTCTTTCTCATTCATTTTTTGGAAACTGATAACATATCTTGTATGTATGTGTCGACTTCCAACTCTTTGAAGCGACATGATTTTTTATTCCTTACCACCTCACATGGATGATTATAATGATAAATGTAATGAATCAAAATGATATTTATAAAAAATGGATTCTTTAAATATAAAATAATTTAAACATTATATCATTTCCACTTTATTGAAATGTGGATATATCGCTCATGGATACGTACATACTACCATTGCCAAGAATTGATGTGATTCATTTTTTAAGAACACCTTAAAACATGTTCATAAAAGTGAATTTATTATATATAAATGAATAATATGTCATGTTTATGATTCTGGATAGAATGTAACCATGAATCCTTTGACCATAGTCAATCTACCCATGTTATTTTTGAGTTTATGAACCGAAAGACCACAAATAAACAAAACTGAACTTAACTAATTAAAAATTAAAAATTAAAATGTTTATAAATAATATAAAAGGAATAAATGTAAGGGCATGAACATAAAAAAGATATTAATCTACAAAAAATTACTAAAATTTAATTATCGAGGAAATTGAAATACATATATGGTGATTAAGGAGATAAGTAAAGTGGTTTCTATATATCAATTTATTTTCATAAAGACTTATGCAATTTTCACCACTCCTTATATTATGTATTTTATTTATTGTACCATTTATAATACTTTTAACAGTATTTTACTGAAAATTATAGTGTTCAAAAAAATTTAATATACTCTAATTCAATGTATTTTTATAAAAAAATTTCTTGAGTAGTACAGAATTTCCATTAATTACATGTTTTCAAAAAAATATTATCAAACATGTTCCCAAAAATTTCATAATAATGATTTTAAAATAATTCTAATGATAATTTTTAACTATCTTTTATATTTTATAAATGTTTTAAAAATGATCATCTTAATCATTTCAAATACATGTCACTTTGGGATCTTTTTACTAATTTGAAAAAAAATGTTTTTTGCACATAATTTATTAAGGTATTTTCTAGCCAAATTTTCCTTTCATTATTTGTATGATTCCACATCGTGTTTATATAATTTTTTAAAATAATGTAATTTTCCCTTTTATTAAGTGAGTTTTTTAATTTTTCATGATCTTAATAAAAAATTATATGACTTTGATTTTTTATGAGAAAAATAAAAGTAGTTTTTCTCATGAGATAATATGAAAATTTTATTTTATTTTTTGATAAAAATTTATATATATCATTTTGTTCAATTTCAAAAAAAAAGTTCATTAGTGAATGTTACCAAAAGATATGATTATATAACCGTATAGTTTTATGTAGTTGATGTATGTGGTTATAAAGACTGAACCAAAACCCTTTTGGGACTATGTCCTTTATTCGATAGGTTGGTCTGTTAAATATGTTCAATTTGTTGGGTAAATTAATGATTTTGACTAATGTAAGATACTCTAATGAGAATTTGGACTGATATAATTTGCGATATAAATTAATTGAGATATCCTCGATAAGAGACTAATAAGGAAATTTTGTAATTTTTCAGTTACAATATTATAATAAGAAATTATTATACATTATGTTTCCTATCAGTTTCCTTTTTTCATGAATATGATTTTTCATCGGAGTATTTTAATTCCCAAATGTAAAAAAAATTATGTTTTATTTAATGAAATTTTATGAAAAATAAAATGAAATAATTTTTTTCATGGTAATGATTTCTTGAATTTGGATTTTTCATTTTTATATTCATATAAAATGATTTATGAATATAGTGTGATTTAATTTTTATTACATGTGTAGGTAAATAGTAATATTGATCTAAATACTTCATTATATAAAAAATAAAACATTCTTTTTTGCTTTTAAAAATATTAAATAGATTAGCATGTTTTTTTACTTTTATATACATTACATAGATTTTAGTACACATTCCATGTTTTTTTATGTATTTACAAGGTCTAAGGATGAATAGGAACTCTTATGATGTATTGATCTATAATAAAAATTCCTTATTTAAATAAATTGTGTTATTAATGAACTTGGTGGGTTTGAATTTCATTTTGGGGAAAAATGGACATTGACTGAAATTGTACATAGTGAATTGTAAGAGTTCTCCATATTTTTTTAAACTCTAAACTTAAAAGATACTTGATATGTATAAAATTGAATCCATCTTTTAAAAATCATTTAATTATTGGTTTTCTATATTTTAAAATTATTTTTTTATATTACATGATGTGGATAACTTATAGAAAATATCATTAATACTACCAAGTACTCATAAAAGGATTCTCATTATGTTTTTTATATTTAATATGATTCTATTCTCATGTTAGTTATTCTTAGGATGGAAAGAATATTTTTATAAATATTTCTTTAGGTTTTTCAAAGTTCTTGATTTTTCATAGTTGAAACATGTATGAAAATTACTTTTATACCCCTTATAGATATGATGGGATATCAATATATATCATATTCTATTAAACCACTTATTTTGGATTCAATGTTTCAAATGAAATTTTTAATTCCATGATGGTATTTTTGGGATCCTCTTATGTAGGACCATGAAATTTTAAAAACCAATGATAATATAGTTATCAATACAAACTCACCTAGGGAATAAGAAAAAAATGATCATATTTTTTATTATGTGATTTTGTCAGTTTACTCTCATATTTAGGTCATGATTTTGTTAAATTATATCAGGTGTAGAATTATATTGAACACTATAAGTTCACTCATTTAGTAAATGTGATTTTATCTAATTAAAAATACATATTGTCATTTTTTCCAACTCTCTGAGATATAATAGTAAATGTTTTTGAATTTCATATTCAATATAGAATTTATGGTTATCATTGTACTATGTCATTAAAATTAGGGATTTTGTTAGTTGATATAATTTTAGATCCACCTCTCTATAAACCCCACCATGATTGTTTTCACAAATGTACCTTTTGAGAAAAAAATATATTAACAACTAAGGGTTATATTATAGTATAGTGGAGACCAATTCTTATCTCTAAGTAGAATTTAAATTCATTTTTTCACAATTTTTAAAATGATGTGGTATGGTTTTTCTTAATTTTAGTTATTAGTAAAAACCATGAAATTCATGATTGATTAATCAATGGATGGATATAGTAAATTATTCAAGGATTAGACATCTAATTTTCATGATATCCTGAAAATATAATGATTAATAATTCATATATTTACTTGTTCAACAATAGAATCAACAATCAGTTCTTTTTCATAAGGATTGAAAATAAATTTAACTTTCAAATTAGAAATAACTTCTTCTAACTGATCCATCATCCTATGAATTTAGGATGATATTAAGAAATCATGACGAAATATAATTAATGAAATATCCTCAAATTACTGAAGTTACTCATATTAAAGAAGTGTAACTATTAATAAATCTAAATGTATCCACTTCATTCAACACTTTAGTCAATAGTTTCTAGATATATCACCACATAGTTATTCTAGTTCAATTAAATATCAACAATATCATGTTGAGGGAAAAAGTGATAAAATAAAAATTAAATAATATAAAAATTAAATAATATAAATAAATTTAAATTAACACATATCATATCTAATAAAATATCCGAAATAAAATTACTATGATAAAAGAATTTGAAGGGAATTTTATTACTTATATTCAAAATCTATCATAAAAAAAGGTTCTTAACCATGATGCCCCAATCAACAAAAGAATTTTATCCGTCCACATAGAATGTTATAAAAATGGAATAATGACTCTGTAAACTGAAATTAAATAAAATAATCTATATAAAATCCATAGTCGCAATACACAAAGATTCAAGATAATTAAAAATCTTCTTCCATTACATCATTTTTTTTCAAAATTCTACATGTGATCTTATTTATGCGTTATCCTCCTTGTGGAATTATAATATTTCCTTTGAGATGGTAGATTTACTAAAAATATATAATTTTAATATTATATTTCATGGACTAGATAAAATATTACATGTAAGAATCAATGATTCCCAATTAAATTAATATCTCTCAAGTACTAAGATCATATAATTGTCTCCTTATCATACATATAATACACATTGGATCGAGAATATCTCCCAACGGTAGTTCCTCATAGTGTTTTGAAAACATTTACCCTTATGGGGCCTTTCATTCTCAGAAACAACACACATTTACAAATGATGAAATAATATATGTGGGTATTGGAACTGAGAATATCATATATAGTTTTTGGTTATTTTTACTATACATCCATGAAAATTTGTATATCCAATTATAACTTCCAATTATCAATTATAGAGCCAGTTAAATATTATATATGGGAATAAAAGTATTATATATCATTGAATATATGTTATTTATCATAATGATATTTTAAATGTATCATATATTCCCCAAGGAAACCACATCCTTCCCAAAAAATGGAAACTGATATTCCTCAAGTATCAATGAAATTTTCTTAGGAACCAAGATTACTTTTTACATTTGACAAAAAAATCTCTTTTTTTATAATGTGGAATATAACACCTCGATATATTAAAATATGAACATCATTTCTGATAGCATGCATGAAACCAAAATACAATATTGGAAGAAAATTTATAACCCTTATACTTAATGATATAATTATTTTAAAACAAATTCAATCTTTTTTAATTATGTCAATGTATGTAAAATTTGTTATGATCGAAACTTTCTACTCAATTAAAATATTATTATTAAAAAACAATCATTATAACACTAAAGTTATGTTTTAGGGTCTGAATATCAATATACAAATTACTAAAAAAACATTATTACACATGAATAAAAAAATTGACGGTAATCTATTGATTATACATTTAATAATAACAATTTGAAAGAAAAATGAATTCATTCCAAAATATATAATTTTTTAAATTTTTGTCTAGTAGTAATTTTCTCATATAATTTAAATTTAATTTTTTATAATTTATGAAAATTTATTTTTCAAAAAAAATTATTTTATAAATATAAATTTCAAAATTAATTGTTGGTTAATTCTTTGAGAATTTTATATGGGGTAAAGTATTGCATGAATATTGAAAAATACATGTTTTTATTGCGAATTTCAATTTCTTGTAAAGAGTTAGAAAATATCCAAATTATTTTAACATCATTATAGAAGTATAACTAGTTCTATTATATATCTATTTATATTAATTTTATTATTGTAATAATTTTCATATAAAATTTATATTGTAAAAACATTGTAAACTTTTGAACATTTTCTCTTTCAAAACCCACATTATCATTTCACCTGTGGGATTAATTTTATATTAAAAATTTCCAAATATGTAAATTGTATATGGAAAATAATATTCCATATTTTGATTCATAATATGATATATTATATACTATTTTCAGATTATTGTTTTACCATAATGAAAATAATAATAAGTAAAAGTAATTTTCTGTAGTTACGGTAAAAATGGGTTTACAGATGGGTTAAACTAAAAATATAAAGACTAAAAATTAAAAGAACCTCTAAAAATAAATTTTTATTGATATATATAGACTTTATCTCATCCTGAATTATTAATTACTTGTTTTTTGTTCTTTTTGAAATGTTAAAATCGTGTGTACATATTTTAATTTTCAAAAATTTCATGTGTGCGAATTACCTCACTTATAAAAAGCCAACTGTATCCTCTCAACATCACACATTAAAACACATTTTTTTAGAAAATAAATTCCCAAAACACTTCTATAAATTCCTCCTATAATGCTATAATCCTTATTGTGGTCAAAAACCTAACCTATTAATCCTCTTGGTGAAAAATGAAGGATGTTTTGTGAAAAAAATTAACATTCATACCCAATCTTTTACTTTATTTCATTCTGCTCATCTTCCATTTTTTCTCATAAATTGATGATATTAAATACATAATGTCCTACCTATTCTAAGATATTATGATATTAATTTAATTACCTAAATCATTCTTATCATACACAAAATAGTTTTGGAAATTATAATTTATATGTACGACGGACAACTCCCCCATGAACTGATGTCATTTATTTCCCATTACCACCTCTAAAGGTTGGATGTAATAATAGATTTAACATATTTATGTGAAATTTATAATATTATTATAATTATATAATTATCATATGATATACACCAAATTACATTACATTTTTAGGGGTATGAAATCGTCTCTAGTATATACAGTGGACTACCATTTTGTGATGTGATGTAATTCGTTTTTCACATAAAAATTATATGGATGGTTATAAGGATAAGATATATTTAATATATGGCATATTTATTATCTAAAAATAATTCTATAAATATAATATCACATATATATTCTTACCGTCTAATCCACTATAATATAATAAGGTCACTCCTGTGTAAGTGTGGACTACCACCTCCACATAGCAATGTGATATATTATTCATATTGATTTTACAAGGACGGTAATAAGAATTATATTATTTAATACAAGTAAAATTTATATAACCTAATAATTATTTATTTAATGTTATAAATTATTATTTTCATTTTATTCCCATTTATATGAAAAATGGACACTTCGTTCATGCGTATGTATGACCTACTTTCATAATGAATAGTGAAATCCATTTGTAACAAAAAAGTATGATAGTTTACTATAAAATTATATTATGAATATATAAGATATTTATATCATGTTTATAATTATATGGATAACATAACCATGGCAATGAACAAAAAAAATACATGACAATGAAGAATGTATCACCCAAAACAATGAATTTAACAACAAATTGAAAATAACCAATTATTAAAAACTATACCTAAGTAATATATTGTATGATTTATATGATTACTGTTCATTAATGGATGTTTTATATACCTATATTTTTATAAATATGTTCAGACACAAATTAATGAAGTCAAAAAGGTTGTCTGAGTTTCTTATCACACTTTTACTTCTATGAGACATATGTTATAATCAACACATATTCCATTATTTATTATGTATACTTCCCAATTTTAAATATAATATCGTGAATCTATTTATATTTTTTGTATTTAATGTTATATTTTTTTATATTTATTTGAGGGGAATTATTAATCAAATTATAAAAAAGGGGTAAGGGTTTATTTCAAGATCTCATCATTATTCAGAATTTTTTTTTGTAAGTAAACCATAAGGGAATTATTTTAGATTTATATATTAAAATCATTATATAATCTTATCCACTAGTTTTCATTAACTTTTAAATGTAATAGTACCATTTTACCCAACTTGGTACATAAAATGATTGATTATATTTTTTATGAAAATATGACATTATTTCAATATATGATCAAAAACATTTTAAATTAATGGATTTTCTAAAAATAGTTTTTATATAACATAAAATGACCCTTGAATATAGATCCAGATCTTGAGTCAAAAAATTTTCATTTACATTTTTTATATTGATAAGTGTGACCCATTTTTTCCATCGAAACAACACATCGTCAAAAGGGAAAATTTTATCACTTACATCCTAAATAACCATTTAGGATTATATTTTTAGATAATTAGGCAAAACTACTACATATTTGATTAACATGAATTTAAATGATTATATATCCCACTTAACCCATATTTTATTTTTTCACAAAAAGACATAATCATAATCCATTTTAAATCCCATCTATACATAACTTATCAACCTATTTCTTTAAAACAAAAGAAAAATTAAACATAATAACGATGAGATCAAATACATTGTAAGGGTAAATGTAATAATTGGAAATTGAATGTCATAAATGAGAATAATAAGTGCATATGGTATGATGAAATAATTAGAGTATATTATCAAATCTTTAATGAACACATACACATTAATACCAAAATCATCAAATTAGAAAACATGGGAAAATAAATAGACATCAAAATCAATTATTAGAAGCCATGTGATATCAATATAAATCATGAGATCCATTATAAAACAAAATAATATATTTAAACCCATTTCAATCACATACAGAATAACAATCATATTTAGTTTTAATCCATTTTCAGAAGTCACTGAAGCCCAATTAGATCCATTGGAGAAACCCTCAGGTAAGTCCTTCCTTATCGACTCCAAAAATAAGGTGAATTACCCAATGCATTAGAGATCAATCTTGGTGCACTAATCATATAGTCTATAACATGCTCACCTAATATATCTGTTAATCCTCATATTCAATTTTTTAGTGGGATCACATATATTTATCATGGAAACCCCTATTATCTATGTTGTAATGGGATCAATTGGTGATATCTAGTCCACCCTTTCATTAAAGTTGTAACCGGGTCACCAGATTATATCTATCACACATGGTCATTTAATGATTACAATAACAAAAATATGAATAAAACTGATAAATAAATCACTACTCCATTAATAAATTTATTAACTCATTGAAATTAAATAGAATTTATGTCATTCTGTTTGAAAACTGATTAAGTTGTGGAAAATAAATGGGTACCATAACAATATCTTTGTGTCATGGCTAACCCATAGAAATGTAATGTGTTCCATAACAATCTATTTTAAATAATATTAACCCATACAGAACATAATAATCATGTTAGCATCACTACATCCCCCCCCCCCTCGAGGATTGGTAAAAACGTGTTTTTTTGATATTGATGAATGAAAATAACCTTAAAAGACCTTAAAAATTTATAGAAAATACCCATTTCATTTTTTAAATAAATTTTTAAAAAATAAAATATTTTGAAAAGGACTTTTCATTAAAAATATCAATGAAATCATCTAAATTAATATTTTAAAAATCATTTAAAACATTTCAGGAGTAAAATATCCTTTTGTCTTTGAAAATACATTTTTTAACATAAAATAATTTGAAAATCCTTTTCTTTGAAAGTATCCTTGGAAACATATATAAGATGTTTTATAAATATTTTTTAAAACCTATATTTTTTTAAAAATAACTTACCTCTAAAATGATATTAAAATATTATATAATAAAATTTTAAAAAAATTCTAAAAAATTGTTTTGAAATAACAATGACTTCTGAATGATGGGAGAAATGAAGTCAGATTTTATTAAAAACAATTTCTCAAATATATTAATTATCAAAGTGTTTTAAAATGGTATAATTACGTTAAATTATCATGAATTTCCATATGTTATGATAATTAATGAGAATTATAATATTTCAATATTAGATACTTAATCACACATAATCTTGATAAATGATAAGATTGTAAATAATGTTTATTACAACCATTGAAACATTGAATTGTAATACCCATGAAGGAATAACAATATATTAAACATATAAATTCATTATATAAGGATATTAATGATATAAATTGGAAAATGTTAATTATATACTACTCAAATAATATGGTAAGTTTATATCATAACTTACATCTCAAATAATGAAAATTGAGACAAAAAACATTAAATGTTTAGTATCATAGAAACCATAAACCGTATGAAATACATATATTAAAATGTATTTGAATCCCAAAATATTTAATTATTGGACTCATGAAATTCATTTATGGGAATCTTATACACAATAAAACACAAATATGTTGTGAATATGACATGTATCTCATAGAAATAAAAGTGAGACTGGGAAAAAACCATACCTTGAGTCTGGTTTTTCATTCTTGTTATTTATCTTCATCAATAATAAAAATATATTAATAATTAATTTAATTAGAACCATTTTCATGTTTATAATTACTTTTCACTTATAAAAACCTTTTATGTAATTACATATTCAATTATATTTCTGTTAGATGTGTTGACCATATTCCGTTTGTATGTCAAAAACTACTTTGGTATGATGACTAAAGTCAAAGAGATCAAAATTTAATCATATAAAAAATAATAAACATTTAATAATTATTATATATTTACATAAATTAAAAATTTCATACCAATCAGGAATGTTTTTTATGAAAAATGAACCAATGTTACAATCATGGTGATGGTAGGTCGTATGTATGCATGGGAAACATTTTCCATTTTCCATGATCATTCTGGAAATAAGTTATCTAGAATTTTATATTTATAGAATTATAATTATATCATAAATACAATTATATTTAATTATATATACATACATATACCATTATTTTTAATGAAAATGAATCACATCTCATTTAGGATGCATAAGTCCACACATCCATGAACGATGTTGTTACTTTTTCAATGAGTAAAATGGTAAGAATAAAATGACATATTATATATCTATAATGAAAATTATTTCATTAATATCGTAATTATTTAATTTATACCATATATATTCATTATATTTTCTCTTAGTACCTTCCATGTAATGTGTTAGTCAAAAATGATTCACATCACTTCATGAAGCAACAGTCTATCATACACACAAGAGATGTTATCGTATACATTACTATATAGACTTCAAAAAAGGTATATATGATATATTGACTCTATGGGTATAATTTTTTTTATAAAAATCATATATACCATATATAAACATTATTTCCATAATTATTCCAAATCATGATATGTGGTAGTGTAAATATTAATGACATCGGTTATTGAGGTGATAGTCCGCCATTCACATGAATGCTGAGTTTGTAACAAATTTGAAAAAAGTGTGTGTGGGTGTATGTTTTACCTTTAAAATAACAACATATAATTATATTGTGTTTGGGTATCTCTTTTCTATTTTAATCTTCTTGAAAGAATTTATACTAAAGTTAATGAATTTTGGATGAGATTAAGGAAGTTTGGATGTGATTTTGACAGGTTTTGGTCAATAAAAATAACATTACTGTTGTGAATAAGTGGTGAGAGTGAATTTATTTTTATACTGGAGGTGGGGTGGAATTATATAAATGTAAAAATTAAAACACAATATATAGGTCTATATTACACAATATGGTAAAAAAATTGAATAATTTTGAAGGAAAAGGATTAACTATTTGATAAATACCTCCAATTCACAAAATAAATTCATTTTTAACAAGTCGTTATTTAATATTAATGTTTAATCATTTCTATCTTTATATTTTTTACCGAGGTAACTTGTATATTTTTATTTTCATAGGTAATTTATACATTAATATTTCAAATAAAAATATATTTATTATATTATTTATACCCTCTTATTATTTATATAACTTCAAATTTCATAACTAAAAATACTATATCTGGGAAAAATTAATTTTAATAAAAATTATGAATATCTCAAAAAAAATATTTTACCATTAATCATGATATTTAATATAGTTTTTTCACTAATTATTATGGAATAAAATTATGTTGGTTGAATTATATAATGAAAATTAATATTAATAGAAATATGGGATATGTTATTATAAATTATAATCTCATAAGTGGTAGAATTTCATTTCAAATTAATCCCGCGGATGCGATGACAATGTGAATTTTTAAAGTTAAAATGTTCAAAATATTGCTATTTTTTATATCATAATTAAATATAAAATTTATTCTATGGACCTAAATTTGATTAATATATTTATAACTGATATTATTTTTCATTAAACCTAATTTAAAAAAATATATATCATTTCCAATTTTTTAAATGAAATTCAAGTTTTCAATTAAAATCATGTATTTTTATCATTTCATTAAAAATTAAAATACTGAGAAAAATAATAAAAATTAACCTTACAAAATTATAAAATTCCAATATCAAAAAAGATGTTTTTTTCAAATAAAATTTATTAATGTTTGAATATTTTGTTTTAATTCTTTTGAACCATTAAAAGTATGAAAACGCCTTATTAGTCAAATAAGTATTTTTGTATGAAAATTTTGAATTTATTTTTTTATTCCAATAAAATATATTATATGAATGTAAAAATATAGAATATATAAATTTCATTAATATAATTTAATAATATAAATTAATTTAATTTTTTATGTTAAAATTCTTTTGTGCGCATAAAAATGGTTTTTTATAAAAACATTTCCTTTATATTCATTAAGTTATTGTTTTCATTTCAAATTAATTAGAACCCAATGAATTAATTTTATAACCATATGTTAATAATATTTAGAAAAAAATTAATAATATTATTTTCCTCTATTATAGTGGTTATGTGATAACTATAATGTTAAATAATTGTATTAATAGTATATTGTTCTCTGGTAAGAATTGAATTTTTTATAACATAAGTTATTAAAGAAACTCAATGTTATGTGTATCACAATATAAAATTGGGGTTTTGTATAAGAAAAGATAAACTATTAATTATGTGTAGCGCAATATACCATGAAATTTTAAATTAATTTTAAAAAGATATTTCATAAAATATCAGGATGTTGCATAATACCCACCATAAAATGAATTTCAGGATTAAAATTTCAATGTTATCAAAGGATTAAAAAAAATTAATAACATTATTTAATCCTACTTTATAAAAATGAAAACTATATTACAACCCTTAAAAAGGGAATGTGGTAAACATAAATGTTCTCTGAATTTATACATAACTATGATTCCACATGAGGAGAAAATAATAGGATATTAAAAGATATATATGGAAGGGAAAACCAAATCACATGGGATAATAGTGATTGATAGGGAATGTGGTCAAGTTGAATTAAATTAAAAGGAAAATAGGGGTGGAAAATCATTGATATCATAAAAATTTATGGGAATAGGATAACATCTTATTTCAAATCCTCTTCTAAAATTTGAATGATAATTTTCACCATCTAAACTGAAAAAAATAATGAAATATACTTACATATGAGGTAAAATTCCCATCCTTTAACCAATTTCCACCACTAATTTTAATTTTTATTAAGTTAATGTGAATTGAACAGGGTTTTTATTTCTCCAAAATAAAAAAAAAATTGAAGACCACATAACCTTAAAAAGGGATATTAATGATATTCCTACCCTATTTAGACATTAACAAAAACCAAAATGGTTAAAACATATAAATATAATTCCCAAAATGATTGATCATTCATTTGATACATTAATCCTTAAATGTAATACCCATAGATAAAACAAATAAATTTTTATCCCAAATATTGTATAATCATTTCCTGACAAGGTTTGAATCCTGATGATTAGAATGATTTGATTATATATTATTCCAAGATCAATTTGTATTACTAAAATAAAATCACATACATATTCAAAATAAACATAATCATTACTGGTTAAAATATTTCATATAAACTAGGACATTATGTTGACCAGTGGTAGTTGTGAAACTCGTATCATTCTTTTTTCTCGGTTCAAACACCAACTCTAAGGAAACTTCTACAGTTTATTACCCAATATATTAATTTTCACATTTTTTTTCATTAACCAATAAAAATAATTCCTCCCTCAAGAAATTTAATTTTGATGCTAGTTGTTACAGATACATAAAACCAGAATAACATCTCAAAAATTTCATTAAAATCCTCAGAATGTTTACTAATTAAAACACTCAAATGAGGTGTCCAAGACATTGAACATATGATCATCCTAAATGATATATACATGTGATGGAATCCATAACTCTTAATATATTCTCATATAAAAACATCCTAAAATATAAAGATATATCAACCTACCTTTGTATCCAACTCTAGCAACACAATACCCAAAAATATAGATCTAGTGAATGAATCATGAACTTTATTTTTCTGGTTTTGATTCTGTTAAGGGTGAACCATTTTTTTATTCAAAACCTGACAACATGAAAAAGTAAAATTGGATCAAATAAATCATAGAGTTCCTTTCAGGATTTGAGTTTTATAAAATTATTATAAACAATAACATGAATAATTCAAATGAC
The DNA here is from genome assembly GCA_963277665.1 of Viscum album. NCBI lineage: Eukaryota > Viridiplantae > Streptophyta > Magnoliopsida > Santalales > Viscaceae > Viscum > Viscum album. Next base: position 2,079,068,391 of record OY728140.1, read on the forward strand.
ATTAATTAAAAATTTATCCCACTAAAACCATCTTGTCTTTTTCACATCAAAAAATCCTCACCATCCATATTATATCCATTCTATGAATAACTCATTTAAACTCATTCTTTATAACTTGCCTAAAATTGCACATATGAATGGTGATCTCAAATACACAGTATGGTTAGACATAAGAATTAAGAATTAAATGTAATCAATGATCATAAGAATAACTTATGTTTATAATGACATAATCATAGAGCATGAGTGAACCATACAGGAACTCATATTGTAGATACCTAGATCATAAATTATTTCAACATGGAAAATGAAGTAGTCATAAAAAAAATAATGATTCATGTGATAACAATCTCAATAATGATAAACATTATAACCCATAAGAATCAATTAAAACCCTTTTCGGTACCTTTTTAAAACACTATCATATAAAATTTTAATATGGTTTTAGAATTAACTAATCACCATTTATATCCATAAAAGAAACCCTCAGGTAATTCACACTATTTTCCTCTTAAAATATGGTAAATTACCCAGTTCATTGGTGCACTATATATCCACACCTATAGTATAAGATATAACATTCTCAACTAGTGCTATATAGGCCTCCCCATTGTCAAATCTATAATGGGATCACCTAAAGATATCTTGGAAACTCCATTATCTATGATGTAACTGGATCACTCAACATTATCTGGGAACCCCTTCATAAATGATGTAATGGGATCACTAGTCTATCTGGGCCACCCAATCATATATGATATCCAAGAACCAAAACAAGAGTAAAAATCATTGAAACAATCATTATTAATTTTATTTCATTAATAACCCATTGAAATTAATTAGCGTTAATATCAATATCATTGAAACATAATTAACCCATAAAAATAAATAGGTTTTATAAAAATGTTTTTGTAATATGGTTGACTCGTAGAAAATACATGGGGAGAATAAAAATATCATTCAAACAATATCAATCAATATAGATAAAGAAATATCATGGTATAATTATAAATTTTCCCCAATGATGGATAGGTAAAAATAGGGGTTGTTGATGTTGTTGAATAGAGACAACATTAAACAATTACAACCATGATGTTTTTGAAAATACCCTTTTCATTTTCAAAATAACTTTTAAGAAACAAAAAAAATATTTTTAAAATAATTTTCTTTTATAATTAACATGAATCATCCTAAAGTAATATTTTTAAATTCATTTATTACCTTGCATGATGAAATGCATTTTCATCATTGATAAACACTTTTCAAAACAAAAAATATTTTGAAAATAATTTTCTTCGATAAAAAATATTGGAAACACATGAAACATGTTTCATAAATAAATTAGAATACTTATTAAAATGTAGAAATAAATAAAAATAATTTCCCATTAAAATTATATTCTAATATCATTTGATTTTTTTTGAAAACATTGATTTAAAATAACATCTATTTCTAATCAAAGAGAAAATAGATGATAAATTTTCTTCAAAAACGTTATCCTTTTATGGGAAAATTAGTGGAAAATGGTATAGTTTCGTTTAATTATTATGAATAATCATAACAGTAGATAAATACTGAATATTATTATATTTCAACATCTTATACTTAACCATACAAAATCACGATCAATGATGATAATGTGACAAAGATAATAACATTTTTTTTATATTGAATTGTAAACACCATGAAAGAATACTATTAAATGAAACTTATAATATCCTTTGTATAAGTATGTTCATGATATAACATGCTAATGTCTAATAATACACCCATCTTAAATGAAGTTTGGTTTATAACATAACTCACATATCATTTAAGGAAAATTAAGACAAAAATTCTTTAACGTATTGGTAACATTGATCCCATACACCCCATAAAAGAGAGATCCCCATATAAATAAATATATTTAAAACTACATAAATTTTTATAAAATATTATTAAAATAGATTCATTCTTATTATATACACCATAAAACAAAAAATAAGAGGCGAATATGGCATATATCTCACAGAAATAAAACTCAGACGAGAAAAAATCCTTAATGTGAGTCTAATTTGTCATGTTTGTAAATTTTTATCTTGAATAATAGTATTTTTTGAAAAAAAAATAGTTATTGAGATAACATTAAATTGTTATTATTTATTTTATTTTTCTTATAGAAAATTTATATAATATTACTTTTTCAATTATGTTTAAGTCGATTATTTTGACCATTTTTTGCTTCTGTGACATAAATTACATTGGTCAGCTTACTATACTAAAAATGTTCATAATTAAAACATATATAGAATAATAATAATGAAATAATTATAATATTTAAACTATAATTACACTTTTAAACCCAATCATAAATTATTGATATTTAAAATGAATCAATGTTACGATAATGGAGATGGTCGGATGTACAAACACCTCAGTAATGTTTACAATATTCAATTATAATTATGGAAATAAGGTAATTAATATTTTTTATTAAATAATGAAAATTATATAATAAAATCCATTTTTAATTATATATAATTATTTATTTTATAATTTTTATGCAAAAGGAATAACATCACTACGAGTATGTGATATTCCACACATCCATGAATGACTTATCACATTTTCAGTATGGGAAATTATAAGAAGAAAAAGATATATTATATTCCAATAAATATAAATTTTTCATTAATTTAATAATTCTTCAATATATATAATATATATTAATTTTATTGACCAATATTACCTTCCATGTAATATATTAGTGAAATATGTTTTACATCACTTCGTGTGGGATAGTCCTCCATACACATGAGGGACATTATCGAACCCCTAATGTATGAAATGTAAATAGGGTGTATAATAAATACTTAATAAAAAATTATAATTATGTGAGGTGGTAGTACACCATACACAGGAATGATGTGTTCATAAACATTTTAATAATGTTTCTATAGTTTCATATAGTACCCATAATATAAAAACATTTCAGTGTAGTTATGATACATATTTTATTATATAGTCATATTATAATAATAATTTACAGTGTTTTAGGAAATAATAAAACAAAAACATCTATTGATGAAATTTACCTCTTCTTCGACTGTCTCCTTTGATTTGAATCATATGAGTTCCTTGGATGGAATTATTCCAAAATTATATATTCAAATATGATCTGAGAGATTATGGAATGTTTTGTTTGATGTTTTAGTTCAATAAAAACTGTTTGAGGTGTGTGATGAATTGGGGATAGTTAATTACCTTCTATAATGGACAAGGAGTTGCATTCTTCTAAATAAAAATAGTTAAACACTTTTAAGAGGTCTTTCTTAACTCATGTGACACAAAATTCGTACAATAATTATTGTTATAGATGAATTTACCTACAAAAAATAAATAAATACATTTTCTTATCAATTTATTATGTACTCATTATGTTAACTCTATTTTTTTATATTTAACATAGAAACATGTATCTTTTTATTTACCTTGAATAGTTGACCTTTAATATTAAAATTTTAAATATAATTTTTTGATAATTTATAACAACTATTTTGAACTATTATGTAAAATTAATTACATAAAAATCATATTTGTTTGAAAATTGAATTATAATATAAATGGATATAATGTCAAACATTGTGTTTTAACCCAAATCACATTAATTACTTTTAATTGTTTTCACATATAAATTTGGCCACAAAAAAATTACATTAGTACATGATATAAAAAATTTCGATTCCCAATATAAAATTCATTTCTTTAAATTAAATTCATAGAAGTGGTAGAATTTTATTTAAATTTAATCATGCAGGTGTGATGAAAAATTGGGATTTTAAAGTGAAAATGTTCGAGAGTTTATTATTTTTTATATCTAAATTCATTGTAAAAATGATTATAAGAACCTAAATTGGTATAATTTAATTATTATTGATATTATTTTCCTTTAAAATTTATTTAGAATATAACATAGTATTATAAATTATTTATATGAAAATAATGTTTTCAATTATAATCGAGTATTTTTTACTATTCATCAAAAAAAGAAACTTCTCTAAAAAATACCAAAAATTAACCCTTAGATAATTTTGACATTACGATTTAAAATAAAAAATATATTTCATCAAATAGATTTTAAAAATGTTTCAAAACATAGTTTTAACATAAGTCTTCCAATGAAAAGCTGTTAATGTGGCTTTAGAAGATATATATCATTTATATACAAAAGTTGGTTTTTTCTTATCTTATTCCTAGAGAAATATATTAGATGAATTTTAAAATATAAAATATATAAAATTTGTTAATATCATTCAATAATAGTAATTAATTTAATTTGTTAATATAAAATTTTTTGGGTGCATAAAAATAATTTATTATAAAAAAATTGTTTTTATTCAGTTACATTTTATTATCATTTTCTATGTAATTGGTAACTGATTATTTCATTTTATAGATATTTTTAAATAAATATTTTCATAATTTTGTTACTATTATTCACTAATTCCATTCCAACATCTTGGTTATAACATTCATTTTAAATAATAGTATCAATAGTAATATAGTGTGACAGATAACGTGGTAATGAATATTTCAATGATAATGAAACCACAATCCAAATTAGTTTGTAAAATTTCATTGATATCATTAAAAAAATATGGTAATATGATAAACATTTATTTTAAATACTTTTCTAAAATATAAAGTATTTTTGATCATATAGACTAAACAAAAAATTGATTCTATTTAATTTTAAACTAAAATTTCATTCATTGACCAATTTACACCACCAAGAAATATTTTTCACTAAAAGATGAGTTCTCAAGATGGGTTTTCTTACACCTAAATTGTATAAATAAAATTTTAATGATAATATGACCATAATAGTGATAGTTTATTTATTTTACTTATCTTTGGAAATTAAGAGAAAATGTAGGTTAAAAAATATTATTATAATTCCCAAAAATAATTACCCCTTCATATGATTCATTAATAATTAACATTAATACCCGATGTTTAAACCAAAACATTCAATAACTTTTGTCCTTAAATTTCATGAATAATTTATTAACTATGATTGAAACCAAAAGATTATGAGGATATTTTTATATATTATTACAGTATCAAATATTATTCCTAGAATAAATTCCCATACATTTTGAAAACAAATATAATAATTAACTATAAAAAATTTCATATTAACTAATGTGTCATGTAGGCTAGTTATATGTTTGAAGACCTTATCATCCATTGGAAATGGGTTAAATTCCCACCACTGATCCTGATGTTACATGATATCACCCTACATATGGTTTGTCCTATTTTTTCCTTAATAATAAAAAATATTTCCTCCCTAAAAATAGATCATGTTTATCAAAATGGATACATATACCACATCCCAAAAAATTCACTAAAAATATCATTTCAACATCAAAATTTTTATTACAAAAATCCCACATATGATGTATCAATGACATTGAATACTTTATCATAATTAATCATATTGACTTATTACTGTATCCAAAATAAATCATCACTATTATTACTTACATGACTGTTGCATCATTTTAAGATAAGCATCATAGTAGAGAATCAAATCCAGGATCCAAAAGTGTATTATCGTGGGAAAATTAGTTTCATACATATATTCAAAATAATAAAACACAAAAATTTATTTAAACTAATCTTTATTATCGTTATAATGCTCATTTTCTCCTCAATTCTTGTAATACTGTGATGATATACAGCAAATAAATGGGTGAGGTAAAATCTAAATAAGATGAAGAATAATGAAGTGAATCAACAAAACATGGGTTAGTATAATCATCATAATCATGAAATAAGTAAATAATAATAATAATAATAATAACTAGGAGAAACTTATGAAAAATTCATGAAATTTGGAAATGAATAAAAATGAAACATCATGTATTATTTTTCAAATAACATACATACTTGTGACCAAATCTATCATCATGTTCATGCATAACATAAATGATTAATCATAAAATCATCATTTTGAAAAATTATATCCTAAATTTTCTGAATATTACACACTATCTCATGAGATAAATCACATTAACTAGTGAATTTTTGGGAAATATTGTTTAAATCCAATATGTCACATCATAACAATTAGATAATCAATCATGCCACAATGAATGTATAATAATCACAAAAATAAGGAAACCCATGGAAATTAACGGTTTTCAAAAGTATTTCATACAAAATTCATTCATGAATAAAATTAGGGGTCACTAAAAAAATGAATATAAAATTTGGATTATAAATCACCAATCACGTGTAAATAAGAAAGAACTCAAGATAAATCATGATGTGTTTTAAAAATAATATTTCAATTAGAAAATATTTATATTTTTCAATAAATAAATTTAGAAACATTTATATAAACAAAATTTAGTGGGAGGAATAATGAAATGATATATAAGGAACATTAATTGGACATTTATAATGAAATATGATGTGGATGAGTGAAAACCCAGAGAAAGATAGTTGGGATCGAGAATACATTTAACTTATGTTCCATTTCATTCTTCACTTGTACTTAATGTCCCATATAATCAAATTTATATTCATTTATTACTTAATACATAACCTATCAAAAATTTATTTGATTTATTTTAATTTTACTACGTTTTTTATGGAAATATTGATGAGTTATAGAGTTTAATTTCATAGTTCATGCAGTGTTCATTTGATGGGTTTTCATGACCAGTTCACTTGTATATAATTATGGAAGTTCATGAAAAATGAGAATAATTCTCCATAATTTAAATTACAGGTTAGTAGTGGCTGCAAATAATTTTTAGTGGGATTATATGCCTTTTGGATTCAGATATGGGAATGATTCATTAGATAAATTGTTAATTATAAACATTTAGTTTATTTTAGAGGATTTTCGGTCATCAAAAAGTATTTTTGTTTTATTATTCAACATTATTTATATATATTAGTTATAGATCATAAAACATGATATAATATATATTTTAAAATAATCTTTTACCATATTTATTATTTTAGGAAAATCTATGAAGTCATGAAAGGAAAATAGAAACTCATCATACACGAAGGTGGTGAGTCAGCACGTCACAGACAATGTTTTCAGTTTTAGAATAGAATGATAAGAGAAGAGATAAGATGATGGATAAGATATTAAAAAAATTATAGTTAAATATTATACTGGAGTTATCATTCTTGTTTGAATAAGGTGACATGAGGAGAGGATAATAAAAAACTACAAAGATTATGGATTTTAGATTTTAAATATGTTCCCCTTGAGAACCCCCTTTAGGAACTTGGGTTTTTCAATTTTTTAAGACCAGAATATATTGGATGTTGTGAATAGTATTGGGAAGGTAAATTGGTATAAATTAGGAAATCTAAAAGTCTTCTAAGGTGTGAGTACATGAGGTGGTGATGGGTGGTATTTATCAGGGGAGGAGAGGGGTATTTTTAATTATGTTGACTATTTCTCTATTTTGGTTCAAGAATATCAATATTGTTGGTACATATTATAAAATAAATTAAATATTGAATTATTTTTATATATTATGCTTTATATATGATCCATGACTCAAATATTCATGTATTTGACTTGATATTTAATATAATGTCAATTACCTTATTTGACTATTCTCAAAAACATTATTAACATTTTATTAAAATCACAAAAATTGACCCTAACTACATTTTGATGTTTATAATTAAAAAGTGAAAACCATTTTATTAAAATAATTGTAAAAATAATAATGAACTCATATTTAATTAAAATCATTATTTATTCGAGAAAATATCGATTTTCTTATTATAATAGATTTCATGAAATTTCGATAAATTAAGTGACATCAAATATAACTATATTATAATTATAATAAAAAAATTATTTTAAGAGTCTATTTTATAAAAATATATTCTATTATTAGTTATTATTTTGATCATAAAATTAAAAATTAACATTGACATTTTATAAAAATAGCGACACTTAATTTTTCATTTTGAAAATATTACTTTACTTATACTATGAAATAATTACATAATATTTAAATTTATATGATGCATATAATTTATTTTACATCGATAGGTGATATTACTATTCTATTAGACGAATTACTATTCCTAATTATCATTATACTATCAAGTGTTTAGGTTACTATTACATCTATATAGGTTCATTAATTTATATAAATAAAGCTTATTTCATTATTAATTTATTAGAATAAAATTTTTATTTATTTCACTATGTGATTTATGTGAGTTAATCTATATAACATAATTTTAGGAAGGTAAGTTCCATGGATAATATTCAAGGTCATTACATTCTTCCACCCATTGTAAATTTTTCTCTCAAAAGTTTTTTTATATACTATGGTGGAAAATGTGAGTGTATTTCTCCTCTATATCTTCCTCCAATTCCCATCTTTCTTCTTCATACTTATGGTTATTAAAACACACATTGACATGGTGATTCATCTAGTTCCATAATAATTTGTCCATACAATCCAAGATCTTCACAGGATGTTCTTTTTAAGAGACAATGTTTTCCAATTGTACCACATCCTGATTTAATACATGTGAGGGGTCCGAAATGTACATCCTTATGGGAGAAACATTGAACACATCATGAAATTGATCCATGTTTTCTCTAAGTGATATTTGATAGGACATTTCTCCTATGTGATCAATGATTTCAAATGGAAAAACATACTTTAGGATAAATAGCACTTTTTCCAAACCATATTACTTTATTCCATAGTGATATTCAAAGGAAGATTGTGTCCCTAACATCAAAATCCAAGCCAATTTGATGGTTTTCAGTATAGAAATTTTTTCAACTCTAAGAAAGTTTGATATGTTTTTGGGTGGATTGAACCTTCTCTATCATCCTCTGCGGAAGATAAGGTTCAAGTAGCATTACTTTCACAACAACATCCCAAAAAAGTAAGATTTAAACATTGATTATCATACAAAACATCATATGGATCTATTTAAATACTCAACTAGAAGATGTTTCTATATCAAAAAAGAACTAATGGGAGATGAGGATTTCAAAATCCATTGAATTCTGGTTATGAGGATCTCATCATGTCCTTGGGCTTCAGAATATTCCTTTCATAATGGACATTATTTTGGAGGTGATAGGTTTTGCTGAAATTCAATTAAATAAAAAAGATATGTTGAATAATTCTCTAGAATTTAGATCTGATCCTTGGATCACAATAAAAAATGATCTACAGTAGAACAACACGAAGACTCTCAACTTATGTCACAAATATAATGGAAATTTATTGAAGAAAATAAATCTTCACGAATAGTGATAAAGTTGTATTTATTAGTGATTACTTCCACCACAACCCATATTACATTTTTTCCATTGGATGTTACTAAAAGACTAGTGATAAAGTCCATATTAATTTTCACTCACTTCCACATGGGTATAATAAATGGTTTCTTTAAGCCATTGGACATTGGTCTCTCTACATTAACTTTCCAACATTCCATACACAGTGACAAATAATCCACAATATCCTTTTCATATTCGCTCATAAGATGTCTTCTTAAAGAACATGGTACATCTTGGTACTTCTAGGATGGATGGATAATATGGGATTATGCATTATCCAATTTATCCTTCTTTATCATACGTGACCTGGTAATACACAAATTCATTTCAATCCAAATTTGTATTATTCTCGTATATGTGGAACTCTTGTATATTTTATTATTTTACTGCTTTCACCTACTTTTAATGCTTCATATCATTCATTTATGACTCCTTGGTCTTCTCTTGGATAGATGGTTGTGGAATCATTTGGTAAAGGTATTTTTTCTTCCCTACCATTATGATTTCCAAATCCATCCTTTGTGTATCCATGAAGAGATGTTCTTTATTAATTCACATAATAGATTTCGTTGTAGGATATTTTATGTTATGTGCATCAATATAATATTTTACTTTCCACGATGGTAATAAATAGAGAAATCATAGACCTTTTTATCTCTAACCATATTCTGTGACTCATTTTTGGATCCTTCTTTGTAAAAAAATTCTTTAGACTCTTATGATCAATATATATGTCAAAAAATTTAACATAGAGGTTGTGTATCAATATTTTCTAAGTGAAAACTCTTAGCTACTTGCTCCAGATCATGCCTCAGGTAGTCCTTCTAAGGGATTTTCAAATTCTATGAGGCATAGGTTGTCACATTATCATTCTTCAGGAGTAAAAAACAGAAGCCTTTCTTTGAACCATCATTTTTTATCACAAAATATTATACACATATTGTTAGTTTATGTATAGGTGTATAAATTTACCTCTTATTAATATCATTGAATCCTTCCTCATGTTATTCCATCTATGCATACTTTACCCCTTTCCATGTTAACTTAACTAAAAAGTTATACAATAGTGAAAAATTACTAAAAAAACAATGGTAGTACCATGATATTATAAGAAATATTTGAATTTTAATGACACTAATGGGTCTCATCCATTCGTCAATAAATATTTCAATGTAATGGTCCATAGATAATCCCTCACTTGAGTTCACATACCCCAAAAATGTGGCTTTCCAAATTGAAAAGTCACACTTACTGAAAATTGAATTGAATTTCTCATTCCTTATTAATTCAAGGGAAATCCTATGATATTTTTCATGGGCTTACTTACTCATTAGGAATATAATAATATCATCAATAAATACTACCATATATTTCTGATGGTAGTCTCTAAATATTCTATTAATCAAATCCATGATTATATTAGTGTAATTAATTTGTATGAATGGAATCACTAGAAACTCTAAATGCCCATACATTTTATAGGAATTAGTATTCTAAATATCTTCATTGTTCACCTTCCATAGATGATATCAATAACAAAGTGCCACCTTTTAGAAGTACTGATATCCTCTTAGCTGATTGAACATGTCATCAATACATGGAAGTAGATACATGTTCTTTTTGGTGGCCTTATTGAGCACTTAGAAATCAATAAAAATCCATATTGGCCCATCCATATTCTTGAAAAAGATAACTGGCATACCACAAGGTTAATAACTAGGGAATTAGAACCATTTTCCCTATTTCTCATTCAGATACATCTATAACTCCGCCTCTTTGATTTGGGTTATCATATCGAAACATTTTTATATTGGAGTGAATCTAGGCATAATTTTAATGATAACTCTACATTATTATCTACGAAAAGTATTTGTATATATTTACGAAATACTTTAGTGTATTCCCTAATAAGGGGTATTTCATAATGTTGGATTATTTCCATCGATGCAATTGTTTGGGATATATTTTCTTCTTTAATGGTTATCAACACTGACAAAATTTATGGATTTTCCAAAGGATATTCATGATCTACTTTTAATTTCTAGAAGAGTATGGGATGGTTTGGGGTAAGAAAATATATTTCCATATCTCAATAGTTTATGAGTCCTCTATATATTGAGATCCAATACATTCCTGCATAGAATAAAATTCCAAAAAAGTAATAATTATAAAATTTTTTGTAACATTCTTCACCCATACAGCAAAAGGAGTATATTCCAACACTTGGGTTTCAGTGATCACACCACTATGTGCTTTTACAGATACTTATACATCAATGTAATTGGGATTTGATTTAGTAGTTCTATAAAACATATGTTATATAAAATAATGTGTAGAACCAAAATCAAATATGGAATTTTCCATTAATTGGTGAATATAACGTGGAACGTGTACGACTTCTTTACTTGATTCACTTTCGTAGTAGTGATAAAATAATATTTCCCTTGAACCTTTGTCTTTGGAGGCTATTGATATTGAGTACCCTCAAGGATTCAAGGTTTAGTACTTTGGATTGGACATTTATCTTTCTCCCAATAGTTGAATCATTGAACCTTCCATCATATTGTCCATATTCACCATGTCCTACTGACATTCATGATCTTTGAGGCATTCTCTCCCAAGCATGAGGCATATTTCTATATCATTGAGTAAATTTCAATGATGTTTATACCAACATTTCTGAAATTTTATTGTTTGAGATTTCATTCCATCATTTTCATAAGATCCCCCAACATTAAACTCTATTTTTAATTATTTATCTCCATAGCCATGGGACTATTCTACATCATCCATCTCCACATTCAGATCACATCAAACAACTTCCTCATAAATCCCAAAGTCTCTAATATATTTATCCTTTCAATGGCGTTTTTATACCATTATTGAATCTATCTGTCATTCTATCATTATTGATTACAAAACCTAATGCATACAATGGAATCATTGTAATATTTTCATCATAATCCATTATAGATTCACCTCCACTTTTCTTGATATCAATGAATTATCTATCCTTGTTTTTCTAAAGAGTTTGAGGAAATTATTGTTAAGGAATATTTTATTTAAGTATTCCAATTCCACCTCTTCTATTTAATGCTTTGCCACTGTGTTATTAATCAATATCTAACATTTATAAGCCTCTCTATCAAAATAATGGATGTCTAAAGTCACATTCTCTTTCATAGAACTATAAATAGCAGAGAAGATTTTTTCATTGAGTAAAACACTATTCCAAAATAACTGGATTAAAAGATCCACTACATGTCGGTTTTCATTGATACATAATAGATTTTATAGACGGTTTTTTTATATTAGGTAAAGGAAAATGTTCCACCTGGTTCAGGTTATTATTTATAGCTTGAGATACCTGGGAAAGACTCACATTGATTTTTTGAACTCCACATCACATATCATTGGGGTTTTCATTCTCAATATTGCTGTAATTTCCCTCAAATGGGTTTTTGTCCAAGTTTCTCCTAGTTCCCAACATTTTCTAAAATATTAAAGCTTCGAACAAAACATATTTCAACAAATAATGAATAATTTATTCTTTTACACAATTAACAATAAATGAATAAAATTTGATATCCCTATGTTAAAAATTTTAACTAAAAAAATATTCCATCATATTGATATATACTTATTTTTATCTAAGAGTTTTCATTGACATTCTCTAATCAAAATTCAGATATTCACTAAATTGTGCTATAAATACAACTATAGATACCATGTTTTTTCTTACATGACTATTGTATAATTTTAAGATAAATATCATTATAGAGATACAAATTAAGGATAAAAATGTATATTGTCTTTTGAAAATTAAACACATTAATTACTTGTACATAAGAAAACATATACATTAATATAAAATATTTTTGTTTATCATTATGGGGATCATGTTCTACTTAGTACATATAGTCACATGAGGATATACATAAAATAATGAAACCAAATAAAATTATAGTAACAGGATGAGCAAGGACATGATTTAATAAAACATGGGTGAGAATAAAAATAATCATCATATCATAAGAATAAATCATCATCATAATCATGATCGTCTACTTTAGAGAAAGGAATGAAACGTGTAAATGAAAAAAATGAAACATGAAGTCATAGTGGTCAAATACCACACATATTTATGAACAATGATATCCTCACACTCACACATAACATATATTCACATTCATAACACCATTATTATGACCAAATCTAGAATCATGTCCGCACATATTACACCTTATCTGTTGACATAAATTGTAATGACCCAAACATTTATTAATATAATTTCTCTATTCTTTTAGTAATTTAGTAATCACATATAATCACTTATGGACCATAATAAAACCTTTATAAATAAAAATTTTATGAAATGGGTTGTATTTCTACAAGTTATGCAACAAGTACTAAGGAAATAGTAACTTGACCATAGGAATAGTAAAATGACCCTTATAGATATTAAACAATCCAAGTGAATAGTATCCTCACCCATGAATGTATATCTTAAATTTAGTCATATTAAAAATAAAATAACGATATAATTATATCGTACTGTAATTAAATATTGTTTTAAAATTTATTAATTAATTATTGGCATTTTTATAAGTCATAAATATTTAATTTAAATTTGATAAATTATATAATAATTTAAAAGAAATTTTTTTTAATAAAATGTATTAATAAATTTATATTTTTTATTTCTGATGATTTTGAGATAATTTTATGATAACTTATGTAATTTTTGGAAGTGTTATAAGAGCAGTTATAATTATAAAATCAATATTTTCCATGTAAATGATGATTTTAATTAAAAATTAAATTACTCTTATTTATAATATTATTCTCATAAGATGGTGTTCATTTTTAAATTATATGGGTCAAAAAATAGTTAGGGTGTATTTTTTGGAGTTTACTAAAATACATGAGTTTTTTTATGAATAGTGAAATATGATAATTTACAATAAAAGATAAATACATTAATAATGGACACATAGATGATTTAAGGATGATTTGAGCCAAAAATATTGAACTATACTACATTTTTTAATATTTTTTGTGAATATTCTTATACTACTCACATTCTTGATCTAAAATAATAATCTATTTATTAAAATAATGGGGCAATACCTCTCTCCTCCAGTATAAATAAAACCACTCACAACCACTTCTCCTCACTCCTCTCAAGATTTTATAATGTCGTAAATCCTTCCCAATCATTTTCCTAGTCCCTACCCTAGGTATTTGAGCTCATGGTCTCATAAAAAGACTAAACAAATTTCTCTTACGATGTTTTTAAGTAGGCTAAATTCATAATGTAAATCAACTCTCCCTTTCTTTTAATTTCCTTTCAATTATATTTTTTTATATTATCTCCTCCCCTAACTTCATACATATGGAATGATAACTATACTACCTTTAATATACTATATTTATATCATGTTAATGGAATATAAATCCTTAAACTCATTAGTGGCTCTCTTTTTTTCAAATGAAATTGTTGCCTGTGATGTGTCAATTTATCGACATCATGGGCGATGAAATGTCACTTTAAATTAATTAATTCATTGTTTTTAACAAAAACATATAATTTATGAATAATATTATAAATTTTATGTTATAAACCATATTATTTTATTTAACTAACTTATATAAATAATACTAAATTATAAAACAAAATGACTTCGTTGAGATTGAAAGATCGCTAAAATAAACGTAAAACGAACATCATTAACATGTATATAATGACTCAAACTCATACCAAATTACCAAATTCATTATAATATCATTTAAAACTTTGTAAGATAAAAAATTACATATAACAATACTTCTGTATATTTATCCACATTTTACATGAACTTTCATTCATTAATGAAAATGAATCGATCATGAACACTAAAAAAATGACCACTCCTGAATGATGAAATGAAACTCTATAACTAATTAAAATTCCCATGAATGAAAATAATAAAACCATAATAAATAAAATTAATGTATAACATATTATTTAATTTTTAATTAATTAATATAATGTGAATATATAGAAAATTAATATGATGAAATCATTCATACTCATTGTAAGAGGCTTTCAGGAACATAACATTCTTTCTTTGGGTTTTCCCTCTTTCACCCAAATATCAGTATGGTTATTCCTAAAGAATAATTTCATTATAATTCTTTATCTTTTCAAGGATATACATGTTTTTTACTTGATGTAATTAAAAACATAGTGTTTTTTAAAATAACACTTCTTTCATAAAACACAAATTTTACTTCTTGATATTGTTTCTTCTTCACTCAAGGATGATTATTCTTATTTCATCTACATCATTCCAACATTCATTTAGGATAAAAAAATTTAAGCATGTGTAATTATGAAATTAAATCCATTTTTTTAATGTTTATTTTATGTTTATAATTGATATATGTTCTATGTGGCATGCATGATAATGTTAATGTTTTGATGTAAAGGGTATTCCTAGAATTATGTAGCACAATGAAAATGTTATGATGTGGAAAGTGTTACTAGAAATTTATATCACTCTATTGTATTGGGTAATATGATGAATCTTGTGAGTGAGAGTAAAATATGTGTGAACTCGATTCATCCATTTTTCATAACTATGTGTGGTAGTGGACCACAAACACAAGATGCATAATTTTTATACATTTCCATATTCCAATCCTTATCATTATACTTCCTCTCAGGATTAAGATCCTATTATTATTATAAGAATATGATGTTATTTTTACACTGACCCCATGTTATCTTTTTTTCTAGATCTTATCTTTCCTTTTAATAGGCTTTTAGCTCACTATCTTTTGATTTTTATCCTCAAGTGATTATTTTAAATAATGATAACATGAGGGATAATAATAAGCTATAAACGATTTAAATAAATAAATGTTTATGTTTTATTTTTTAAAATTTATGTATGGTCCTAATATTCCCATAACATAAAACGTTTTGAAACTTGGTCTGTAATGTTTTTATGTTTATTTCATTAAAATGATGTAATAGTAATATTAGAAAAAGTAGGGTCACTACAGTTGGTATTAAAGGATGGTTAAGTTAATTTGGGAATTAGGATTATAAGACCTTAGTGAAAACCCATATTATTATAATAAATATAAGTTAGCACCAATAAATATTTTTAAAAAAAATTATAAACATTGGGATTCCACAATTTATTCCATTATACCTCAATTTACAAAAGAAAAAATTATTTATTCATAAATTGTTGACTTTTTTCTAACCTTTTCTATTTTACAAAATGGTGGGAACCATGAGAAATCAGGAATAACCTATGTGACATACAATTCATTGATTTCTCAGATGATAACCCCATTACTTTGGAAGGTGGATTAAAAAATTTTGTGGCAGTGCTTACCAAAAACATCAGTTCATGAACAATTACATGAACTCAGTTGAACTTCCACCTTAAACTAAGAGATAACAACATGATATCAATTGTTTTATATAGCAACATCCACCAACCTTTAGTTGATCTTCTGATCCACTAGTATTAGAATAATTTTTAAACTCGACAGAGAAGATCTTTTCTATTCTTTGCTATTCTGATATGGAGATATTTATTATTTCTGGTTATTATCTTTACGGAGAGGCTAATAAATGGTTGGATTTTATTAAGAACTCCCAGACTAGGGAATAAATTGAATATATGGAGTGGCAAGACATTAATATAATGATTCATAACAAGTATTTTAATTGAACTCTTAAAAAATACTGAGATGATATAAAGATCTAAAGAAAAAGAAACATAAATTTATCGTGGCATACAAATAAAATTTCACAAGGACTTCAAGGTACGCATCAGGTTTTGTTTAATGAAATAATATAATAATATTTATTTTATTTAGAGGTCTAAAACCAATCCTTCAGAAGGCTCTTGAAATTAGAGACATTGGGAATTATGATGAATTATATTGATGTTCTGTCAAAGTGGAGATGCAGTTTTGAGAATGGTCCCATGGATATGGTGATATAAAACGAAATATGGAGTTTAAATATGGAGGATTTAATGAGAAAGGATTAAATAAAACCCAACCACCCACATATAAAAAATTAGGGACGAAGTTGTATGCAACCTGTCTCAAATGGATGGGGAAATGCATCAAGTGTGGGAGAGAAGGCCACCAAGATCATGAATGTTGATGGGACGTGAGGAATTGGGAAAATGTGGTGGAGGAAATGATAGAACCAACCATAGTTGAATGCTACAACTATAGGGTACAAAGGAACTATGAAATCCAGTGCAGTAAACTTCACTTTCTCTAGGGTAATTAGCATCATCATCCCCCAATGCCAAATAATCAATGGATTCTCTATTACATCAAAATAGTTGAAGTGGAAGATTAAAATGAATTCATAGAAGGTACATTTCCTATTCACTAAATAGTGGAAAAAGTATTGTTTCATTCTTGTTATAAACATCAATTTGTATCTATCATCATTTTTAGAACTATTGAATTGATGAATCTAAACCGTGAAGTAATAGTATATATAAAAACAACTGGCGGTAAATTCATTTCAACGCATGTTTTGAACTCTTTTTTATTGTATATGGTTATATTCTTCCATAAAATCTCATTATACATCCCTTTGTGGAAATTTATTTTATACTAGGAATGGATTTTCACTCATGGTATAGAGAACACAAGGATTATCAGTAAATGGAAATAAAAATTCCATATTCCAAACTATCCCAAACAGTTATACAAATTAAAGGGTGATCAATAATATCCTTTAGAAAATTATCAAATGGTTTGGGTGTTGATTCACTATGAGGATTCATACCTCTCTCAAATGTTTGGGTTAAAGAATGTCATCAAACTAGAGGCAATTCACATTGTGAGGGAATGTAGATATGTATTTCTTGAAGAGTTACCCAGAATCCCCCCAGATCATTAATTATAGATCTCAATATAACTCATAACTAGTGATATTGATATCTCAAAGTGTCCCTATAGGATGGATCTTATAAAACTATAGTAGTTAAAGAAGAATATGCAATATCACTGGAAAAAGGGTTTGTATTCCCTACTCCATCACCTTGGGGTGCACTGGAGCTCTTTTTTAATAATAATGGGGGATCGATTAGATTGTTTATATATTTTTGGGAAACCAAGAAGATCCCCATAAATTACATGTATCCTCTTACAAGGATTTATGACTTGTTCAATCAGTTATGAGGGGCACAGTACTTCTCAAATGTGGATCTTCCTTATGGATATTATCATTTAATGGTGAATAAGGAATATATTCATAATTCTTTCAGAAAGATAAAGATTAGTGATAAAAGTTCAAAGGGTTGATGAAACCACTACCAATAACCATATGGAATTGGGATAACATCACTATGGAATTCATCAATAGTCTCCTGAAGACACTAAAAGGAAACAACGTGATGTGGGTTGTGGTGGACCAACTCACAAAGACTGCCCACTTTATAGCTATTTGGGAATATCTATTAGTTGAGCAGCTGGCTAAGATATATTTTTAGGAAGTGGTTAGACTGCATTGAGTTCCACTCTCAATTTTCTCTGATCATAATCCCACATTCACAAAAACATTCTAGAGGAGTCTTCAGCATGATTTGATTGCAGATTTATATTTCTTGACATCCTATGACCCCAAACTAATGGAAAATTTGAAAGGGATATTTAGATGCTTGAATATATTCTAAGAGCCTACTCATTATTATTCAAAGGTGTATAGGATCTACATCTCCCATTGGTTGAGTTCTCAAACAATAATATATTCTACATGAGTACGTATATGGATCCAAATGAATCTTTGTATGTAACGTGATGTAGAACTCAAACTTGTAGGAATCTAGTTGGCTAAAAGAAGCTACGTGGACCTAATATAGTTCAAGAAATGATAGAGAAGGTTCATGACATCTAGAAAAATATCAAATATGCTAGGAATTAAAAAATGACATATCCTGACAACCATTTAAGGGACTTGACGTTCGACATTGGTGATAAATTAATCCTTTGAATATCTCCAAATACGAGATTCATGTGGATTGGAAGGAAATTGAAGCTATGCCCAAGGTACTTTGGACCATTTGAGATCCTTGATTTCCTAAAGGTTGTGTCCTATTGGATTTAACTTCAACCAAATATAGATCATGTCCATGATGTGTTACATGTATCACTACCGAGGAAGAAAATCCATATCCCTCACATGTACTTAACATAGAGTTGTCAATGTTGGAAGATGATCTCTCTTATGAGTAGCATCAATTAATGATTCTGGATAGGAGAGATAAGGTTCTCCCAAAAAATACAACCATCCTTGTAAAATTTATTGTAAGAACCATTAATATGAATAATATACTTGGGAACCAAAGGATGAGATGAAGGAGATTTACCCTCACCAATTTATATACAATGAAATTTCAACAGTGAAATTTCAAAAGGGGGGAAAATGTAACAACCCAAACATTTATCAATAGAATGTGTCCCTTTTTTATTATTGTCATAAAAACATATAATCACTTATGGACCATAATAAAAACAATAAAAATTAATAATTAATTAAATATGATATATTTCTAGATGTTAAGGAAGGTATATTGATGAAATATTTACTTGACCTTAGGAATAGTAATATGAACCTTATGAATAGTAAACTGAATCAGTGAATAGTAACCACACCCATGAATGTATGAATAAAATTTTGGCACCCTATGAATAAAATAACATCTTAATTATATCATATTTTATGTAAATAAATGTTTCTAAATTTTTTAATTATGTGTTGGAAATTTTATAATTCACCAATATTTTAGTACAGCTTTATGATTAAAATAAAAATTTAAAATATAATTTATTTTCATTAAATGAATTCATAAAATTATATTTCGATGTATTTTGATTTATAGATAATTTTTTGGGACCTTTAGTAATTTTTTAATATGTTATAAAATCATATTTAATTTTAAAATTTGTATTTTCCATGAAAATGATTATTTTAATTTAAAATTTAATTACTCATATTAAGAAAATAATTTTCATAAAATAGAATACATTTTTGAAATATAACTGTATGAAAATGGTTGGGGTTAATTTTATTTATATTTATAAAATACATAATTTTTGTATGAATAGTGAAATACTATAATTTACAACAAGAACTAAATATATTAATAGTGGAGTCATAGGTGATGTAATGATGATGTATGTCAAAAATCTCAAACTATCCTTCATTATTTTTATAATTTTGGTGATAATTATCAATGTATGTATAGATATCCTTGCCTTTTCATATAACATTAAATGATTTTAAGCATAATTGTACATCAGAGTAAAGCCAAGGATCGTGAAGTCTAGTGTCTTTAAAGACTAGGTACATAAAACTAAAAACATGGGATTAAAAAACACTTCTTTATTTAATATTCAAATTGAGCTCCTAACTTCCATTGTTCTTAAACATCTTTATAGGGTACCATGGGGAACACATGAACAAAGGGATGAGCAAAATAACATAGCAAGGGAATAACCATAAGAAAAAAGAATTAGCACAAGGAATATAAGGCATGACATGATGACATAAAAATGAATGTATCATATAGAACCATAACATATAAACATGGAATCAAATAAATACAGGGTTATAGAAAAGTGTAAGAAACATATAACATGACTTTAGTATGAGTCATGGAAAACCGCCACGATCGATTCACGTAGTAGCACAGGCCAAGGCTAACTGCCAAGAACATCGCACAAAACATCTCATGAGACTTAACATTACCCAATGAATTAGACCACTATCATGGCACACCCATAGAAAATTTTTATGAATATCATATCCAAATAAATATTCATACATAATCAATCTTACAAAAACATAATGGTTACCCATGGAAAGAATTGGGTACCACAATCATGTAATAAAGAATTACAAATAGTTGTATCATAAAAGTATCCACGAATGAAAGGAAATAAAATATAGAAGAAAATTCATAAGGGAAATAGGCATGTATCATGGTATGTTATTTCATGTAGAAGTGACCACATATAAGAAAATTATTCAATACATTTTAGCATAAAAACACTTTTGAGAAGCTTTAAGGAAAATACTATAGATCTTGGAAAATATAAAAGGTAAAATCCTTTATAAAAAATCATAAGTGAACCAAGAATGTATTTACAAGAAAAATAATTATTTTATAAAGGCATTTGTGGTTTAAAATAGAAGATATAGTGAACTTGAAATCAGGAACTTCCATCAAAACCGGTTTTCTTATCGGGAAGTATTGAGGAGGGAATCCCTAAAAACATGTATATACTTCAAATAGAGTGATGAATGTAACTTCAAACATGAGTTTTTAATATTCATATTGAGTTTATAAGATTATGTTAATAATAATATATAACTTCATTTAGGTAAAAAGAAAGATAATGAAATGACAAGGAACAAAGGAGGTTTAGGTTGAATCCTAATGAAATATCGGCATGGTATCATGTGTACTTAAGATGGATTAATGATATAGAAAGGGGATTATCATCAACTAATGATAATGTAGACATAATGGTGGAGGTTCCTAATCTTACCTCATCACTAGTAATTACTTTTAAATGTTCATAATATAGATGACAATCTTGAGTAAAAGTAAAATAGAGCGGATCCCTTACCTTAAGTCTGATT
The DNA here is from genome assembly GCA_963277665.1 of Viscum album. NCBI lineage: Eukaryota > Viridiplantae > Streptophyta > Magnoliopsida > Santalales > Viscaceae > Viscum > Viscum album. The sequence goes on from OY728140.1 coordinate 2,079,090,410, forward strand.
GTGTTCTCCACATGATATTAATGGACTGAATAATAAATTTAGGCTAATTAATTAATAATTATTAACATATTCTATATTTAAATGATTTATTTTTACCTTTTTACAATCATTCATAATCTTTTTGATGAGTTATGTGGTTCAATTTCATTGTCCGGGTCCGTTTTTATCTTTTTATTATGATCGTTTTACTTATTTTCATGAAGGGATAATCATGTAAGATGAAAGTGGTTTTCCATAATTGAATTTATATGAAATTAGTGAACATACACGAGATTACATAGTTATAAAATCCATTTGGTTATTTGTAATGATGGGGAATAATTATATAAACAATTAATGTTAAATGCTTGAATTAATTTTAGGGATTTCCCTCGCAATTAACGTATTTTTTATTATTATATTACATAACATGAGAAAAATGTATTCTGGAATATCACATAAGATAAAATTAAAATTTAATGTTCTATTTAATCCATAAAAAATATATTCATGAGTAGAATTGAATATATTAATAGAAATTTATAACTCATCGTCTTTGAATGTTATAAATTAACACATCTCAAATGGTGTTTTCATTTGTTTCAAATAAAATGTTGGGATATGAGATATAATAATGAATTATTCCCTTAAAATAAAACAAATAATATATTTATGTTAATGGAGTCTTTATACAATTTTGATGAGTATATGATAGGAAATAAAAAAGAATAAAAGAACATAAAAACGAAGGAAAATAAAAGAGGGATTTTACCTCTTGAATCAACCTTCCTTGAGAGCTTCTTAAGGGAAGAAGATTTCAAATTTTTAGGAGACCTAGGGATGCTGGTAGTCGGTAGGTATCATGGGGAGAGATTTGGGCTTAATTTATGGAAGGCATAGGGTTTGAGAAGGGTAAAGAGAAGAGGTAAGGAGGGGTGGTATTTATAGTGGAGGAGAAGAGGGTTTTCATAATATTTAATTACATAGTTTAATAATTTCCCTCAAGATCATAAATAGTGATATGTGAATTTGAGTTAGATATTTGGGTGGTTACATCAGTTATGAATTCAATAATAGTGGGTTTAAATTATAATTTATTTATATGGTAAATTAATGTACATTACTATTCACCAAAAATTCATGTATCTCAGAAAAATCCCAAAAAATTTCCCTAATAGTTTTTCAATGTTTAAAATCCAAAAATGAAATAAATTTTTCAAAAATATTTTTCTAAATTTTTTGAATATAATTTTTAATTAAAATCCTAATTAACTTCAAAAATAAATATTTTAAAACTATAACTGATTTTAAAAAGATTTCAAACATTACATGAGATCGTATAAAATTACATTAAACAAAAACACATAAAATTGATAATTTATGACAAACTTTTAGGAATATACATTTTATTTTAAATTAATTATTTTTAATTATTTATTAATGACGTACAAAAATACTAATACTTTAACTATGATCATATTATCAATTATAAGATACCTAAATTTTATTTATAAATTCATGGATGCGGTTACTATTCTTCAAGAGAACATAATATTCATAATGTTTATATTACTATTTATAACGGTATGTTGCTTTTCATAAGGGATTTTTACTATTCAGGAAAAAACTAATTTTGTTTCATTGGACTCCAAACATCTTACTGATCGCAACCATGTATGTCAGATTTTTTAAATTCCAAAAAAAGAATTGTCAAAATTATTTATAAAGGTCACATAGTTCTTATCAGTTCAATTTGTTTTGATTTATTGTGATTATAGGACTTAATCATATGATTTAAATTTCCATTGAAAAAAATTGGGTCGTTAAATTCTTCTCCCCTTAATAAATTTCTCCCTCGAAATTTCATTTCACATTCAAGGCCATAAAAAGGTGCAGTCACTTTTACTTCATTAAATCCTTTAGTTCTCTTATTTCATCTTCATAATTATAGTTCCCCTATAGTACCTTAACCAGATGAGTAGTCTTGTTACATACAAATTTATCTCTACAATCGAAGATCTTCACTACATGCACCTCAGAAAAAAGAGAATCCTCCAACTATACAACCTCTGAAAAGAGTACATTTGAAGGATCTTCCATGTACTTAGGAGGGATACAAGGAAGACAACATGTACTTTAGAAATTTTAGGTGGAAGATCCAATAAATAGGCCAAAACCCCAATAAGATCAAGAATCTTGAAGGGGTTGTTGTACATGGGACTAAACATTCATTTCTTCCCAAACCTCATGACCTAATTCCAAGGAGATCTGTGTTTAAATACCATGTCTCGAACTTTGAACGTAGGGTCTCATTGACGATTGTCTACATAACTCTTCTGTAAACTTTGGGCTTCCTTGTTGTGTTGTTGTATGGTTTTCACCTTCTCCTCCATTTTTCAACCATTTCAGTTCCATGTATCTTACAGTCATCGACTTCATCCCAACACACTGGTGTTCTGCACCTTTTTCTCGTAAAAGGGCTTCATACAGTGCCATTTAGATGCTCGAGTGGGAACTGTTGTTGTATAGGAATTGAACTAGTGGAAGATGCTGGTACCATCCTTTTTTGATGTTCATTGAACATTCTCTCAACATATTTTCTAGTTTCTAAATAGTTCCCTTGTATTATCCATCAGTTTGAGGATGATAGTCCATAATGAAGTTTAGTTCAATGTTTATTTAAGTTGGAGACTTTCCCAGAACTTTGAGGTGAATCTCATATCACGATAGGATACAATAGATAGAGGTACTCTATTAATCATTACCACTTCATCGATGTTTCTATGTGCATGTTCATCCAATGAGAAGTCTTCAAATTTCAATAAAGTGAGCAATCTTTGTAATATGATCCACAATGACCCATGTAGCCTTGTTTCCTCTAGATGTCCTTATAATTCTAGTGAAGAATTCTATATTGCTTCATCCCCTTAGAATTATGTCTCTCAGCCTTCACTTGTTGAAAAATTATGCACATCTATGTATACTCAACAATCTCCTTCTTCATATTTTCCAACAAATATTACTCTCAGAGATCTGGATTCAACATTGTGCTCTCTAGCTGAACAGAGAAGGTTGAGCTATGTGAATCACTAAAAATCACCTTATTTATTTGTAGATAAGATGGTACACAAAATCATGAACCAAATATTACTACTTAATCTTTTTCAATTTTGAATTTGGAGGATTTCCAATTTCCGGTAGCTTCTACCCTTTTCTAAATTTCCACATCATTTCTTTGAGAATCCTTTATTTTCTCAATGAGGAATGGTTGAGATATTATTTGGGAAAGGATTGAAGATGTTCTTCACTTAATGAATCCCATTTCCATCCTCTAAAAATATAATAACATCAGATCCTTTTCAATTCTCATCATTGACAAAGAAACATGATCTTTTCTAGCATCTGACACCTTATTTTCCTTACTAGGATGGTAGTGGATTGTTCTGTCATAATAGTTGATGATATCTATCCATATTTTCTAGTCCATCTTAATTTCTTTTTGTATGAGTATATATTTGTGACACTTGTGGTCAGTATATATCTCACACTTATTCCCTTAGAGATAATTCTTCCACATTTTTAACACAAAGATCACTGCCACCAACACCAGATCATGCATTGGATTTCTTTTCTTGTGGGGTTTCAGCTACCTCAAGGAAAATGATATCACTTTATAATTTTGAATTAGAACACAACATAGGCCCTTATTTGAAGCATAAATGTACACCATAAAGAGTTCTCCACTTTTTGGGAGTGTGAGTGCCAGCACAGTGGTGAGCCTCTTGTTTAGCTACTTCAAACAGTCTTCACAATCCTGAGTCCAGATAAACATTACTCCATTCCATGTCAGATTGGTCATTGATTTTGAAAATTGTTAAGATTTATTCACAAATTATCAATAAAACCCAACTAGACTCAAAAATCTTCGGATCTATGTTATAGATATTGGTATAGGCCACTCTTCAATTACTTTTATCTTGGAAGCTTCTACAGATATCCATTTTCTGGTGATAACATGCCCCAAGAATGATAGTTCCTCCATCCAAAAATCACATTTACTATAATTTTCATACAACTTCTCCATTCACATAGTCTTTAGAACAAAATTAAAATTATCCTCTTATTCCACATTACCCTTAGAGTATATCAAAATATCATCAATAAAGGCTACCAAATATTTGTTGAGGTAATCTCAATATATTCTATTAAATGAATCCATGAAAATTGATGGATAATTAGTGAGTCTAAAGGGAATCACTATGAGAACATAGTGTTCATACCTCGTTATAAAGGCATTCTTAAGAATATCTTCATTCCTCACATTTAATTGGTGATTTCTTATTTGAAGGTACACCTTTGAGAAATAAATGGCCCCTTGAAGTTGATTAAATAATTCATCTATATGTGGAAGGGGATAATTGTTCTTTATCGTTATTTTATTGAGCTTACGGTACACAATGTAGAGGGGCATGGAACCATCCTTCTTCTTTATGAAGAAAACTGTCACACCCCACGGTGAAGAACTTTGGATTATAAAACCCTTATCTAAATTCTCATGTATCTTCTTCTTAATCTCTTCCAGGTCTACGGTTTCCATTCTATAAGGTTTCTTTGATATAGGCTGATATCTAGGAATAAGTTCAATTGATAACTCAACATCTCATTAAAGAGGAAGACCAGGAAACTCCTCAGGGAATACATAAATGTAATAACACACAATGATCATGTCATCAATCATGATTATATCCTTTGTCTGAACCATTTGAGCAACAAATTATTTCTCATATGGAATTAATATACATTTTTAAGACACTGGTTATAAAGTATATTCATCCTACTCCTTAAATTCTTAATGAATTTTAGGATACTTGGAGATGTCAAGAGTGATCTCCTTTTCCCAAAAGTTGATGTTGGATTTGTATAAAGATAGCCAATCCATGCCCAACCTATCATCAAACTATACTAAAGGATGTATGAAATCATTTTTTGGGATTTTTAGTCCAAAAATATTTACTGGTGTGGTTTTATAAACCTTGGATATAGTAATTTCCATATTCTTTGTTCTCACAGATAACATATCCTCCAAATTTTTAGGTGGTGTTTGAGTAATTTTTCTAAACTTGCAAGATATGAATGAATACATTTAACCATAATCAAATAGAACATTCTCTATTCTTGAATGAATAACTACTGTACCTATCACCACATCTTTGTTTGGCTCTACCTCAGCAGAAGTGAAATCATAAGCCCATCCTTGTAACCTTGGAGGTTGTCTTTTATTTCATCTAACAACCCTTGGCTTAGGGAAATTATTCACATAATGACATGATATTTGGAGTTATATCACTATACTACGGGGTGAGGGTTGATCTGAACAACCCTTTATTCTTCCATATTTTTGGTATTTTCCATATCTTGTTGGCAGTACATGGCTAAATGTCCCACTCTTACACATTTTAATTAATTATTGGTTCCCTTTAGAGAGCTCCCAAGATACTTCTACCCACAAGTTTTATAAGTGGGATAGTTCGTGTTCTTTCCATACATGATTTATTTATTGAACCACCCATGTTGTTATCTATTTTTCACTTCTTTTCACTAGTCACATGAGACCACTAAAATTATCGAATCCCCATTTCAACCTTGAGGGCACAACAGATAACCTCATCATAACTATCAAAGTCTTGAATCACCAACCATTATTTATAAAATCTACTTTATTCCACTAAATAAATAGTCCAACATGCTTTCGATGTTAACGATAATGACAGAGGTGTACCTGTAAAGCCTTGCGATATTTTCTTCAAACGCCCCGTTGGACTCATCTTGCATCACCATGTGTCTGAGAAACTCTTCTTCCATCTTGGGACGGAGGGTTTGAGGAAAATATTTATTGAGAAACATTATATTGAATTCATCACCCTCTAAAGAATAAATTTCTTCTAGGGGATTCATATTCTTGATCTGTGTCCACGACTGATCATCTTCCCCATCAAAATGATAGACAACCAGAACAAATTTCACTTTTTATAAGCACTAGAGGACAGAAAATATATTTTCAATGGAGTTAATCCTCTATTCTACAAGGATGGAATCAGAAGATCCACTAAACATGGGAGTCCTTTTCTATATGAAGGATTATATAGAAACATTATATTTCCTTGGAGGTGGAGGGTGTTCCACATGATTCATGTTGTTATTCATAACTTGAGCTAGATGAGCAAGTACTGTCATGCATTTATGAGCACCCATTTCCATCATATCATGAATATAATTTGGGAAATATTCACATTCACTATCACATTTATTGTTGGCATGTGTTCTTCTATTTCCCACCATTAAATTTGAAAATGATCGTACAATTAGTGGTCTTGACTAATTATCTATTGATCATAAAAAGGAAACATTGAATATAAGAGGATAAAATTATAAATGAGAATTATATCCTAACTTTTGATTCCAAATGTTTCAATCTAGGATATCTTTGATCTATTTCTTAATATATATTATAATTATATTTATCCCCCTAAATGATGGTTTTTACTAAGATCATGAATTTACAAAATAATATCCCCCAGGTGTGTCAAACCAAGTGTGCAGAAAGACTCATTGTCATGTACCTGGATACCCTTTTTTTAGGACCAAAACTCCTTGTTAATGTATTCACTTCAAGGAACATCGGTGCTAGAGCCGTCTCTACCTATTTGTATCTTGACAGGGATTTATTTTTTTGATAAACAACTTACTCTATAAATACAAAAATTTAGGGATGTTTTCTAATACATTGTATCATTCTTATGGTTCTTACTAAAGCTGTCTATTTTTAATCTCCAAAAATAACAAGACTATCCTCTGATACAAACTATATCAATCCTAGAATTTTTCCATAACATTACATGTTTTAATTATAACTATACATCAGAGTACATGCCAAGGATCGTGAAGTCTAGTGACTTTCAAGACTAGGTCCATGAAACTAAAAATAGGGGAGTAAAAAACACTTCTTTATTTAATCATAAAATTAAACTCCTAACATACATTGTGCTCAAACATTTTTATAGGGTGCCTTAGGGAATATAAAAACACAAGGATGAGAAAAATATCCCAGTAAGGTAATAACCAACAGAACAAAGCATTAAGAAGAGGAATACAATGCAAGACATTATGATATAAAAAGGAATGTAACATATGGAACCTTAACATTTAAACATGGAATCATATAGACATGGAGTCATAGAAAAGTGTCAGAAACATAAAGAATGACTTCAGTATGAGTCATGGATAATTGCTAATATCATTTCACATAGTATCACAAGAAAAGGATAATATCCAAGACCGTCGCACATAAGATATTGAAGGGTACTAAAAAATCTGCAATGGAGAATGAGAATCCCCTTAATTGAAGAGAGGATTATACCCAATTTCCTTCGAGGAATTGGCAAAAAATGTGCAGAATACTGCAATGTCATTCAAAAACAAACTGGTCCGCATACTAGTCCAATGTTGATGGTACATAGCCAATTCAGCAAGCCACCACCTTCGCGGACCGCCTTCATTCGCGGAACAGAGGCGGGGACCCTCTGTGGGTACAAAGCAGGATGGGTGCAAGGCCGGTCCTCCTTCACGAACCGACCTAGCCAAGAACCACGTCAGCCGGCCTAGACCACGTATGTCGTCATTCGCGAGATGGAGGTGGATCCCTGTGCGGCTACGAAGCACTCCCCGAACAAGTTTGGTTCACAGGGAAGGAGCATTCAATGCTCCCGTGAGTTGAGGATTGACCAAGTCTTCTGTAAACTGGGTTTCCTATCATGGGCCTCCGCAAAAGGTGATGTATGACCACATATACTTCTTTTTCCATACTATATAAAAGAAGATGGAGGGGGAGAGGAAAGAGATCGATCAGATTCGTGTGGATGGATTTCGATCAAAGGATCTTTGGATTTCGCTAACAGCGAAGTTCCTATTTTCAAACTAGAACATGTATGAAACTGGGAATGAATTAACAAGGAACCGAAAAACACATAACATATTGGTGAGCCGTGAACTTAAAATAATATGAATAAGAAGATCGCGATCCAGGCCCCTCCATAGATGTACTCCCCGTGGACTAGGGAGTCTATGCCCCTTATTTGATCTGATGCACCACATAGCACCCTCATATGCGGGCGAAGCCATGTCCGACGAACCGCCGAATGACGTCACCCTGGCCGCTGTTGCTCACATGGAATCTGGCGTATACCAACCTGGTACACAGGCTGAACCTGAAGCTGCATACCACCCTTGTATGCGAGATGCTTATCAGTCCACGTAGCACCCCTATGCGAAGGGCGCCGCACCTCATGCACCCATGTGGCCCGCTAACTCCTTCGGTGTTCTCATTCCCTGAGTCAGATATAATCTTTCCAATCTGTCATGATCCTTCGCAACCCCCTCATTGGCCTATTCATCTTCCCCAAGCCGAGGCCTTTACCGAATCCACAAGATCCGTTTGATGTAACCTTCAGGCGCACCCGTGCACCGCTTTGAGTTTACATACCCACAGTAGGTGAGAGAATAGGGTTTACTCTAACCCTTGAGCGGGTTCCCCAAACATTACTGGGTTCACATACCCACAGTAGTGTAGGGTCTGAGCCCAGGAGTCCCATTTCTGTCTCCCCACTAGCCAAAAGTGGGGGACACCACTTGCGTTTCACTTTGATGCCAGCGGTGAGTAATTCTCCCCTCTTCTGAGAGTGACAGGGCATCCTCCTTGGTGTAATCCCCTAACCTTTCACGTAAGAGGTAGCACACATGCACCTCCGTACTTCCCCAGTGCCAAGAACCAAGAGGGTAGATTGACATAGGGGTACCCTTTCCCTCTCCCTAGGGGCTTTCTAACCATTGGGCCTCCATCCTAGTGTAAGTCCCAATTTCTATTTCTCTGGGTGGCTCCATGAATAAGCCCAACTCCGGTTCCTACGGACGCACCATTCACGATGTGATATTCAGGTCTCTGATGCCTCATGTTTGTCACACCGAGCATGACTCATGTGGGCTTAGAGTAAGCATTGACTATGGCACCATCTCCATCCCGCATGACGTTAAACTGCATTCCAATCTCGTGGTAAGACATTGTGATCCCTCCCGAACTATGAAAACATTGATCCATGTCATGGAATGGTACGTATGAAGCTTCCATGAGGTTTAAGACCACTACCCATCGGACCCCCCATCCATCTTCACATCAGTTCTCTGACACCACCTCATGTGAACTAGGAGGACTTTGATCCATGTCAAGGCATGGTACGTAGGAAGCCTCCACAAGGTTCAACCCCACCACCCGGTCATTACGACCCCTTCACATTGGTTCACCAACTCTATGAGCTACCTCATAGTGTATGCCCCATCCACCATCTCATTGGGCCACCTTAGAGTGGAAGCCCTGATCCTTCTTCCCACAAGACATTAGACTACACTACCGAACTACGTGGATTCTGATTCCTAACACAAGGAAATGTATCAAGTCTGTAACACAGCTTCAATCCAAACACTCAAGCCGTTATCTGTCCCCCCTGGATGACAATAATCTCCAGAGCACCCAATTATAAGGATTCAAGTCAGTTCTATCTCAATGAGTCCAAACTTCTCAGATTCATTAATCCAATGGGGGATGGAAAACCTCGAGCCTAAATGATTCTAAATACCGACGTTCATCTGACCATTTCCAACCAGGAGTAATCCATGTATATTATTCTAGAGTATAATCCAAAGATTCACGAACATATGAACACGTCTTAAATCTATAAGAGAGTCTAGGAAAATGCAATAATTCCCCCCAAAATGGATATATGAGCCCGACATCCCATTCTCTTGACCAATGATAGTTCGTAAGCATCGTAGGCCAAATCACCCTGCGAACGCTTGCCTCTGGAGAAAAGGTCCACATATCTTTGGATATGGAACCGTTGGGCGTTTCGAAAATAAGATCGATATACCCGACCATAGCGATTGAGCGGAGCTTAGGCCTCCGCGAGACGGATAGTCGGGCGCGTCGGTCTGCTGCATCCTATTCGTTGAGAAACAAACAAATGGTGAACCCGACGTGAATCTTTAACAAATCATGACGGATTAAACCTAATCCCACTATGTTCCCCCTTATACATACAAGGAGGGCCGAGCAAGGTCATTAATTATGAATGGGATCATGAGATGCTGCTTTGACAGGTTTGCATTATGTATTTGATAAAATATTTTTTATCGGTACCACTCATTACTCCCTTAGATCCAATGGAATCATGGAAGAACTCACAGGTGTGTGTGTGTAATGATATGCAGTGACCGGACTTCCTCATCAACGAATGACCTCATCACCTACTCAGCGTCTTCAATGCTAGGTTTTGGATGCGTTGATCCGAGAGTACCACATAAACAGTATTCTCCCGATGGTGCAGGTAGCCATGCACACCCTCCAATCCACCACGATCCGCTAGTCGACTGTCCAGTTGCAGCTGTGTATGCAGATCGAGACGGCTCCTATTAGCGTCTCAAACCATTTCAAGAGTTTATCCCTTGAACGAGACAATGTGTACCTCCCTTATCTTACAGAGGCGGATGAGTTCGTCACTGAGGACTTCATCCCCGCAGAACGGGGGTTCTACACTAAGGCCCCCGCCGGAAGATATAGCCACGGTTATGTCACATCTCAATATCCTCATGCTAAGGATGACGTCGCCCTGAGGATCTAGGCCCATGCTCTCCGAGCTCTGGCCCCTCGAACCACCCGACAATGGCGGCAAACGTACAACCATGGACCGGCCATCACCCTTGTACCTGAGGAGGAGATTCGCTACCCAGTCACAAAGATGTATTGAGAGTAGGGACATACACATGTCTGCTCATCCAAATCCCGCCATCCATACATGGCAGCATCATACAAGTAGGCGCGCATCATTGCCGAGCTCTATCAAGCCTGTCACTCACACAAGACGGAACCTACCCAGCAGGCACCTATCCCAGCCCAGGGTTGTGAAGCCCACCAACCAGACGTGGTGGAGACCCAATGCTTGCAGGAACAGTTCTTATAAAATTATCCTGATGCCTAACATCATGATATGGTGGCGATCAACAAATCCCTCCATCCAAATGTGGCGGAAATTAATAGGCACGCACCTCTCCCTACAAAAAATGGCCACCGACTCGATATGGTGGGGAACCAACATATGTAGGGCCTCCTCCCTATGGATGAAAGTAAATTCCGCCATCCCAATGTGGTGGAAAATGGAGAGATAAACCGGCATATCCCAACACAGGGGCAGATTCGTTCACCTGCCCCGACACATGAGAATTGTCAGTACCCACTGACCACCGGAGTACCGAAGCAGGATATTCCATCTCCGATGCTGGAATGGGCCTTCATACCCATTCCAGCCAAAGATGTCTCTCTACATATCCTGTAAATGATGGAGTAGCATGTATCGATCCCATATAATATCTTGCCAACATGTCAGAATGTAATTTCATCAGCGGAAACAACAAGGACTCTGGCCCGTGAGCCCATCTCCCCAAATGAGGCGACTCATCTAAGAGACGATATAGCCCGCTCAGAGCTGATCTACATCCCTGCTTCTGCCAAGGATGGTCTTCGGCCATATTCTGTGATACAAGGGCAACCAGATCGAGTAGATTCACTCGTTTCAACTGGGGGACACCCGTCCATCACAGTGGATGCTCTAGAGTAGGCATATATCCCTTATAAAAGTCAAGATGTTCGTCGGAATATCCCGAAATCATCACATGATCCAATTAGAAATGGACGAAAAGGTGAAGGCCGTTATCAACAGCAGACGGTCCCCACTGCACACAAGAAAGCACCACGAATGCGCTGAAGGCAACTAGAAAATAAAGAGCAGGTTCATGACTCCACTTTGCTAGAAGCTGGGGTTCCCAATACAGCTAAGCACATATCGAAGGCTCAGAACCCTGCCAACCTGTTACCATATTATGGGAGTGGTAGTAGTAGTTGTGAAGGTCCTCCATGAAATTTAGCTACAAGCAGCTCTGAAGGTCCTCCCCAGAGCACCCACGGGGGCCTCCCCCATGGGCATATAATGATCAATCATAAGAGATTTTATTTTGATGCGAGTCCTAGAAGACCATCACATGACCAGAAGATCGAGCATCAAGAAGGCCCTCCACTAACTGCGGTCCACCCTGAAGGTCCTCCTCAGAGTGTACACTGAAAACACTCTCCGTGTAGTGGGACCAAAGATTATTATAGTGTTACTTTCTATCGTAATCACAATTACAGAGGCCATCCACGTAGTGATGTCTCATCACGACCAGAAGGCCCTCCCCTTGTCGCGGCATGCCCTGAAGGACCTCCCCAGGGGTTACATTGCAACGACACTCCACGCAGCCAGGCATCAGATCACGGTGGTAGTCCTCGCCACCCTGATAATGGAGGTCATCCCTGCAAAGACGTCAAGATACATGAAGTCCCTCCTCTCATTGTAGTACATTCTGAAGGCCCATCCTAGGGTGTGCCCCACAGACATTCTCCCTACGGTAGCTGTGATGGTAGTCCTCACCACCACAACCGCCATTGCGAAGGTCCTCCCTGTAATGGCCCCAAGTAACAAGATGGTTCTCCCCTTGTCGTAGTATGTATTGAATGTCCTCCCCAGGATACACAACGAACGTCAAACCATGATGGTCATCCTCACCATTATGGAAGTTGTTGCGAAGGCCCTCCCCGTAACAATGCTACGCAGCCAGAAGGTCCTCCCCTCGCTGTGATACACCTTGGAGGTCCTCCCCAAGGTATGCACTGCAAAATTCTTCTATGTAGTGATGAGTAAAGTAGTAATGGTAGCCCTTGCCATTAAAACATGGATAGCAGATGCCCTCCTCGCCTGGACGCTGATCAACGAGAAGGACCTCCCCTCATTGCGGTACCTTTTGAAGGCCCACCCTAGGGTTCACCCTGTAGGTTCTCTTCCTACGACAACTATAATGGTAGTCCTTTCCAGTGCGGACGCAATTACAAAGGTCCTCCCCTCAGTGACATATCATTTTGACATGAAGGACCTCCCCCTGCCAAGTCAAGCACAACAATTCCCTCATACGCCGAGGCACTCAGAAGTACGGGATCAAGCATGTTAGATTTCCAGATAGTCGCCAACTACACCCTTCTTCAATCAAGAATGATCTGGGGCCATGTTCATCTTCTAAACCACCTTCGAATCTCCCACGTGACAATTCAGCACCTATTGGCCCCACTACCTCTGACCACACTATCAGTGATCGCCTCAGTTGGGCAGACCAAGTAGATGAATCACTAGCAGAGGAGTATGCCGACATCTTGCACATAAGGAAACGATAGGCTAGAAATGGTATACCAGTTATGTTTTCACCCGCAACCACCTCTCAATTCGACATACCCAGAAAGTTTTTAGAAGAATGTGTGCACAACATTCGCTCCAATATATGGAAAACCCTTCACTGGTTGAAATCAAGCTTCCTCCCCTACTATGGGTATGTAGACCATGTCAAGACAATATGAGACCTCCAGTGTCACATCGACCTGGATGCTCTTCCTCCGATGTGGCAACCATGACCTGAGAGGCCTAAAGGAAACATTGAGTTAGCCTGCCTCCATGCACTGCACAAATTGTGCCACCTCAATGTTGACTCTACGATGGGAGTCCATATCAGAGGATGGGGAGAACATGGAGCTCAACATTTCACTTCGGTCCCCCCCAAGAAGAACTCGTTCCGCATAATATCTTGCAACTCCATCACGTCAAGACAGCGATCGAGTGGTCTCCCGAATCGGGAAAGGTGACACACCTAGTAGAGACAGGCCTTGAGTAATTCCCAGAAGAGTTATGCCCCAATGGGAACAATCCATTCACGAACTCCTAAATCAGGCCACCAAAAGCATACAACAGGCTACTTGCCTATGAAATTCAAATCCGAAATCATTGCTTGCCTCCCCAGAGGGGATTCATTCATAGGTGAACTCAGCATCAGATCCAATTCACCCATGAATGGGGGCGCGTAATATCAGGGAAATAACAATAGCAACAGCCACTACCGCACTCTAGGGTCAACCCCATCCTGTAGGGATGGAGGCATTTTTAACAACAAATTCTCCCATAAGACCTATAAAAAAGGGAAGAGACTCAAAATCCATGGAACAGAGCCATCCCCAGCCCTCAGGCTGGGGGAATTTTTTCCACCACAACAACAACCTCCCCCATGAGAATCAGTATTTTCCCATCTAGGGAGGACATTCAGAAGAGGAGCTTCATACCGTATCCCGTATTTTGAATCACCATCCCCTTCAAGAGTGAGGCGTACTATGGGGTCATATCAAGGAACTCTCTACGTCACCCATTGTCAAGGAGTCCGAAAGAAATCACGGGATAGGAAGGGGATGAATGGTAAAAGGTGAGAGAGAAACTCTTCCTATTTGGAAGATGAAATCTCCTCCACCCCGCGATATGCATCCATCAACGCTATAGAGCGTAACCCCATAGGTGACACCAGAGATGATGAAAATCCGGATGGATCGGGAGACATGGATTCCAGTCAGGTTGTGACTCACAACGAGCCACCTGGTGAGCACACCCTGTACCAGAGGGTCGCCCTAAATATGGTAGCCCTTCCAGCTAACCCTCCTCCACATACCTAGTGAGATTCCAACAAGAATAATAACAAAGGACTAGTTACCCTTAACCTGCCACCTTCTCTCGATAAAAATGTGCCACTTACACTCGAAGAGATATTTTCATGACAGGAATAGGAAATGAAATAATTGAGGCGGCTTAATGCCAAGATACTCCATAGGAATTATCTTTCTGAAATTGCTTCCCAAGAAGAGCCACACCTTGCACTCCCAGCAAGTGCACCTCAAAGACCCAAGATCGCCCTGCCTAATGAGGCGCCCGGTTCATCCAACCACCTGAACATGGATTCGGATGAATACCAAGACTTCCCTCCACCCAGGAAGCAACCGGAGAGAGAACATCTGAACCCTCCGAAGGTGTCACAGAAGGCATATGCACCCTTGGTGTCAGCCGAGCCAGATCCTCTAGAAGTGCCTTGGGATACATTTACCCAAGACTGGGCCCAACAGTATGTAAACCAGGGACTCGCCAGCACCATCGAGGCACTGACAGCTCGATTGGAAGAAATGGAAGGTTGACGCACTCCAATACAGCCATAGCGAAAGCCCTACCCAGATTGGGTGAGCAACACACCTCCTCCATCCAATTTTGGGATCCCTATATTCCCTATATTCAATGGATCAGGTGATCCGAAATAGTATTTGATGCACTATGCATCTTATTGCGACCCTATGATGGAAACTTCGGAACAACAGGAAGCAGTGAAACTCAGATACTTTGTGCCGACCCTGCAAGGATCTGCCTTCGTCTGGTATACGAATCTACCAGCTCAGTCTATAAAGAGCTGGGAAGACCTTCAGCAGCAGTTTTAATTCCACTTCAGCACAAAGCTACCTAAAACAACAGTCAGTGACCTCATGAATTCAAACTGAGGGAGAACGAGAGGGTCTCATATTTCATCGCCAGATGGAAGGGTCTAACCTACTCTCTGAACAGGCCAATTCCCCATGATAAGATGATGTCCATATGCATCGACAACCTTCGGGATGAGCTGTGAACACCGCTCATACTAGTGGAGTGCACCACTGGCTTCCGCAATCTCTCTGCAATTTCCCAAATAATTGAATACTACCTATAGTGGACCAATATGATGTGCCGAATAGCCTCATAGGATCCTAAAAAAAGAACAGTTAGGGCTGAAGCGTCCTCTATCATGCTCAATCCAGCCCCTGTGCCTGCTCCACTGCCTAGGCCTCCAAAAAATCATCTAGGGCCCCATGTATATTAGTGGTCGCCTCCGCCCAAGTGGGACGATCAGAGAGGATCAAAGCAAAACCAGATTTAGGAACAGAGAAACAAAGTCTACTCATTCCGGGAGGACCAAGTCCGCGGATACTTCATCGCCGCCATGAATTGCAACTTGATCCGCATCCTAAATCCAAGTAATCCTGAAGAAGTCGACTGCAATGATAGGCCATATTACTATCCCTACCATCGAATGTTGGGGCATAGCATCCAGAATTCTTCGTCTTCAAATACCTCCTGCAAAGGATGGTAGACTCCGAGCAGGTCGAACTGGGACAACCCCCATCACATGTGATGTATATTTCTACAACCAACTCTGAAAAAGGGGAGGGGTGGCAGGAAGTCACCAGAAAGAAAGTGCATAAATTTGATGACTAGAGGGCTCAAAAGACTGTCAAACGAGTTTAGGGCATACTCCCAGCTCAACTACTGCAGCCAGTGTTGCCGCCAACAACCCCACATGTCGCACAACCGACAATATCGACCTCAAAACCATCCACGATCAGGTCATCTAGGCAAGAATGAGCAGGGAGGAGATAAGCACAAGAAGAGCAGTCTGCAATGAGGCCTATGTTATCCCTGACAGTACTGGATTTTATGCCCCGAAACTTGGTTCCACGGGCAGTGACCAACCAAACAGCACCATCAGGGACATCTGACCAGGTTGACCTGTCACGTGATGAGGAGCTAATATTTGGTTCCATCAATGTCATCCATCTAATGGAATTATTACCTAACGAAAGGTATGACTACACACCTGAGTTCCCAACACAAAGGGTCCGGGAGGAGGAATCGCAGAAGTAGTGGGTACCAGGGGAGGCACAGTTGTGGCTGAAACCATCCCTCTGGCTTTCCACTGGCCCAAACCATTAATATTGTGGAAACATGTCGAAGAGCCCTTAAACTGACTCAAGAGGAGGAAGAATATCCCTCCACCTCCAAAAGCGGCCACTCTGGCCCCGTCATTCTGCGGTACCCATCATATGAAGAACAAGTTTCTAGCCGCCTAGTGTGCACAAGCAGACCGGCCTGGCCGAGTCCTCAGAATGTGGGAACAACGTCGACATCCGACCCCATGGTCGGTCCCTCCTCATCACGCATTCCAGCTCCCAAGCTGGCTGGTAAAACACTCCTGCCAACGGAGAATCATCAGCCATTTGAGAAGAAAAATGATATCCTTAAGAAGATGGCGTCAATACCAGCCAGACTGTCAATCCTGGATGCCCGGAGTTTGTCAGCAGATCTCTGGGAAGTGATTATAGAATCCCTCCTCAGCCACCAGAAGTTTCAAGATGAGGTAGCTACCACTGAGATTTACCGGACAGACACTGGCCCGACTGAATGAAATGTAGTGATTTCCGTCACCGATCAGGATGAAGATGCCATAATGTAAAGACATATCAAACCACTATATGTGTCTGGCACACTAAATGTTTTTGAGATCTGGAAAGTCTTTATTGACAATGGCTCTGGAGTTAACCTCCTTCCCCTATGAACACTCTGTAAGTTGGGCTACAGTGAGGATGACCTAGTACCATCTTCCATAACTCTATTGAGTTATGACAAGAATGAAAAGAATCCAATGTGAAAAATCATTCAAAAGAACCATATTGGAGACCTTGTGGCCTATTTAGAATTCCTAGTCGTCTGGCAGAACAAAGCATTCAATGCCCTGGTTGGATGGTCATGGCTCCATAAGCACATGGACATTCCTTCATCCTACCACCAGTGTATCAAGTATTGCGTCAATGGAAAAAGTGGGACATTACACACTGACAAGGCCCTTTTCAAGCTCTCTGAGTCACACTACATTGACGCTGAGTTTTATGAGCAGGGGAAGAAGAGGCCTTTGCTCGATGGTAATGACTTGATTCCCGCTCCAAATAGTCTGTAAATGGTTCCTGATGACCCCCTCAAGTAGCGTGGCAGAGACTACGTACTTACCATCAATCATGCTGAGAGCAGGTAGTCAAGCTCAGACACACACTCAACTATCCCCATGACATCAGCAATAAATGTCGAGAATAGCAGTGTATAAACTACCACTAACCCTCAATTTGGAGATGAATACTTGAGTAGGGACACCCACGATGCCTCGCCTCCAGACCCCCCAAGATCCCATACCCGGAACATTCCCCTTTTCAGAACAAGAGGATGATAATTTGGTGGAAGAAGAAGAGGAAGATCTCAGGGATGCACCTCTCGCATTTGAGGAAGTTATCTCCACTACCGGGCATGAGCTCTGGGAAATAAACTTGGGTACCGAGGAAGATCCAAGGCCCACTATCATTAGTACAGCCAAGTCTCCCGAGGAGCACGAGGTATATACCTCTTTCCTGAGGAAACACTAGGATGGTTTTTCCTGAAATTACATAGAAATGTTGGGACTCGATCCCGATGTGGAAACACACCACTTAGGTCTTCCAGAAGACCATTGGGGCTATAAACACACCGCGAGAAGAATGCACCACTCACATGCTGCCAAAATATAGGCTAAAGTCGATAATATGATTAAAGAAGGATTCATTCGGGAGGTCCAATAAGCCATTTTGTTGGCCAACATTGTCCCCGTCAGGAAAAAGAATGGAAAAATCCGCGTCTTCATGGATTTCAGAGATCATAATGGGCATTTTCTGAAAGATGTTTTCTCGGTCCTGATTACCGAGTTAATAATCGATGAAACGGCCAGGTTTGAGGCTCTATCCTTCATGTATGGTTATTCTGGGTATAATCAAATTCGGATGTCCCAAGAAGATGAAGAAGCCACTACCATCATAACCCCTCAAGGAATATTCTGTTATAGGTTCACACCCTTTGGTCTCAAGAACGCTCGCACCACATATCAATGCGCCATGCATCATATCATTAAACAATTCCTGGGGAGATTCGTCGAATGCAACATTGATGACTTGGTGGTCAAATCATGATAGCGCTCAGATCACCTGTCAGACCTTGAAACCATCTTGAAAAAACTTCGACAACATAACTTGAAGATGAATCCCTTGAAATGTGCCTTCGGGGTTACCTCCGGGAAATTCCATGGCTTCGCCGTATGCTATTGTGGCATCAATGTCGACCCGGAAAAGACAAAGGCTTTCCTTGGCCTACCACCTCCCCACAATCTCACTGAGTTGAAAGGATTCCAAGGACACTTGGCCTATATTAGGCGGTTCATAGCCAACCTAGAGGGAATTTTTTTCCCTTCACTACGTTAATGAAAATGGGGGTACGTACCAATGGAAACATGATTTCCAAGAGGCCCTCAATAGCCTAAAGAAGTACCTCATAAGCCCTCTGATCCTCATTCCCCCGGTTGAAGGAAGACCTCTCATCCTATATGTGATGTCCCTTGAGTGGTCATTGGGAGCCTTCCTCGCGCATAAAAATGACACTGGCAGCGAAAATAGTCTCTATTACCTCATCCAAACCATGATCAATGCTGAAACTCAATACTTAAGCATCGAGAATAGTTGTTTGGGCTTGGTCTTCACAGTTCAAAAATTGTGACATTATATACAGCATCATGAATTCCATTTGGTCTCGTGTAGTAACCCGCTCAAGTACATCCTCAGCTGCCCAATGCTGATTGGGCACCTATCCCAATGGGCAGTCATCCTGAAATAGTTTTACATCTAGTTTGTGCCTCATAAATCCATCGAAGGCCAGGCGTTAGCAGATTTTATGGAAGAGCACTCCTCGATAGGGACCACCACACCAGACGTTGAGTTACCTGATGAAAACATATTCTTGGTTCAAGAGGAGATCCCAACATGGGAAATGTACTTTGACGGTGCATCCCGAAGCCCGACAGGGAAAATAATGGGGGATCCCAGATTTAACAAGGTGGGTTTGGGGATAATACTCATGTCCCCAGAAAATTTGGTCTTTCCATATTCCTTCCTCATGTCAGAAGGATGTACGAACAATGAGGTGGAGTATCAAGCCCTTATTGCTAGTCTGGAGCTCGCACTCCAGGAACATGTACAAAACCTAAAGGTAAAAGGTGACTCGGAACTGGTCATCAAGCAAGTCAATGGTGACTATGCTATTAAAAAGGAGGATTAGATTCCCTTAGTTGACCATGTCCGAGGGATAATGGAGGAATTATCCATAGAACCAACATTGACCAATATTCCCCAGTCTCAGAATGCCCAGGCTGGTGCACTAGCTAATGCGGCCACAACCTTAGCCAACCTGGACCATGATGAAACAATTATCAGTATTTTGCATCGTTGAATGGTCTTGCCATTTGTTCAGACTAAGATGAATGAAATCAATGAAGTCAGTCATGTCTTTGAGCCATATTCTCCTGCCATCGGCTGGAGGACCCCATTGCAAATTACCTTCAAAGGGGAGAACTCCTGGTTGACAGGGCAGAATGAAAGCAAATACAGAGAAGGACAATTAACTTTTTCCTATATGAAGAAACATGTCAGAAAGAGGTCCTCTAAAAACGAGGCCTCGATAGAGTCCCCCTCAGATGCATTGGTGGAGAAGAAATTGTTGTCATCATGACTGAAGTGCATGTCGATGTATGCGGAGCACACCAGTCAGGGTCCAAGCTTTCCCATCTAGTTCGAAGTCTTGGGTACTATTGGCCCACCGTGGTATGAGATTTCCAGCACTTTACCGCAAAATGACACTCATGCCAAATTCATGAAAACATCACACACCAAACCGCAGAGCTACTTCATCAGGATAAGTATTCCTTGTTATTTTCTATCTGTGGAATGGAAGTCATGGGACAATATCCTCCCAACATGGCTAAACAACTAAAGAATATCCTCTTAGCAACTGACTTCTTTTACAAATGGGCAAAGTTGATCCCCTCAAGGAAGTCAGGGCAAGAAACATTGTCAGATTTGTGAAAAAAAATATCGTCACCAGATTTGGCATCCCTTATACCATAATGATGGACAATAACACTATCTGCTGAATTGGAGAAACTTTACCAGGAATATGGTAACAAGGAAAACCAATCATCGCACTACCATGCAGCGGCCAACGGACAGATAGAATCTTTCAACAATACCCATTCCATCATTCTTCAGAAAATGGTGGATAAAGACAAGAAATCATGGCCAGATAAACTTCTTCATGCATTGTGGGCTTATCGAACCACAATCAACACCGCTACTCGGGTGACTCCGTACTCGTTAGTGTACGGAACAGAAACGGTCTTACCCATTAAGATCCAATTTCCCTCGCTTCGTGTTGCCATTTGTGATCAGTTATCCAAAGATGAGAAATAAGAAAAAATAGATAGGTGAATTAGAAAAGGTAGATGAGAAGTGGTTACACACTTTGCACCATCTGGAGGTATATCATAACCGGATCGCACGAGCCTTCAATAAAAAGATTCACCTTCGATATTTCATGGAAAGAGAATTGGCGTTGGTTCTTCAGACCCCAATGATACCCAGAATGAAGCCTCCAAAGCTGGAGACCAGGTGGGAGGGACCATATGTTATACATAAGGTTTACTCCAACGGAGCATATCCCTGGTCTCCATGGACGAGAAATTCACTACTGCTCCTAAAAATGCGACATTTCTGAAGAAGTATCTCACAAAATCAAAATAAGTTATCATCCGAGCTGCATGATGTTAAATTTCCAAGCACCCATCATCCAAGCTGCATGACGTTAAACCTCCAATCACACATTGTCCGAGCTACAGGACGTTAAACTGCCAAGCTCCCATAGTCCGAGCTGCAAGACATTAAACTGCCCAGCACCCATCGTCCGAGCTACAAGATGTTTAACTACCAAGTACCCATCGTCTGAGCTACAAGACACTAAACTGCCAAGATACAAGGGTCCAAACACTATGAACCTAAACTAACGGTATTTCATCCTCACTCCACAACTTTAAACAGAACAGGTTTCATAGAAATACATATGGCTTGATTCCAACATTTTTAGGATATGTAGCGATGCCAGGGTCCCCCATCCTGGCCCAACCACCCCCAAATAAAGATAAAAATTCCCATTTCCTTCGTGTAAGGACCAGACATGCATGGGGTGTATTCTTCATCCTTCCTGAATGACATTAAACTACACTGATAAGAAGGATTAAAAATCCCATTTTCCCCCGTGTATAGACCAGACCAGCACAGTGTGTATTATGTTCTAGAGAACTACGTATAGCTTGATTCCTACCCTCAAAGGATACGTAGCGATGCTAGGATCCCACATCCTGGCCCAGTCACTCCCAAATAAAATCAATGAAAAAAAGTCTTTTTCATCCCGTATAAGGACCAGATGTTCTTGGGGGTGTATTCTTCATCCTCACCTCACAACGTTAAACTGCCAGGATTTTAGAGAACTATATATGGATTGATTACTACCTTCGTAGGATATATAGCGACGTTAGGGTCCCTTAACCTAGCCCATCCATCCCCAAATAAAATTAAAAAATTCCTTCTTCCCCCGTGTACAGACCAGAACTACACGGGTTCTATTATCTTCTAAAGAACTATATATGGATTGATTCATGCCCTCACAGGATACGTAGTGATGCCCAAATTCCACATACTGGCCCAGCCACCCCAAATGAAGCTAAAAATAACCCCTTTCCCCCGTACGGACAAGACTCGCAAGAGGTGTATTCCCCAAAAGAACAATGTAAGGCTTGATTCTTAGGCTCACAGGATATGTAGTGACGTCGGGATCTTACCTCCCAACCCGCCGCCGATAAAAGAAAAAATTGTTATATTTACCCCTCATCCTCACCGAATGATGTTAAAGTGCACAGAATCCCCTTTTCACGTCAGTTCACTTTTTTCCTCACCGCATGATGTTAAAACAGCACGGACATCATCCTCGCCACACGACGGTAAACTACACGGACTTCATCACAACCCACCCAAGATATATGGCGAAACGAGATGGGAATACTCCTTGCGCATTTGGATGCATCATATCCATACATTAGACTCCATGACCCGGATAATTGTGGATCTTCATATTCATTCATGGCCATCAGAAGTGGAAAGTTATCAACCCGTGGACACCTTTTCAAGACTATGCATACCATGCCCTTAATGGCTCTGCATATTGACAGCCCCTGGCCCATCTACCAAAGGAAATATTTCCTCAGGCAGTACTCTTCCTATACCTGTACACTTATCGGCCATAGAGCCCCCTTATCATATATCTCGATCCAAAAATTTGTGGTACAGTGGTTTATGTGTTCATTCGACTCTCACATCCAAATGCAGCCAGGGTATCCCTACCTGGTAAGACTATATATCTGCCAGTGGTTAGCATGACGATCTGCATCTAAAAACATCACGTCAGGGCTAGGCTACTTCGACCCGATGGGAAATTATGATGAAGATGTTTCTTGTATACTTAGACACCATTATCCCCATATGTCGAACTCTATACTATGAGAAATCCCATATTTTCATAATAATCCATGTCCATTGGAAGTGGAAAGTTATCGACCCATGGACACCTTTGCATGACTATGCATACCATGCCCTCAACGGCTCTGCATATTGATAGCCCCTGGCCCGTCTACCGAAGGCAATATTTCCTCGGGTAGTACTCTTCCTAGAACCGTACGCTTATCGGTCTCAGGTCCCCCATACCATACCTCCTGATCTGGGAAACCCCAGAGTTACAGTTTACACATTCATTCCCTCACACATGTTCAAAGCATACAGAGATTCCTGAATCAGTTGCCTTCCAAGTAATTATAGCAATAGTCACCCAATGGTCCGAACTCTTTGATCGTTATACTAAGATTACTTCGTCCTTACCGCACGACGTTAAACTGCATGGAGTAAAGGTATACCCCATGCGCAAGATAAATTAGTGCGGTGAACTCTTCGAGTTTTAACAGCAACCAGGGATGAACATCCCTAACATGTTCAGATATTTCCTTACCAAATGACAGACATTGTGGCCCGGTCAATCACGGTTTCTCATAATAATTCATGGCTATCGGAAGTGGAATGTTATAGACCCGTGAACACCTTTTAAAGACTATGCAAACCTTGCCCTTAGTGGATCTGCATATTGATAGCCCATGGCCCGTCTACCAAAGACATGATTTCCTAGGGCGACACTCTTCCTAGCCTCGTACGCTTACCGGCCTCAGAGCCCCCATATCATCTCTCCTGATCCAAGAATCCCTGGAACCATGATTTACACCATCATACCCTCTTCAAATCTTGTACATGCTCAGATATTTGAGCCCAGTTACATTCTGATCAAGAGTGGCCTTTTAAACTACATCCTTACTGCATAAAGATTGAAATTGCATGGAAGATTTCTTGGCTGCTTGGAATGAACTAAAAATACCAATAATTAAACATCAAGGGAAATGCCTACAACTACAATCATTTTGACGGTTTTAAAAAAAATGCCCCCTATCCTCACTACACGACATTAAACTACACAGAATCTTTGAAAATGCTCCCCGTCCTTACGACATGATATTAAACTGCACGGAATTTAAGATGCCCTCTATCTTCTCTGCATGACGTTAAACTTAGTGGTCGAATCCTGTAATGGGTTCAATCAGGAACAGAAGATTTCCTCCAACCCTCAGTGCACAGGCTAGAACTGCACAAACCAATGTATCACACCAGCATGAGAAGGGATGACTTCACCCATTCCTGGGATATTTATCCCAGATGTTTCTCCCATAACCAGGAACCCTCTCTTCATAAATCATACTCTGTACTTATAAAGAGCTGGACTATTGTAAGCCACCACTAGTGGTCCCGAATCTCAACTTCTCTAAAGTTGACCATCTATCAGGAGAATGCCATCATTGACCTTATGAAACCTTTCTATGACTATGTGTACCATTCCCTCAGTGGATCTTCATATTGATCACCCATGTCCCGTCTACCAAAGGTAATATTTCCATAGGCAATGCTTCTCTCCGTACTCCTCTTGGCCTCTGGGCCCCCATATCTATCCCGGGATTCAGAAACCCTCTGAGCTGTAGTTTACCAACCTCTTCCACAACCCTTTCTGAATATTCTAGAACGTCTCTGATGAGATTATCGAGAACCAGGAGAAGTAATTCCATTTTAAAGAATGTCCCAGCTGCATGACTTTAAACTGCGCCAAGACCCAACCTTCCATTCCAATAGCTAAATGCGTAGGACGGGGGACCTTTTTCTACACTCCTGATTAATAAAGGTGTTCACAAACCCTTTCAGGGATCACACACCCTTTTCGAGCCACCACTGGTGGTTTTAATATTCTCCAAGACACCTGTGGTGGTTTCCATAATCCAGACATCCACAAAGTCCTCAGGCTATTAGAAATGGGCAATCATTGACTTAAGGACACCTTTCCATTACTATGCATACCATGCCATTAGCGGCTCTACATATTTATTTCCTATGGCCTTTCTAACAAAGTCAAGTCTTTCTTAGGTGATTCTTTTCCTACCTCTACCCACCGATATGGCTCCCATGCCTTGAAACATGCCCTACATGTCATAAAAATCTAAACACTCCCCCCCCCCACATGTGTAAGATGGGTATTGAGACATCTTTTAATCAACCAATCCACATTGAGGTCCTCACCCCCCCCCCCCACCATATCTGGTCAAAGCTATTCAACCAAAAACATCAGTAATGATAGTCTTGTCGATGGGACGTTAAACCTCTCACAAAAAGAGGTGCAAAGCCTGTTAGGCCGAAAACCCTGAAAAGGGCGACCTAAGAAAGATTCGAGTCAGACTTGCTAGGTCCACACCAAATGGTCGCAGGAAAAATTAGGGTATTAATAGAAAAGACAAAACGTTTGTGGGGTTTTTCTACAAAACCCTAACAATAGTCACACTATGCTCGTTGGATGCCATGGTCCATGAAAAAGTTAGAGCTCGCTTCTATTTTTTTCATTTTCCTGGATTATGATTAATTCTTATTTAGTGAGTTGTTATTTATATGACAGTTTTTTCTATAACAATCAATTTTTTCGATTTGAAAAAAAAGTAAGACATCCACAAGCCGGAGTCTCTCCTTTGCTGTGACAAAAGAAGTAAAACATTATGTACAAAAATAGCTCTGGTGATCATAAAGGAGCCTGGCGCACTCCCTACATCAGATCAGCAACTGTGTGGTGAAGGTTATTGCATGTTTTCTCTAGTACGATCTTCTCCCTGGCCTTAACCTCGGCCACCGAATGAGTATGACTCACAATCGTTTGGAGATCGTTGATCCCCTTCCTAGTAGCTTCAAGGTTACCAGTCAGAGATGACAACTGATCCCTCAGCATCACTTCTCAAGCTTTACATTCATGCAGCTTGGTAGATAAGGCAGTCGGCTGATCGTGAGATCTCCCATCTAGTGCTATCAACTGATGGAGATTCATCATGGCTTCCTCAAAGGAACGGGTCCTACAATGAGAGGTATCGATGTGATCAAGTTTTTGTTCACTAGCAGCAGCCTCCCCAATGCCAATGATGACCTGGAAGGAGAGAAAATGAAGTTGTTGATAGTCGATCCCACCTGACCCCAATCCTAGGAAGAGCTACTGAAGGGATTTAGTTTTAGTTGTCATCTCAGTCAGAGGAGTTTCGGAAAAAATCTCATAGATCTGGGGCCAGTCCCGCCTTTGCACTGCTTGGTGGTCTACCATTACTCAAGTATCTTTGGTATCATCTCTAGATAGCATATGAATGAAATCAGGAATTGCGGTCAGTGCAGACATGTGCGCACTAGAAGATGGTTCGGGGACTGGAGAGTCAAAATCCTCTAGCCCTGGTTCAAGCTTGGGAGTTGAGCTGGTAAGTCTAATGTCGGCTGGTGGAGCTTCGGGAATTACATCATGGGTCCCAAAGACACTAATTAATCCTTATTTACATCCAAAAGGATTGGATCTGTCTGAACTTCAGACGCAGAGGGGTTGAAAGAGAAAGATTCCCTGAGCCGCTTCGACCTACGAGCCATCAGTCGGTCATCCCTCAAAGCCGACGAGGAATGTGCGGTAATCACAGTAGCCACAGTACCCCTCGATTTAGGAAATTGTTGGATATCCTTCCCCAAGATACAATCTGGTTAATGTTTTATACATATTCTCGCATATTCCAAGGACAGGCTAGAAACCCTCCTGTGTCAGGCAAGGGAAATGCTTGTACCAAATCCCTCTTGCATCAACATCTACCACCATTGATGGAGAGTGTATGGATGCAGTCCTTGGGCTTGAGAATGGGGAAGAGAATCCTGGAGTTCCATACATCCAAAATTTCTAGGAAAATGATGTGGGGCGTATAAATCACACATAAAAACCACATCAATCCGCGCAGATAAAAACCCATCCCGCAGTGAAATCATGTAAGAACGCTCTTCTATGCCCCACCTGTATTCATAAACTGTGACACCCGAAGGATTGGGGTAGGAAGTGAAGGATAACTGGGAAAAGTCACTCAGAAGCTTGATGAATTCATCAGAGCTGAGGGACTTCAGACAAACTCCAGTTATATCAAGTAGTATAGGCCGAAAGGTTGGAAGCAGGATGACTGTGTTGTGACAATACTCAAAATAGCGACAATGATCTGCTACCCAGCCATATAAAAATTGAAATGTCCCACTCAGACGATAGAGTGACCCTCCCTCCTCCATGTGGCTCAGTAATTCGTAAATGCGAGCCAAAGTGGGCACGACCAGATTCACTGGGTGACCTCCCACCAGCTCAACTGCCATCATCAGGGTGCATGCTCTGACACCTGGGTTGATATCCCGAGAAGGGAATAGCCAAGAGCTCAAAAACATGGTGAAAAAACCTTGCATACTGAGCATAGGTGGCACAACAGGGTACACCTCATAACCCCATGAAAGGTAGTCGCCCGCCTTCAGAACCACCCAGTTGGAACCTGTGATAGTTCGTGATTGTTGAGAAGGATGAGTCATGGGGCGCTTGATATTTGGCACCTGACTAGGGGTCTTCAGAAATAACACAATCCCAGTGCTATAGGGAATAAGAGAGTAGGCACACAAGGGCTGACCCAGTGGCTGCTCCTCCATAACCACCAGAACCCTCGCCAAAAAAGGAACTCATTCGGCATCGTCCCATGCGTCAGAGGTGGGAAAAACTCTGCATACATCTCACTAATTATCGGAATCCCTCCCAATTAGTATATTTCCCATAAACTAATACCAACTTCACCATGGGAATGGTGGAAAGTATTAGTTCTTGAACACTAGCGACTGAGAAAGCCAGGCAGTATCGAAGATGATGGATAAACAGTTAACTGGGAAGCCCACACTACAGAGTACAGATTCACCGCTTCCAGTGAATAGGGAAATTCAAGATAATGGTAACAGACCCAGAAGGCCCAGGACCAGTCATTTGAGAAAATCCCACTAGATCGAAGATCCCACCTGGGAATCCATCCTGCATCAGTATCTACTTGGGATAGGTTTATCAAGGAGGAGTAACTATTGAGGACAGTTTCTGAGGAGAAGTTCTGATTATACTGATCACTTTGAGTCCAGATAGAGCCTCTCAAAATAAAATTTTCTTTTGGATAGGATCATATATCATCTCTCATGAATGGAAAAGGTTTGATTGATTTCACTTCGACAACAATTCCATGAAAGGGGACGGAAGACCTGAGAAGAAAGGGGGAGAGGGACTTCGTCTTGAATGACGAAACAATAAAGTGGAAGACGATTCAATAGAGGATGGCCTAGATGTCCAGTGGATATTAATTATTTCAAAACACCATCATTAGGAATGATTGGTTTACTAGGGTCCTCCTTAATTCTCTCAGTTATATAGATAATATCTAGACGTCTCCTTGAACAAATCGAAAGAGGATCGACATAAGGCCTAGGTGCAGGATGATGAGGAATTATATTTTCTCCCTAAATTACAAAAGATCTAGGAAAAGGTTAGTCCAGTGTAATTAAATCTAGAAAAAATACCAAGTATATGGAAAAGGACTCTGTCAAGGAGATTTCATGATGAGGACCACGATCAGGCCTCAAAAGGTGGTTCACGACGGATGCATCTCACAAACCAACCATTTGCGGATGAGGCCCATGGTACTCTGGCCCACAAAGCGTTGGCCAGAAAACCACGAACCAGGCTGCTCTATGGAATATTAATCCCAGATTTAAATGTTTATGTTCAGAAGAATTAAGAAATTTTCTATAGTCTTGTAGATTTCAGTTCACGGACCATCAAAACCGCGTAGCGAGTGCCTACGTGGCCCATTGTAACTTACTTTTTAATTATGTAAAAGTGTTAGTTTGCGTCTATAAGATTGGTTCGCAGGTGAAGGAAGACGTGAATGAGGAATGGTTTGTGGAAATGGAAGCTGGTTCATGGACGAAGAGTTTTGCGAAGGAGCAAGCATGCGGGGATGAAAACAAAGATCTTCGTGATTGCAAGGAATTATATAAAAGTCAAAGGGAAGGCCCCCCCCGTATTTATAGGCGTGGTCCCCTACTTGGTATACTCCTCCACTGCAAACTATCCACATTTCAAGGCCACTCTACATCAGAATAGTCACCTATTCTTTCTGATCGGACCCCATTCCGATGGGGGGAATTTGTAGGGTCTTGAAAAATATGCAAAGGAGAATGAGAATCCACTTAATTCAAGAGAGAATTCTACCCAATTTCCCTCAAGGAATCGGGAAAAAATGTGGAGAATACTCAAAGGTCGGCCAAAGACAAACCGGTCCGCATACCGGTCTAATGTTGATAGTATGCGGACGGTTCATCAAGACAACCCCTTCGCGGACCGCCGTCATTCGCGAAAGTGAGGTGGGGACCCCATGTGGGCGCGAAGAAAGATGGGAGTAAGGCCGGTCCACCATCACGAACCAACCCGGTTTTGAACCATGTTCAGCCGACATGGACCACGTACGTCGTCATTCGCGGGACAGAGACAAAATCATGTGCGACCGCGAAGCACTCTCCGAACTAGTTTGGTTCGTAGGGAAGGAGCTTTAAATTCCCCCCACGAGTTGTGGATTGACCAATTCATCTGTAAACTGAGTTTCTTTTCATGGGCCTCCGCAGAAGGTTCCGTATAACCACAGATACATTTCTTTCCCCACATTATAAATGAGTATAGAGTGGGGAAGAAAGAGATTGATCATCTTCGGGTGGAAGGATTTCGAAGGAAGGAACTTATGATTTCGCAAACAGAGAAGTTCGAATTCGCATACCAGAACAGTTATGAAATTGGTAAAAAATTAATAAGGAACTGAAAAACTCATAAACAATTGGTGAACTGCGAACTTAAAATAAAAATAAAATGAAGACCGCGAGCCAGGCCCCTCCACGGATGTACTCCCCATGAACCAGGGAGTCTATGCCCCTTTTTCGATCCAACGCACCACATAGTACCCTCCTACGCGGGCGAAGCCCAGACCAACGAACCCACAAACGGCGTCGCCCCTGGCCATCATTGCTCGCGCGGACTCTGCCGCTTACAAACCTGGTACGTGGATCAAACCCAAAGTCGCGTACCACCTAGGTATGTGGGATGCTTATCACTCCGTGTAACACCTTGGTACGCGGACAGCCTCTCCAGCTATGTAGCACCCCCTATGTGAAGGGCTCCACTCCTCATGCAACCATGTGGCCCGCCAACTCCTTCGGTGTTCCCATTCCCCGAGTTAGATAAAATCCTTCCAACCTATCTTGATCCTTTGCAACCCCCTCATTGGCATATTCATTGACCCTGAGGCAAGGCCTTTGCTGAAGCCACTGGATCCGTATGATGTAACCTTCAGGTGCATCGGTGGGCCACTTTGAGTTCACATACCCACTCTAGGCGAGAGGAAGGTGGTTTCTCTGGTCCTTCAGTGGGTTCCTGAAACATTCCTAGGTTGACATACCCACGGTAGTGCGGGGTACGAGCCCGGGAGTCCCCTTTCTATCTCTCCACTAGCCAGAAGTGGGGGACCCTGATGTGATTCCTTTCAACGCCAGCAGAGAGTAATTATCCTCTCTTCTGAGAGTGACGGGGCAGCCTCTTTGGTGTAAGCCCCAAAACTTTCTTGCATGAGGTAGCACCCATGAACCTCTGTACTTCCCCGGTGCCAAGAACCAAGAGGGGATATGGACACAGGGGTACCCTTTCCCTCTCCCTATGGGCTTTTTCACCATCGGGCCTCCATCCTGGAGTAAGTCCCAATCTCCATTTATATGGGCCGCTCCATGTGTAAGCCCCACTCTACTTTCCATGGATGCACCTTTCATGATGTGATAGTCAGGTCTCTGCTGCCTATTGTTTCTCACACCGAGCACGATTCACGTTGGCTTAGAGTAAGCGTCGACCATGGCACCATCTCCGTCCCGCATGATGTTAAACTGCATTGCAATCCAGCGGTAAGCCGTTGTGATCCCTCCCGAACTACAAAGACATTGATCTGTGTCAAGGAATGGTACGTAGGAAGCCTCCACGAGGTTCATTTCCACTACCCATCAGACCCCTGGTTCATCTTCACATCAGTTCTCTGACACCACCTCCTCCGAACTATGAGGACTTTGATCCATGTCAAGGCATGGTACTTGGGAAGCTTCCACGAGGTTCAATCCCACCACCCAGTCGTTCTGACCCCTTCACATCTATTAACCAACTCTATGGGCTGCCTCAAAGTGTAATCCCCATCCACCATCTCATTGGGCGACCTCAGAGTGTATTCCCTGATCCTTCGTCCCGCATGACGTTAAACTGCACTACTAAACTACGTGGATTATGATTTCTCTCATGAGGATACATAGGAATACCATATCACGGGTTTGATCCAAAAGCTCAAGTCGTTATCTATCCCCCCTGGATGATAATAAAATCCAGAGCACCGTGTTATAAGGCTTCGAGTCAGTTTCATCTCAATGAGTCCAAACTCCTGAAAGTCATTAATCCAAGGATGGATGGTAGACCTCTGGCATAAATGATTCTGAATCCCTGGGTTCAGCTGACAATTACAAACTAGGAGTAATCAGTGGATACTATATTTGGGTATAAACCAAATATTCTCTAACATATGAACATTTCATAAATCTTTAAGTGAGTCCCGGAATAGGCAATAATTCCCCCCAAAAGGGTGAGATGATCCCAACTTCCCATCCTCTCGACCAATGTGAGTTCTTAAGCATCGCTGGCCAAATCACCTAGCGAACGCCTACCTTTGGAATGAAGGTCCACATATCATTGGATATGGAACCATTGGGCATTTCAAAACGAATATTGATATACTCGACCTTAGCGATTGAGCGGAGTTCAGCCCTCTACAAGATCGACATTCGGGCGCATCGGTCTGCTCCATCCGATTCGTTGCGAAACACATATCATGACACTTAACTTTACCCAATGCATTGGAGTGCTGTCTTGGTGCACCGATATTAACTTGTCATGAATATTTATGCACATAAATAGTCATATATAATCAATCATACATAAATATAAGGGTCACACATGGAAATAATTGGTTACCACAATCACGTCATAATGAATAACAAATGGTCGAATCATAAAAGTTTCTATGAAAGAAAGGAACTAAAATATACATGGACATTAATAAGGTAATATAGGCATGTATATTGGTAAGTGATTTCAATTATAAGTGACCACATTTATGAAAATTATTCCCAAAATTTTAGAATAAAAACATTTTTGAGAAGTTTTAAGGAAAATACTACAGAGCCTTTATAATAGAAAAGGGGGAAATCCTTTATAAAAAATGAAAAGTGAACCAGGATGTTTTTTAAAATTAAAATTATTAAATTAAAAAAATGGTCATTAAATATAAAATATAGAGTACATCTAAAATCGGGTAAGAATTCAGGATGTTCTCTCAAAAAATAGGTTTTCTTATAAGGAAGTATTAAGGGGGAAATCACATAAAAACGTGTATATCACCAAAAGAGACTGATTAATGGAAATTGATAAATGAGTTTGAAACATTCACTTAGAATTTAAAGGATAAAAATAAGAATAATATATAAACTCATTTTAAGTAAAATGATTGATAAAGAAACCCAAAGGAACAAAGGAGGTTCGGGTTGAATCCCTTACTAAATATCAGCAAGGTATCATGTGTACATAAGAGGGATCAGTTAGATATAAATGGGTTTATCATCATTTAAAATCATGAGGAATGTATGGGGTATGTGAATAATCATACCCAATCACAAGAAATTACACATAAAAGGGAATAATATAGAGGAAAATCATGAATAAATGTGAAACAAAGAGGATCCCTTACCTTAAGACCAATTGTGTCCTTCACTTGATATTAATGACCTGAATAATAAAAGTATCTTCATTAATTAATAATTTAAAAACCTATTACATATTTAAATTATTTAATTTAGCCTATTTATGTTCATTAATGACTTTTTGATGAGTTATGCTTTTTCAATTTCATTGTTCAGGTCTATTTGTTTTCTTGGTTTTTATGATCGGTTAACTTGTTTTCATGAATGGATAAACATGTAATATGAATGTGGTTATCTGTAATTGAACATATATGAAATAATTGGACATAAAATAGATTAAATGGTTATAAAATTTATTTTTTTATTTTTAATTAAGGGTAATTATGATTTAAAACATTAATGACAAACACATGAATTATTTTAGCGATTATTCCCACAATTAACTTGTTATGTGTCATTATTTTACATCATATGAGAAATAATTATTTCACAATATCAAATAATATAAAATACATATTTAATAGTATGTTTACACCATAAAATATGGTTTCATGATGAGAATTGAATACAATAATAGAAATTGATAACCTGTCGTCCTTGAATGTGCTAAATTAACACATCTCAAATGAGGTTTCAATTTTTGTCAAATAATAGGTGGGGAAAGAAGAAAGGACAACGAATTGTAACATTATAATAAGAAAAATTAAATTACATCAATGATTCTATATTTTTCATACCATTTGGATGAGTATATGTTAGAAAAGATAAAAGATCAAAAGAACTTAAAAATGAAGGAAAAGAAAAGAGGAATTTTACCTCTTGAATCAACCTTCTTTGAGAGCCTCTTAAGGAGAAAGGATTTGGTATTTTTAGGAGAACATGGGATTTCAGACGTGGGAAGGGACATTTTTGATAGATTTGGGAAGAATTTTGGGAAGGAAAAAGGCTTGAGAGTAGTTAATAATATAGGTAAGAAGGGTTGGAGTTTATAGTGGAGGAGAGGAGGTTTTTATAATACTTATTTCCATAGTTTGTTAATTTCTGTTAAGACCATAAATAGTGATGATTCCAAGACCAAAAATATTAATATATGTATGTGAGTTCCAGATTTTGGTTCTTGCATTACTTATGATTTTAGTAATAGTGTATTTAAATTATAATTTATTTATAAGGTAAATTAATGTACTTTAATATTCACAAAAAAATTCATGAATATCATAAAAATAAAAATAATTAACCCTAACCATTTTTCAATGTTTATAATCCAAAACTGTAATAAGTTTTTCAAAAATAATTTTCTACATATGATTAATTTGTGTTTTAATTAAAACAATAATTTAAGTGAAAAGTTCTAGATTTTAATACATTAATAGATTTTAAAATGATTTCAAAAATTATAGAAGGTCGTAGAAAATTATCTTAAAACCAGAAGAAATAAACTTTATAATTTATGAAAAACTTTTAGGAAAATAAATTTTCGTTTAAATTAATTAATTTTAATTAATATTGATGAATTACAAAAATTCCCCTACTTTTACTATGATCAAATAATCACTTATAAGTTGCCTAAATTTTATTTATACATTAATGGATGAGGTTACTATTCTATTTGACTATTTATAATTCATAAGTGTCATATTACTATTCATAAGTGAATGTTCATATTCATAACGTTAGGTTACTATTCACTAAAAATTAAGATTGTTCCATTTGACTCCAAAAATCTTACTGATCACAACCATGTATGTCATTCATTTGAAATTCCAAATACAGAAGTGTCAAAATTATGTTTAATGGCCACATATTATATAGTTGATCGTTGTGTTGTGATTTATTTCAATTATATGAAATAATAATAAGAAGTAAATTTCCATTTAAATACATTGGGGCGTTACACAATTTAGATTCTTATTCAAAAATAATATACTAATGATTCAAATAATGGGAAAACACCCCTCTCCTCCACTATAAAGACCACCCCTCACACCCTCCTCTCCTAACACCTCTCAAGACTTTCACCTTTTCTAAATTATTCCCAATTATTTTCCCTAGTCCATCCCCCACATCCATGAACTATTGGTCTCATCCAAAGGCCTAAAAACATTCCCAAGGAGGTTCTTAATGACGATAAATTCAAGAGGTAAATTCTCTCCTTCTCTTTCTTTTGAATTCCAAAAAATTTCATTTCATTTCTTATTCACTCCTCTCATCCATTCATCCAAATGGAATGATAACTATGGTACCTTAAATATAATATAATTATATCATTTTAACTGAACATCCATCCTTAAACACATCTCTATATCTCTTTTGTTTTAAAAATGAAATTATCTCCTGTGATTTCATAGTTTACCTACATCATGGGAAATGAACTTTCATTTTAATTTATAAAATAAACATTGATAATAAAGAAATTATAATGGATGGAAAAGATTAATATTTTTTATTTTCATACCTCTATTTTTTCTAGAACTAATTGATATGCATAATACTAAATGATAAAACAAAACAAGTATGTTTTGATCGATAAACTGCAAAAATTAACCTACAATGATCATTATTAACTTATATCTAATGATTCATCCTAATACCATGTAATAAAATTAATTATAATATAACATAATCTTCTCTTAGAACATTTATAACAGACAATAACAATGTTGTATATTTATCCTCGTTTTTCACAAACTTACCTTCATGTATGAAAATAAACCAATCCTAAAAAAAAGAATACTAACACTCCCGAACGATGAAATTAACACTATAACTCATCCAAAGGCCAATAAAAAACATAATAAAAAGATAATAAATAAAATTAATGTATTTATGGTTTACTAATTGTTAATTAATGAATATAATTTTCATTTATAGGAAATTAAAGTGAAAAAATAATTCAGACTCATTGTAAGGGTAATTCTAAAACTCAACACTCTTTCATTGGGTTTTCACTCATTCACTCAATTTTCAGAATGGTTATTCATAAAAAAATCATTTCATCATCTTTATCATATATCATTTTGTATATAAGTTTTTTTTATATGGATTAATGAAAACACAATGTTTTCTAAAAGATCCCTTCTTTAAAAAAAACACACCCATTACTTCTTGATATTGTTTCATTTTCACTCAAGGTTGATGATTACTTTACAAGTATGTTATTACCTATTTCATTTTGAAACCCGAAGTATATGTGTTTATTCTTAGGAAATTAAACCCATTACATTACATGGGTTATTTTATGTTCACGAATGATATATTTTCTACATGGTATGTATGATAATGTAAATGTTATGATGTTATGGGTGAGCCCAGAATTGTATAGCACAATGTAAATGTTATGATGTAAAGAGGAAACCCAAAATTAAATAGTTCTCCAAATAATTAGGTAATGTTATGAATCTCCTTATTTAAAGTGAAATACTTTTTTACATTATTCTTTTTTTTTCTATTTAATGTGTGTGGAAGGTGACTACTAAGACAATATGTTTCATTTTTATGCATTTCCATATTCCAAATCGTATCTGAATGCTTCCTATCATGATTAGGATAATATGATTGTGTCATTTTTATAATCACCCCATGTTATATTGTTCCACATTATTATCAATCCTCTTCCAAGTCTTTTATCTCACACATTTTTCATGTATATCCTCAAAGGCTTTTTTATACTAAGAAGAAAATGAGGGGCAATAAAAATCTAGAGAAGAAGGAATTAAATAAATTTTTACGATTTATTTATTAATTGTTGTGTATGGTCTTAATTTTCCCAAGACAATAAACCATTGGATCATTGTTTTTTTACGGTTTTATATTGTTTATCTTTTAAATTTTCCATTAGTAATGTAAAAAAGGGTTCTTATTGTTTTAATTAGATGATGGTTTAGTTAATTTTGGAATTTTGATTAGGCAACCTTATTTAAAACCATTAGAATGAGCTTATGTATACGTTAGAACCCAAGAAGAATTGTTGTAGAATATTCTAAACATAGGGATCCCACAATATATTCCTTAAGACTTAAATTCACAATCGAATAAATTATTTACTCATGACTAGTTGACTAATGTTTGGTTCTAACATTTTCTATTTTATAAAATTGTGGGAATAAGTAGAAATCTGGCCAACAACATTTCAATGGGACATGGATGTGATTTACCAAATGATATCCCCAAGTCTTTGAAAGGTGGAGTTCAAAATTTTATGTTCATGCTTACAAAGCTATCTCTGGTTATTAACAACGACCAAAATAATGTGGAACATCCACCTTCACCTAAGAGGGAACAATAGTTTATCAAGTGTTTTATATAGCAACGACCACCAACATTTAGTGGATCTTATGATCCACTAGTTAGGGAACAATGGGTTAACTTGATGGAAAATATATTTTTATTATTCATGGTTCTGAGATGGAGAAGGTGATTCATGTTTATTATCTTCTAGATTGAGAGGTTGATCAATGTTGGGATTTGATTGAGAACGCCATGTCGAGGAACAAAATTTATGTGATTGAGTGATGGGACTTTAAGATAATGTTTCTTAGAAAGTATTTCCCTCAAACACTTCATAAAAATATGGATATATAATTCTTATAGCTAATATAGGATGAGGGTGATTCTATCATGAAAAAAAAAGTAAATAGGTTTTCAATATATGCTTCGAGTTTTGTTATCAACGATGATAAAAAAAATTATAAATTTTTTAGTGGATTAAAACCACAACATAAAATGTGTCTAGAATTTTAATACATTGTGACTTATGAAGATGGTTTTTGATCTTCTCAAAAAGTGTATATGGTGTTTGGAGAATGGTCCCATGGATATTGCGAAAAGAAATGAAAGATTGAGTTTCATATCAAATGATCTAATGAGAATGGTGGAAATAAAACTCAACCACCTGCATGTCCCAAATGTGTTAAGAAGAATTATGAGAACTATCTCAAAGGGATGGGGAAATGATTAATGTGTTGGAGAGAATTAAACCAAGATCATGAATGTCAAAAATATATTATGATTGAGGAAAATGTGGTGGTGGAAAGGAGGTCACCACCCACAGTCCAATGCTATAACTGTAGTGAGAATGGTCATTGTGCAATCCAGTTCACTAAATCTGATTTTCTTGAGGGAAATTAGTGCCATCATCCACCCATTCCAAAATAGAAAGGGATGGATTATTATATCACTATTATGGATATGGATAAAGAAAATGAACTTTTAGAAGGTAAATTTTTTTCACTAAATAAAGGATAAATTATTACTTGCTTCTGATTCTACACCTACATTCATATCTTGCATGTTTTCTAGAACTATTGAAGTGATGCCCCAAAACCTATATTTAGAGATAACAATAAAACACCTAGTGGTGAATTCATTCCATCCCAAGTGTTGTAATATTCTCTTATTAGTGTATGTGGAATGATTATTGCAGAAAATCTCATGATAAATCCCTTGGTTTAATTTGATTCTATATTGGGAATGGAATGGCTCTCATTATATAGAGAAAATTTCTACTTTTTAGGAAAATAAAATATCATTTAATTTTCTGAACTATCCCAGGCCCCATTAAAAATGTAATTATGATCATTAATCTCCTTTGTAAACTCCATTAATGGTGTGATAATTGATTCCCTTTGATGTAGCATACCTTACTCAAATGGTCAAGTCAAAGGAAGTTATCAACATAGGCGAACCACCCATCATAATGGAATATAGTTATGTATTTCTGGAAGAGTTTCTCATAATCCCCCGGGAACATGATGTAGAGTTATCAATAGAACTCATACCCAAAAAAACACATATCTCAAATGGTGCTTATAGGATGGATCCTATCAAACTAGAGGAAATGAAGAAGTAGTTGCTCGAGTATTTGGATAAAGGGTTCATACGTCGTAGTTCATTACCTTAGGATGCGCCAGTACTCTGTTAAGATGAAGGACAGATCAATTTGTTTATGTATTGATTATCATAAACTCATACAGATCACTACTAAGAATAATTTTCCACTTCCAATTATTGATGAATTTTTTGATCAGTTATGAGGAGCTCAGTACTTCTCAAGGGTGGATCTTCATTGGGAATATCATCAGATAAAGGTGAAGTAGTAATGTATTTAGAATAATTCCTTCCATACAAGTTATGGGATCTATGAGTTTTTGGTGATTCCCTTCAGACTTAATAATTCCCCAATAATATTCAGGGATTTAATGAATATAGTCTTTATACATTAGCTCAAAAAAAAATTTGTAGTTTTAATCGATGATATTCCCATATACTATAAGACTATGGTGGATCCTAAACTACATATAATGCTTGACTTGTCAATATTAATGAAGGATAAGTTGAATGTCAAGTTCATAAAGTGTGATATTTGAATTTGAAATTTCACATTCTCAGTACATTTGATCATAAGTGGGGGACATTATGTGAATCATTAAGAAACAAAGGCAATTAATGAATGGACTGGAACCACTAGTGTCATAGAAATATGTGTTTTTATATGATTAATTGGTTAATACCAGCATTTTTTGATAAATTTATTATTATTTTCAATCCATATCTATGTTATCAGGTAAAGTGGTAAAGTATGTATTTATGGAAGAATGTGAGGAAAGCTTCAAAGAGCTAAAGAAGATTCTTGTCGCTTCACCTATACTCACATTACCAAAAAGGTTATTTTTTTTTGATATATACTAAATATTCCATGAAAGTATTTGGTTGTGTACACCTGAAAAATAATAATTTTATGGATCAAACCTTATAATAATTCAAGATCCATTTTCATAACTACCCGTCACATGATCTAGAGTTAGAAGAAATTATTTTTTTCCATGGAAATATAGTGATAATACCTTTATAATGAGAAGTGTTCCATATATACCGATCACAAGAGTCTAAAGTATATATTCACACTAAAGGAGATCAACATGAATAAAAGGAGATTGTTATAGATAATAAAATACTATATTTTCTCTATTCACTATCATCCTAGAAATGAAAACAATTTATCTGATTAGTTTAGTAGAAATAAACCAGTTACCCAATCAATGTTGTAGAATAGGAAGGACCGTATCTTCAGGGATATGAATAAATGGATATGGAAATCGTAATGATATGGAATATATCCTACACTTCCCAAATTATTTCCCAACCATATATCAAATATAATATTAGTGATACACCAAGGGATGATCCTGAGTTATAAAAAAAGCTTAATGTAGTAATGGAAGAGATGTTTCAAGAATTCCACATCAATGATGATGGTGTGATTTAGATTGGAACAAGTATTTTTGTGCCTTCAAAACCTAGAGAAAATAATGAGCTATTGGATAATGAAAATATACCAACTTTATATATCCATCCTAAGAGTACCAAGGTGTACCCTGATTTTTGAGAAAACTTTTGGTGAGATAACATGAATAAGGAGATTTCTGAGTATATCTCAAGGTACTTGATATGTCATCATGTTAAAACTGAGTGACAATATTCCAAAGAGATTATGCAATAATTTCTTATTACAATGTGGAAATGTGAGAATGCCACTATGGACTTCACCACTTGTGTACCGAATAAATCTACTGTAAAAAAAGTGATTTGGGCTGTGGTGGACCGACTCACCAATATTTACCACTTTTTCTTTATTTGGGAAGATCTATCAATTGAGAATATTTCTATGATATATGTGAAGGATGTTGTGAGACTTCATGTAATTCCACTCTCATTTTTATCTGATCGTGATCACATGTTCACATCTAAATTGTAGAGGCATCTTTAACATGCTTTGAGTACTGAATTATATTTCTACATGGCCTATCTCCCCCAAACTAATGTAATATATGAAATGACTATTTAGAAACTTATTGATATTATTAGAGACTAATTAATAGAATTAAACGGTGGATGGGATCAACATCTCCAATTAGATGAGTTCTCATACAATAATAGCTTCCACTCGAGTACTCAAACAGTATCATATGAACCTATGTATGGAAAACGTTGTAGAACTCCAACATATTGGGATGAATTTGGTGAAAGAAAGCCACTTGAACCTAATCTTATGCAAGAAATGACAGAAAAGTTCCAAGACTTCCAGAATCATATAAAGGCTACTTAGAGTCCGAAAAAGGGAAATGATGACAACTGAAGAATGGAATTTGAATTTTATGTTGGAGGTAATGTCTTCCTTAGAATATCACCATGGAAGAGAGTCATGTAGTTTGGAAATAATGGGAATATATTCCCAAGGTACAGTGTCCCCGTTGAAATACTTGATCGCATAGGATTTTCATCCTATTAAATTGAACATCCACCATATATGGATCATGTTTATAATGTGTTCCATGTATCACTCTTGAGGAAGTACCTAATATATCCCTCACATGTACTGAACTTAGATGTGGTAAAGCTAGAATATGATCTCTCTTATGAAGAGAAACTAGTAAAGAATCTAGATAGGGGGTTTTTGGTTCTTCACAACAAGACAAACCACCTTGTCAATGTATTTTGGAGGAACGATAAAAATGAATAAGTGACATGGGAATAATAGTAGGAGATGAAGGAGAATTACCCTCACTTGTTTATATAAATATAAATTTCAAGAGAGAAATTTCGAAGGGGGGGAAAATGTACTAGCCTAAACATTTATCAATAGGATTCCTACATTCTTATAATAATTTCATTCTCACATAAAATCACTTATGAAACATAATAATATCTTTATAAATGATGAATTAATGAAATATGAAGTATTTAAAAAAGTAAAGGAACCTATACTGATGAAATCATATCATTTCCTTAGGAATAGTAATTTGACATTAATGAATAGTAAACTAGCCTAGTAAATAGTAACCTCACCCATTAAAGTATAAATAAAATATAGGCATATTATAAATAAAATAACTATATTATTATATCATATTTTATGTAAATAATTTTTTTAAAATTTATTCATTAATTATTGGAATTTTTACAAGTCATAAATATTTACTTACGATTTTATGATTAATTTAACAATTTAAATGAAACATAATTTTCATAAAATGAATTCATAAATCAATATCTTGATGTCTTATTATTTTTAGATAATTATATGAGACCTTAAATTATTTTTTAAAGTGTTAAAAAATTAGTTATAATAGTAAAATATGTATTTTCCATGTAAATGATTATTTTGATTAAAAATTAAATTATTCATATATAGAAAATTATTTTCATAAAATGGTGTTCATTTTTGAATTCAATATGATTAAAAATGGTTTTGATGATTCTTTGGTATTTTTATAAGATACATGAATTTTTAATGAAAACTAAAATATTATAATTTACAATAAAAACTAAATACATTAATTACAGAATCATAGATGTTGTTAGGATGATGTAAGCCAAAAATAACTTACCATCATTCATTATTAAAATATTTTTTTTATAATTCTCAAACTATTCATTGTCATGAGCCAAAATGATAAACTAATGATTAAAATAATGCAAACACACCCCCTCTCCTCCATTATAACTAACACCCCTAACAACCTCTTCTTCTCACACCTCTCTAGCTTTTAGAATTATCAAAATTCATCCCAACACTCTTCCATAGTCTGTCACCCACATCCAGAGGATATTGGTATCATAAAAATACAAAACAAAAATTCCCTAAAGGAGTATCTGAATGAGGATAAATTCGAGAAGTAAATCCTCTCTCTCTTTCTTCAAATTCCATTCAATTTCTTTTCTTTTCATATTCACTATACTCCTCCATTAATCCAAATGGAATTCAAACTCCATTACCTTACATATACTATAATTATATCTTGTTAGTGTAAGATCCATAATTAAAATCATTTATATCAATCTATTTATATAAAAATGAAATATTTTCCCGTGATGTTTCAATTTACTTACATTAGGGGCATTGCACTTTCATTTTCATTTAACTATAGTGATGTGTGTCAATTTACCAACAACATTTGTGATGCACGTAAATTTTCATTTAATTACTACAAGTATGTTAATAAAACTATTATAATGGCTGAAATAGATTATGAAGTGTATGTTACAAACATATTTATGTTCTAGAACTAACTTATTCACATAATACTAAATGAGATAACAAAATTAGTTCATTATGATCAAAAATCATTAAAAAATAACCTAAAATGATTATCATTAAGTTGTATCTAATGATTCAAACTCATAATATATAAAAAACATTTATATAGGATTATTTAAACATCTTTAATATCATTAATAACCTATAGTGTCAATTTTGGATATTTATCATCATTTTACAAGAACTTCCACTCATGTATGCAAATGAATCGATCATGAAAAATAATAAAAATAGGACTCTTGGATGATGAAATTAAACTATATAAGTCATCCAATGTCCAATAATAGAACATAATAAAACCATATTAGATAAAATTCATGTATAAAAGGTTATGTAATTGTTAATTATTTACTGTAATGTGATTATTCACGAAACTAAAATGAAGAAAGCATTCAGACTCAAGGTAGGGAAATTTTTTAAATCAACTCTCTTTCTTTGAGTTTTCCTTCTTTCACCCCATATTTAGTATGGTTATTCGTTCAAAATAATATATACATCATCATCTTACATTTTTTGGAATATAAATTTCCATAAATGGGTTTATGAGAAACACCATGTTTTCCAAGACAACACTTCTTTCATAAAAAACACATTTTACTTCTTGGGATTCTTTCGTCTTCATTCATGGTTGATGACTCTTATATGAAATAAGTTACCCACTATTTCAATTGGGTACCCAATTTTTATGTTATCTTTCTTATGGAATGAAAATAATTCCATTCCATGGTTAATTTTCTGTTCAATATTGATATAGGTTTTAGGATTAATTAATGATAATTTAAATGTTATGATGTGATGGGTGCACCTAGAATTGTATAGAGAAATGAAAATGTTCTGATGTGATAGGTGCACATATAATTATATAGTGTTCCAATTAATTTGGGGATGTGATAAATCTCATGAGTTAATGTGAAATATGTGTGAACATAAGGCTATATTTGTTCACTATTAAGTGTTCTAGTTGACAATTAAGAAATGATGTTTCATTTTTTTACATTTCCACATTCCATGACTTGTCTTAATTCTTACACTCATTATTATGATCATATTTTTATGTTATTATGATTATGTTATGTTTATACTCACCCCATTTTATATTATTGAATTTAGTTATTTATCCCCTTACTGGGCTTCTAGATCACCCCATTTTGATGTAAATCCACAGGGGATTATTTGTA
This sequence comes from Viscum album, assembly GCA_963277665.1. Lineage (NCBI taxonomy): Eukaryota > Viridiplantae > Streptophyta > Magnoliopsida > Santalales > Viscaceae > Viscum > Viscum album. The sequence continues at coordinate 2,079,134,733 of OY728140.1, forward strand.
CTTAGGTGAACATGAGGGATAATAAGAAGCTATAGAAGAATGAATTAAATAAATATTTATCTTTTATTTTGTAAATTCTATGTTAGTTCATTATTTACCCAAGAAAAAAACTTTTCTATCCTCAATGTGTAATGGTTATTATGATCTTTGTCATTAATTTTTAAAGTTATATAAGAAAAAAGAGGGTTGCTATAATTGGTATTGGAAGATAGTTTTTTTAATTATTGAATTAGGATTATAGAACCTTATTGAAAACCATAATATGAGACTAATCATAAGTGAGAACCAAATAATAATTGTTTTATTAAATGGTAATCATAGGGATACCACAAGATACACCTTTAGACATAAATTGTAATGAACCAAACTATTATCAATGCAATTTTTCCCTTATTATAGTAATATCATATAGTATAATCACATAAATTCACATTTGGAAACAATATAAGACATCATTATTAAATTATATTCTAAATTCTATGTGACCTTTAAACATAATGTTTCTCCATATGTGATTTGAATTTCAAAAACATGATATACATGATTTTGGTCAGAAATATATTTAGAGTCCAATAAAACAAATGTAATTTTGGGTTAATAGTAAAATACCCAATTAAATTTTAATTCTACCCTTATTAATATTAATATGAACCTTTTGAAGAGTATGTCTACCATGTGCATAGGAACCTTACCAATGATAGTATAAGTAAAATTTATCCATCCTATAAGTGAAAATATGATATAATAATATTATAGTTTTTTATTTTTTAAGTCATGATTTTCTAATTTTTTTAAAAAAATTGTTTTCATAAAATATTTTCATTTACATGTATTTTTATGTCTCATTATTATATGATAATTTTATAAGACGTTAATTAATTTTTCAATGTGTTATAAAATTAGTTTTAAATTTTAAATTTTTTATTTTTCAATTAAATTATTAATTTAATGAAAAATTAAATTACTCAAAGTTGTTAAATTATTTTCATAAAATCAGGTTCATTTTTTATTTCTTAACAATTATGAATCTTTAGGGTTAATGTTTTGGATTTTTCTAAAATACATTAATTTTTTGGTGAATAGTGAAATTCAATAATATATAGAATATGCTAAATTAATGAATTACTACATCATGCATGAGTCATGGTTGATATAGACAACCATTGGATCTAACTCACATTCCTTAATTACTATATTTAGTAATGTAATCATCACTATTTCTTTTATTGAGGGAAATTATTAAACTAATTAATTAAATATTGAGAAAACACCTCTCCCCTCCACTATAAATACCACCCCTCACAACCTCATTTCCTCGCAACTCTCAAGATACAAGCCTTGACCAAATTCTACCCAAACCCCTTCCTTTTCTCCTCCCCAAAATTCATCAGATTTTGGTCTCATCGAAAGCCCAATCCTACAATCGTTGAGGAGGATCTCCAGAGGATAATTCAAGAGGTAATTCCTCTCTCTCTTTTCATTCAATTTCCATTAAAATTTATATTATTTTCTCCTCTTATTCCCAAACTATTTGATCCAAATGTCATGATAAATCTAGTATGATTGATATAATAGTATTCAATATTGGTAATGGAAGATTATTCATTATAATCCTTCCTATATCTCTCTATATCTCTGTTTATAAAAATGAAATCATCGCCTGTGATGTGTTAATTTACCTACATCATGGGTGATACACTTCCATTTTCCTCAACCATGTTCATGGATGTCTATAAAACCATTAAATGGTAGAAAAGATATTTTAATTTTTAATTTTTAACCCCTTTCATGTTCTATAAATAACATCTATACATAAAACTAATTGATAAAACAAAACATGTTCATTGTGATCCTAAAACCACCCAAATTAACCTAATACGATCATCATTAAAATTTAGCTACCTATTTATCCTCATGTTATATAACCAAATTTAAAATAAGATAATTTAAATTCGTATAATATCATTAGAATCATTTAATATAAAATCTTTATCTTAATCCATGTACTACAAGGACTTCCATTCATGTGTGCAAGTAGACTGTTCATGAAAACTAAGAAAAAAGAACAGTCCCAAACAAAGAAATTATACTCTATAACTTATCCAAATACCCATGAAAACATAATAAAACCCCAATTCATAAATTAAATGTATAAAATTTTATTTAAGTGTTAATTAATTAATCTAATGTGATTATAAGAGACATTAATGTGAAGAAATCATTCAGACACATGGTATGGGGAATTCTCAAACCCATGTTTCATTATTCGAGTTTTCCCTCTTTCACTCCATTTTCTTTATGTTTATTCCTTAAAAAAATTATTCAAAATTATCTTTCATTTTTGGGTATATACATGTTTTCTGCTAGATTTTATTTCAAACACAATATTTTATGAAAGAACTATTCTTTCAAAAAACACACCTTTTACTTATCACTCGTGGTTAAGGGGTATTGTATCAAGTATGATATTCCATCATTTATTTTGGATCCTAATGTTCATAAATGTATGATTTATTAAATGACTCAAATACATTTTCATATCTTATTTATGTCCATGATTTATATACATTCTGTGTTTCATACATGATAATGCTAACATTATGATTTGACAGGTGTGACACGAATTATATAGCGCAATGATGATGTAATAGTGTGATGGGTGTACCTCTAATTGTACATCACTCTAATTAATTATGAAATGTGATGAATCTCATTAATTATTGTGAAATATGTGTGAGCATGATTCTAGATTTATTCGCAACTATGTGTAGAAGTTAACCACTATGATATAAGGATTCATTTATATACATTTCCACATTTCAGGCCGTTTATTAATTATCCCTATCATGTTTATGATATTATCACTATGTTATGATGATAATGAATATACTCACACCATGTTTCATTCTATTGTGTTGTTATCCACTTTCTTGTATCTTATCTCATCCCTTTTTATGTATATCCTATAGTGATTATGTATACTAATGATAACTGAAGGGATAATGAGAAGACAGAGAAGAAAAAATTAAATTAATGTTTTTGGTTTATGTTGTAAAATATATTTATTGTCTTAATTTTACCAAGATACTAAATCATTGGATCCTCAGGGTGTCATTTTTTATGTTTTTTGTCATTAAAATGATGAGAAAGTAATCTAATAAAAGTAAGGCTGCTATAGTTGGTATCAGAGGCACAATTTAAATATTTTGGGAATTAAGATTAGAGAACCTTAGTGGGAACCCTAGTATGAGACCTAGTATATGTAATCACAAATAATATTTTCTAAACATAGGGATCCCATAAGATATGCTCATACTGTAAATTTCACAATGGATTAAATTATTTTTTCCTGAATAGTGGACTTATGTTTTATTCTATCCTTTTCTACTTTATAAAATTTTGTTAAAGAGGAGAAACCAGGCCAACGTCCCATTTGAGGGACAATGCAATGATTTACCAAATGAGTTCTGAAATTATTTGGGAGGTGGAGTTCAAAACATCATGGAAATATTTACCCAATTGTCCCAAGTTATGAATAATAACTTAAATGATTCCTCCTTCAACTAAGAGGGAGAAACAGGTTGTCGAGTTTTTTATGTGGAAACAACCACCGAAGTTTAGTGGATATTCTATTCCACATGTTGGGGAACTGTAGGTCAACTCAATGGAGAATATATTTTATGTCATTCATTGTTCTAAGATGGAGAAGGTGACTCTATCTATTTATCGTCTCGATGGGGAGGCTAACCAATTAAGGGATTTTATTAAGAACATCAAATCAAGATATGAAATTTAAGATATGGATGGAAAATACATTAAGATAATATTTCATAACAAGTATTTCCCATGAACTCTTCATACGAATAAGGAGACAGAATTTATAAAGATAATGAAAAATGATGGAGAATATGTAATGACCTATAGATCGAATTTCACAAGGCTTTTAAGGTAGTATTCAGGATTTGTTATCAATAATGATATAAAATTTGATAGATTATTTAGTTTACTAAAACCACACTGTAAAAAGGATATTACATTTAGAGACATTTATAGTTATGAAGAAATCATTTGATGTACTCTCAAACTGGATATAGAGTTTTGAGAATGTTCCCAGGCCTATGGGGAAAAGAAATGAAAGAAGGAGTTTCATGTCGGAGGATATAATGAGAAAGGTGGAAAGATAAATCATCCACCCACATGTCAAAAATGTGGGAAGAAAAGTCATGGTAACAGCATCAATAGGATGGTGAAATTATTTATGTGTGGGAGAAAGGTCCACCAAGTAAAATAATGTTATAAAGAAAGGAGAAAGAAGGATAATGTAGTAGAGGAAATGAGAGCACCACCCGTGGTCCAATGTTAGATCTGTTGGGAGCAAGGGCACAATGAAATCTAGTGATCTTAACCTTGATTCCATGATGTTATTCATCGTTAGTAGCCACCAAATCCAATGGGACAAGGGAAGGGTTATTCCATCACTACTGTGGAAGTGGAGAAATAAAATGAATTTATACAAGGTACACATCATATTCACTCATGAATAGAAAAATAATTATTTTATTCTAGTTCTACACATTCCTTTTTATCTTTCACATTTTCTAGATTCATTGAATCAAAAAACTAATATATGGAATTATAGATATCTTTAAAACACCATGTTTTGAAATCATTAAAACCTATGTGTTGGACTCTTCTCCTATTGGCATATGCGGGTTGATTATTCCAGAAAATCTAATGATATTTCCCTTCTTGTAATTCAATGCAATAATGGGAATGGATCGCCTCTTGTTATATAGAGCACATATAAACTATCATGAAAAGGAAATATCTTTTTATATATAGATCCATTCCATACTCCTATAAAAATGCAAGGGAGATCATGAATCCCCTTTGAAAAAACCATCAATGGTGTGGGTGTCGATTCCCGGTGAGGAGGTATACCTCAATCAAATGGTTGTGTAAAAGGAAGTTGTCCACCTAAGGAAAATTCCCATAGTGAGGGAATATAGTGATGTATTTCATGAATGGTTACACATACTTCCCCCAGGTTGTGAGGTAGAGTTCTCAATAGAACCCATACACAGAAATACCCCTATCTAAATGTTTCCTTATAGTATGGATCCTATTAAATTAGAGGATTGAAATAAGTAACTGCAAGAGAATTTGGAAAAATGGTTTATACTCCCTTGTGCATTACCTTGGGGCCCACATGTTCTCTTTGTGAAGAAGAAAGATTGATCAATGCGGCTATGTATCAATTATCGGGAACTCAAACAGATCACCATAAAAACCAATAATCCTCTCCCAAGGATTGAATACATGTTCGATCATCTATGAGAAGCTCAATACTTCTCAATGGAGGATATTTGTTTTTGATATAATCAACTATATTCGATGAATGAAGATAATTTGAAAACTTCCTTTCGTACACGATATAGGCATTATGAGTTTCTGGTGATTCCTTTTGGACTTACGAATACCCATGTAATCTTCATGGATATTATGAATAGTGACTTTAGACATTATCTTGACTATTTTTTGTTAGTTTCTATCTATGATTTTATCAACTATTCCAACATAAAAGATAAACATGAAGAACATACCAGTCCTTTGTTGGAGACATTGTGAAAGGATATGTTGTATTCCATGTTCAGAAACACTAAATTTTGGATGAAGAAAGTCACATTCTTGGGAGATGTGATCACATGTGAAGGAATTTCTATGGACCCTTCAAAAAAACGTGATTTATGAATGGTCGTGACCCTATAGTGTCTCAGAAATCTATAGTTTATTGGATTAGCTAGGTACTACTAACGTTTTGTTTGAAAGTTCACATGATTTTTAAGACCTCTAACTAATTTAACAAGGAAAGGGGTAATGTATGTCTATAAGGGTGTATGTGAGGAAAGAATCAAGGATCTAAAGACAATGACGATCACTACACAAGTACTCACTTTACCGAAATTTGTTGAATTATTTGTGACATACAGTGATTCTTAAAAGAAATTCTTGGTTTGTGCACTCATGAAAAATGATAATGTGATAGACAATTCCTCTTTTAAGTTAATGATACATGAGAAGAACTACCTAATTCATAATCTATAGATAATATCTATGAACTTCTCTATGAAAATCTTGTGGCACTATATCTGTGGTGAGAAGTGTTACATATATACTATTCATAAGATCGTAAAGTATATATTCATACAAATGGAGATCATAGTGTGTAAAAGGAGATGTTAAGAGCTAATATAAGACAATGATTTATAGATTCACTATATTCCTAGAAAAGAGAATTCGGTAGCATATTCTCTTAATAGAAAATAACCTGCTAAACTATATATGATGCAAATTGGGAAATACCCTATCTTCATAGATATTCAAAGGTTGGATTTGGAAATCATTATGGTTGAGAATACATCCTTCCCTTCCCAAATTATTTCCCATCCAGATATCTAATATAATGGTAAGAAGGCATAAAGGGATGATTTGGAGTTACAAAATATGGTTAATGTAGTAAAGGATGGGAATATTCAAGGGTTCCATATCGATGATGATAGTGTGACTTTGTTGGGAATGTGTCTTTATGTTACTTCATCACCTAGGATAAGGATTGATCTATTTGATAATGCACATATCTCACCATTATCTATCCATCCTATTATCACAAAGATGTATTATTATCTCTGATAAAGCATCATGCAGGACAACATAAAGAAAGAGATTCTTGAATATATCTCAAGGTGATTTATATGTCTGAAAGATAAATAAGAAAGTCAAAAGTCCAAAATTATTATGAATCTATTGACTATACCCATGTTTAAATGGGAGTATGTCACTATAGACTTTGTCACAGGTCTCTCAAAGACATCCCAAAGAAATACTATGATATGTGTTATGGTGGACTGACACAACATGAAAACCAACATTATCGCTATTCAGGAAGATCACTCACATTAACAACATGTAATGATATAAGTGAAGGAAGTGGTGAGACTACATGGGGTTCTACTCTTGATTATCTCTGATCATGATCCCATGATCACATCGAATTTCTGGATGATTCTTCAACATGCCTTGAATACTGAATTGAATTCCATCATGTCATTTCACCCCGAAACTGATTGCCAATCTAAAAGTACAATTCATATGCTCGAGGATATGCTAATATAATTTTATTTAGAATTCAACAGTGGATGGGATCATCATATCCCGTTTATTGAGTTCTAAAAAAACAATTTCTTCCACTTGAGTATTCAGATGGCTCCGTATGAAGCTCTGTATGGAAAGCGATGTAGAACTCCCACTAGTTAGGATGAAGTTGGAGAAATAAATCTTCTCTGATGTGATATTGTATAAGAGATGACCGAGAATGTTGATGACGTATAACAACATATCAAATATCATTCGATTTGGAAAAATATTTATACTGACAACTGTCTCAGGGACATTGAGATCAACGTTGGAGGTACAGTGTTCCTTCGAATATCACCAAGGCAGAGAGTCAGGTGGTTTTGAAATAAATAGATGTTATGAACAAGGTAAAATTTCCCCATTTAGATCCTTGACAACATAGGATATGTGGAATATCATCTTTCACTACCATAGAATATGGAATAAGTTTACGATATGTTCATGTATCGTTCCTAATAAATTATATACTAGATCCCTCAGATTTACTATACTAAGATGTGGTATAGTTGGAAGATGATCTCTGTTATAAGGACCGGATAGAAAATATTTTATCCTAGAGAGATAAGCTTATATGCACCAAGAAAACCCACCTTTTCATATTGTTGTGGAGGAACAATAATTTTGAAGAAGAAACATGGGAACTAGAGGATTAGATGATGGAGAATTACCCTCACCAGTTTATGTAAAACAAAAATTCGAGGGGTAAATTTCAAAAGTGGCGAAGAATGTAACGACCCAAAATTTTATCAACATTATTTCACCCTTCTTATAGTAATATCATATGATATTATCATATAACATCACATTAGGAAACAAAATTTCACATCATTCTTAAATGAACATCTATATTATATGTGACCCTTAAACATAATTTGTCAACTCCTGTGATTTGAATTTTGAAAATGTGACATACACTGTTGGAATTAATAATATTATTGGAGTCTAATAGGAGCAACATAATTTTAAATTAATATTAACATACGCTTTTTAATAGTAATTTTTTCCTTATGAATAGTAATATAAGCCTTATGAATAGTAAATCAACCATGTGAATAGGTATCTTACCAATAATATTATAAGTAAAATGTATCCATATTATAACTGACAATATGATATAATTGTATTATCATGTTGGTATTTTTTTATTCACGATTTAATAAATTCAAGGAAAATATTTTTTCATAAATTTTATTTATAAAAAAATTATTTTCATGTTTTATGATTATGTGATAATTTTATGTGACCTTAATTGATTTTTCAACATGTTAGAAAAGAAGTTTTAATTTTAAAATTTGTATTTATATTGTAAAATATGATTTTAATTTAAAATTAACGTACTCATATTTTGAATTTTGTTTTTAAAATTGAGTTACTTTTGTAATTATACCTATTGAAAAATGGTTATGGTGAATGTTTTTGGATTTTTATGAAATAGTTTAAATTTTTTGTGACAAGTGAAATTAGATAATTTACAAAATATGCTAAATAAATTAATTTCTACATCATTCTTGAGTCATGGATGATGTAAATGGACATTGGTTAGAACTCACATTCCATTTTGGTTATATTTAGTCATGGAATCAGCACTATTTTTTTCCCTAGGGAAATTAATAAACTAATGAATTAAATAATGAGAAAACACCCCTCCCCTCCACTATAAATACCACCCCCTCTAACCTCATTTCCTCACCCACTCAAGATTCAAGATGTGCTGAAATTATACCAAACCTATTCCTTAGCCCTCCCCCACATCCAAGAGATCTTGGTATCATCCAAAGATCAATCCTATGTACCATGAGGAGGATCTCAAGTGGAGAATTCAAGAGGTAATTCATCTACATCTTTTCATTCAATTTATATTCAAATTTCATTTATTATATTCTATTATCCTAAATTAATCTTATATAAATTTCATCATAACTCTAGTATGATTGATATACTGGTATTCTATAATTTTAAGGTAATATTTTTCATTATACTCCATACAGTCTCTCTTTGTTTATAAAAATGAAATTTTTTCCCTAGATGTGTTAATTTACTGATTTAGTGAGTGATAAACTTCCATTTCCCATAAAATCATTCAAGGCTATCAATAAAAAAAATAAGTGGTTTAAAAAATGTATTATGTGTGTTTTATCCACATTTATCTTCTGTAAAAAAAATTATACATAATACTAAATGGTAAAAAATCGCGTTTTTCGTGATCCAAAAACTACTGAAATTAACCTAAAACAATCATCATTTAATTTTATCCAATAATTCATCCTGATGGTATAAAACCATATCCATTATATGCACATTTAATCTCCCATAAGATCATTTATAGAATGTAATTTCAATTCTGGATGTTTATCCATGTTATGCATGAACTTCCATTCAAGTGTACAAGTGAACTGTTCATTTAAACAAAGAAAAAGAAGACCCCCAATCAATGAATTTAAACTCTATAACTCATATATGGGACAATAATAGAACACAATAAATGTATAATGAATAAATGAAATGAATAAAAGGTTATTTATGTGTTAATTAATCATTATAATGTTATTATACAAAACACTAAAGTGCTGAAAGCATTCAAGCACAAGGGAAGGGGAATTCTTGAACACACTTTCATTCTTCTGGTTTTCCCTATTTTACTCCATTTATAGTGTAATTATTCCATAAAAATCATTTTTTGTCATACCATACCTTATATAGGGTATTCAGGACATCTACATGAGATCGTGTCAAACATAATGTTTTCCAAAATAACTCTTCTTTCAAAAGCAGACATTTTACTTCTCACTCAAGGTTAATGGTTCTTGTATTGAGTATGTTATTCCCTAATACATTTGGGAAACCAATGTTTATGAATTTTTAATTTATAATACTAAACTATTTCCTTCACAGGGTTATTTATCTCCAAGATTGATATATGTTCTATGTGGCATGCATGATAATGTTAATATTATGATGTAACGAGTGCGTGCAGAATTATATATCACAATATTGATGTTATGATGTGGTAGTTGTGCCTAGAAATATAAAAGTCTCTAATTCATGGGTTAATGTGATTAAAATCATGATTAAATGTGAATTATTCATGAACATGATTCTAGATTTGTTCACAACTATGTGTGTTAGTTAACCACTAAGATATAATGTTTCCTTTTTTTGATTTCCACTATTCAATCCTTTTATTAATTCTTCCTGTATTGATTATGATATCATGCCTATGTTATCATGATAATGATTATTGTCACCCCATGTTGTATTTTCTTATCTTATTATCCTATTGTTGAGCTTTTAGCTCATCGGTTTTTATATATATCCTTAGGTGATTACATGTACTAAGGAGAAATCAAGGGCTAATGAGAAGCTTCAGAAGGAGAAATTAAATAGATTTTTATGTTTTATGATGTAAAAGTTATGTATGGTCCGTGTTTTTTGAAGAAACTTAAACATTGTATCCTTATGGTGTAATTTTTTTTATTTTTTTAGAATTAAAATTTGGTTAATGTTATTTAATACTAATTAGGTCTCTATATAAATTCCCAATGGAATAAATTATTTTTTCATGATTTTAGGACTTATATTTTCTTCTAACTATTTCTATTTTAGAAAATGGTGAAAAATTGGATAAATCAGGCCAAAACATTTTTGAGGGACAAAGCAGTGGTTGCATGAATGATATCCCCTAATCATTGGGAGGTGGAGTTCAAAATATCAAGGAAATTATTACCAAGTTATCTCAGGTTATAAACCATATCCTGAAAAATATGGTACATCATCTATCACATGAGAGAGAAAACTAGCTATATATTGTTTTATGTGGAAACGACCATCAATTTTTAGTGGATCTTCAAATCCCTAGATGTGGAACATTAGTTCAACTCGATGGAGAAGATCTATTCTATCTTTCATTGTTCTAATATTGGAAATTTGAATCATATTTGTTATTCTCTTGGTGGAGAGGTCGATTAATGGGGGTCATTCATTAAGAACACCAATTTGATGGATGAAATTGAAGAGGTGGAGTCAGAAGACTTTAAAAAAATGTTTCTTAACAAGTATTTCCCTCTAAATCATTGTAAAAAGGTAGAGATACAATTTATAGGGATAAATAAAAAAGGAAGGTGAATATGTCATGGGCTATGAAGAAAACATCACAAGTACTTGATGGTACGCTTCATGTTTTGTTATCAACGTCAATATAAAAATTGATAGATTCTTTAGTGGTTTGAAACCACACCTTTGAAAGGCTCCAGTAATTGAAGACATTGGGAGTTATGAATAAGTTTTTCAATGTTTTATCAAAGTGGATATGTATTTTAGAGAATGGTCCCATGGATATGGTGATAAGAAAAAAACATGGAGTTTCAAGACAGAGAATCAAATGAGAAAGGTGGAAATTTAAATCAACCACCCACATGTCAAAAATGTGGAAAGATTCATCATGCGAACTATCACAAAGGTATGGGGAAAACCTTAATGTGTGGGAGAGATGGCCAACAAGGTCATGAATGTCAAAAATACCTGACAGAGTAGGAAAACGTGGTGTAATAAAGGAGAGGGCCACTCATGGTCCAATGCTACAACCATAGGAAGTATGGGAACTAGGAAATCCAGTTCACTAAACCTAGATTTATCATGGGTAAACAATGTCCTCATCCACCAAAGCCAAAATAGCACAGTAATGCATACACCATCTCTATAATAGAAGTGGATCAATAAAATGAAGTTTTTCAACGTACACTTTATATTCACTCAATAATGGGGAAAGTATTATATGATTTTGGCACTATGTTTTCCTTTATATCATGAAATGTTTCTAGAATTATTGAGTTGAAGCCCCGAAACCTTGAAGTTGAGATATATTTAAAAACACCTAGTGGTCAAGTCATTGAAACCCATTTGTTGGACTCTTCTCTTATTAGAGTTTGTAGGAATATTATTCTAGAAAATCTCATGATACTTCCCTTGGTGGAATTCAATGCTATATTTGGAATATAATGTCTATGGTTATATAGATCACATATCAACTTCCAGAAAAAAGAAATATTTTTTTATATTCTAATATATATTTTTCTCCTCTAAAAATTCATAGAAGATCGTGAATCTTCTTTGAAAAATCATTCGAAGGTGTGGGTGTTGATTCCTTGTGAAGAAGCATAACTCTCTGAAATGGTAGTGTCAAAAGAAGTTATTATCCTAAGGGGAATTCCAATCCTAAGGGAATACAATTATGTATTTCCCAAAAAATTACTCAAACTCCCCTAAATAGTGATATATATTTATCAAAATAACTCATACCCAAATATACTCATATCTAAATGTTTCCCTATAGTATGGATCATATCGAACTGGTGGGGTCAAAGAAGTAACTGTAAGGTCATTCAGAGAAAGAGAATATACACCCCATTGCATCACCTTGGTGTGCTCTAGTGCTCGTTTTCTAGAGGAATGAAGGATCAACTCGGCTGTGTATCAACTATCAGGAAGTAAAAAAAATCACCATAAATAATAAGTATCCTCGTCCAAGTATTTTTCACTTGTTCGATTAGTTAAAAGGAGCCCAATTCTTCTCAAAGGTGGTTCTTCATTCTGGATATCATTAAATAATAGTGAAGAAGGAAGATATTCTATAAGGCACATGCCTTAATCCTTACTTAATATTGAATTAAATGAATAATTCACATTGAGGATATTTTCAGGATTAGAGTTTTAGAGAATTAGGACATAACTATTACATCTCAAAAGATTACAAAGTAGAAACTTTTACTAAGTTTCCATAAAATAAAAACTCTTAAAAAGAAACATGTCCAGTTCCATGTTTTAGGTTGTATGACATTCCCTTGATCCCATCCTTGACCCTATTCCACATTAAGTCCTGTGAAAAACATTTCAAAAACATGGGATGAGCATAAAAAGCTCAGTAAGGGATACACAAAGAATGAAAACTGTTAGTCTTTCAAAACAATAAGTAAACCATGTATACATTATCAAAGTAATACTTTTTACCTTTTCGAAGTAGTAAAAACTATTAACTAAATAAAAGTTCATTACTTACCCTTCCGTAACCAAAAGATTACCATAAAACCCATATAAAGAGTACATAACATATAAAGGTAACTTGGGACATAAACATACTTAAGTGGAATAACCATAAGGCCGACTTCCACACATATCACTTAATAGAATAGCCATTCGGCCAACTTCCATACATACTTAATTGAATAGCCATACGGCCGACTTCCATACCCAATGCATTGGAGGTTATAATGTAACCACCCGTCCTGGTATTCACGGCACCACCCGTCATATGGTTTATCACTTAACCACCCATAATATGTCCAAGTACCATTATAAAATTATAACACATAAAACCAATATAAAAGAATGATAACATTTCCACATTTCAATCACAATATATCATTTAAATATATTGACATAATAGAATCCTTTATCAAAACAATTTTCAATACCAAAATACATAAAAGAGTATATGGTATTTATTTTATTTTAAAAACATTACGTCTTGTTGAGGAAGCCAAAGATCAAATAATACTCGCGGCAACGGAAAAAGTTGTTGTCACCGCGTACGTTAAAAGAAACATTCCTTTTTTTCGTTTAGTAAAACTCTTCGTAGACAAAGATTCATTTTGTATAAAAGTAAAAGTCAAATAGGTTTATACACCGTATAAAAGAAAGTTGTGTATAAAACTAAATATGCCTCAATGAAAGGAGATTGAGATGAAGTCCCTTACAAAGACGTTGTCCTTGGTTTAAGGATAAATCAATTACATAATTATGTGTGAAAAACGAATACACCAAATATAAGTGGTTATTAATTTTAAAAAAATCAGAGGTTATTCACAAATATTCATTGAACGACATATTCAAGGAGTATAAGTTTATCCCAAATAAACAAATTTGGGTTAAGAAGCTCCCTTTCAAAAATTTGACAGCCTAATGGCGTCACTAAAAAATTCAGAAAATGAGTTGATGAGAGATAAAAAGGGTATCTCAGCACATGGAAATAAAATTTAAATCAATAAGGTTATAGAAGAACACATCCTAAAATAATATTATGTGAATTAAAAGACATAACAAAAGAAATCTTTTAAATAGAGGAGGGTGAAAGGTTCCCTTACCGACATGGGCATCTTTCGTAACATACACCCCGTGAAAGAACGACAATACAACATTGATGTAAATATTCGTAAATGAATGTATATTACACAATGAGTAAAATAATGGGCAGTACATACACCACTCAAAGGAAATTGTGGAAAATGTACCATAAATCTCATGGGAATAAAAGTGAGATGAAAAATCCCATACGAAAACTCGGCCGCCTAACGGCACCACTTAAAACATCCAAAAATGGATTGATGAGATCAAATAGGGTCTCTCATCATATTACAATAAAATGTACAGAAATAGGAATATAAAATAACATCCCCCATCATAAAAAATAGGATCTTAAAAGAATTAACATAAAGGAGAGTACTTAAAAAGAAAGAGAGAGGTTAGATCTCTTACGAAAATTCGGCAGCCTAACAGCGCCACTCAAAACATCCAAAATGGATTGATGAAAGAGAATATGGTCTCTCATCATGTGAACATAAAAATTACAGTAAGAGTAATATAATATAACATCCCAATATCAAGAAAGATGATCTTTAAAAGGAATGACATAAAAGAGCATACTTAAAAAGAAAGAGAGGAGTATGATCCCTTACCTCGGGTCCGACTTGACTCGATCGTTCTTTAACATCCTGAATAATAAACTTGAGTTAATTTATACTTTCTTAAGAACCTTTTTCAAGTACATTATTACTTTTATATCAATTATTGACATGTTATAAACATTATGTAATCATTTAAGTTAATAATGTTTGTTTTGTCAATATTTGGTACTTAATTCAAAACTGAACTTCTTATATTTACATGTTTTTCACGTAGTCAAATATCCGTTATCTCAATAATGATATTCATGATTTGGATGTCATATATATCATATATATCCAGCATATACATGTATTTATAATATTACATAATCATTTAAGAGTAGGAAATGAAATGCACCGTTCATGGAGACAGTAAGTCGTACGTACGCATGAACGCTACTTTCATTTCTATGTCATATTAATGGAATTAAAACTAAATGAGAGATGTGTATATTTCTAATTCCAGAATTATATTCATCCTTTAGATGTATCATACATCATATATATCCATTATATGTACTTATAATAGTACATTACATTTGAGAATAAGAAATGAAATGCACCGTTCATGGAGACAGTAAGCTGTACGTACACATGAACGCTACTTTCATTTCTATCTCATAATTTAATGGAAAGAAAACAATAATGATATAAAGGTATATTATAATTACATTATAAAATCATATATAATAACTTTAAATCCATCCTTTATACATCCCACATATGGCATTAACGATCAAATCACTTTGAGGGGGCGGTAGCCGCACTTCCTAAAACGAAGATATCGCGTATACCCATAATGGAAGTCATAAAGGTATGCCACAAATGAAAAACACAGAAGCTTATGTAAAACATAAAAATATTATATATCATATATAAACATAGTGACATCTTAATGGCCACCTTTGAAGGTGTTATACGAGTGTTGAACAATCATCGTTTCGTGAGGCAGAAATTCGCCATCCACAGAAACAGTATGTTATTTAACCATTAGATGAAGGTGTGTATAAGTGTAGCTCTAATACGTATTATAAAAACATACTAGTATATTAAATATACTGGATTTGTTACAAAATAAATGAATAAAAAGAGTTTAGGGGGTTGGAAAAGAAAAATAAAACAAAGGAGCACAAGTGAAGATGTTACCTTAAAATTGGGTAACTCCCTTTGGATTGAACAAAAGGAGTTTCTTTAAGAGATTACTGCCTAAGTTAAGGATTCTTGGATTAGTAGAGGGATGTGGAGAGACAAAATTATCGAAGCTTGGCCGAACCATAGGCTTGAGAGGTGTGGGTAAGGTGGTAGAGGTGGGGACCTTTTATAAGAGGAGAGGAGGGGCACTCTTGGTAAAGTATAAAATGTTACATTATTTTCAAATGGTTTTCGGATTTTAATGGTCCCACATTGATTTTTTTCTAGGATACGGTGATAAGGGTTCTAAATCCACCCATCCAATAGGTTTTTGACAGGTTTAGGTACTAGATTTTGCATTATCTTTCCATTTTATTTAAATCGTTAAATAATGAGGTCATCACTGCATCATCATGATGTCATAAAGAATTTAAGTTATTTAAGGTCTAAAAATTATTAAAAAAAATACTATGATGTAGGAAATATTTTTAGCTTTCCAATTACTATTTATTGTCAAAAGTATGACTTGTAGAACCATATGTAAAAATTGTTTTAGTAAAACAAATCATGTTTGTGACATTTTTATTTTAACTTTAAATAAAAGGCATAAATGTCATTATCAAACCCAGGTGACTCCATGGGGTACCAAAAATCGACTCATGGGCTGTCTTGGTCGGCCAGAACTCATCCAATAGGGTTAGGACAAGTTTCAATATATTTTCATTTTATTATAATATCATTTTTACCTTAAATCACACTAATTACCTTTAATCGCGATTAATAAACATAAAAGTTACTTTTCATCGAAACTTATTTTCATCCCATTGAACCAAATTTTACTTAATAATGAAACTAATTTAAATTGGATTTTTTAAATTCAAATCACAGAAGTGGTAAAGTCCCATTTGAATGAAAAATCAAATTTTGTAACGACCACTTTGTGGTTTCCCTATTCATCAAAAATTGATGTTTTTCAGAAAAATACCAAAAATTTACCCTAAGCTATATATGATATTCCGAATTCAAAAATGATTTCTATTTTACCAAATTCATAACATATATGTTTCATTAATTAATTTTATAATTAAATCCCGCTGTTAAAACAAATAGCATGCTTTTAAGAAACAATATCTTTCAAAAGATTGACACTCGTTTCTGTCCAATCTTAAAGTTATATTAATTACAATGACCACCATTGGATTAAATGGTAAAAATATATTCTATTTACACTTTAAAACCAATTAAAAAGATAATCTGATCATATAAATAAATTAGATTAAAAAGAGGTTTTGAATTAAAATACAACATTTTTCATTATTCATTAAAAATGAACTTTATCATAAAAAATTCCAAAAATCTATACAAAGTAAATTTTGATGTCCCGATTCCAAAGAAGAGTTTTATTTTTTCCAATATAATGTATTTGAGTGACCAAAACTATATTTAAAGAGGGATCTCCATCAAAAGGTTATAGTTCGGCCTTTTAGTGAAAATTAGAGCATATATGCCAAAAATTGAATTATTTTCTTATTTTAAGCCTTTATTTTTTTATTGGATTAATATAAAAACATATATAATCATTTTTTAGTTAGTTATGTTCATTCCCGCCATTACAACGGCTAAGCATTAACTACCATTTAAAATAATATTATTTTATTATTAGAGTGCAACGTAAGATTCCCAAGAAACTCATTGATGCATGTTGGGTACGCCATCGAGCATAGCATCCCCTTTAAAGTTATATTAATATTTTATTCACAAATATGGATAAATGTGAAAATGTCATACTCTTTATTTACTTGGGGTGTTACATCCTTCCCCCCTTTTTGGAATTGCGTCCTCGCAATTTTAAAAATGGGCTTGGATACTTCATTGAAAGCCCCCCATCAGAAAAGGAGTAAATCAAACTATCACTTTAAAAGAAAGAAAGGAAAGTACAAAGGTCACCCGAGTTAACCAATACTAGGATTCCAAGTATGAAAATATGGACATGGAGTAAAAAACAAAGGGTCATGTTCTGATGGAGAGTGATAGTAAACATGTCTAGGAGATAGTTAACCATTGGAAAATCACAAACTTGTGATGGGTTAAACAGTATTTGATTCCCCAGTAGGAAACGTTAACAGACAACATTTTTGTTTTATGTTACTTTTCATGGAGGAATTTATTTTTGAGCTTAACTAAATCATAATGAAACATACTTACATGTCATGTAGACTTTCATCTTTTACTATATTCCTTAATCAAACTCATATTTTCTCCAAAAGATGGGTATTTAGGAAGACTTGTTCGCATTAAGAGTATGATAATCAATTTCTAAAGAATCACCTAATCCACAAAAGAGAACTACACACTTCCCATTTCTTTAGACTCTAACCAAAACCAAAACCAAAAATGTTAGTACAAGATCAGATAATCCAGAAAAGGATAACCCTTTATTAAAAGAAAATTTATTCTTAATCTCCAAAATTTGTCCAACAAAACCCAAAGTTCAATGAGGACCATTTGATAAACAATTTGTCCATAAAATTCCTCAAAGTAAACCAAACTAATATTGAAACCCAAATATTTGAAGGATTTAGTCACATAGTCTTCCAAGTTAAGTCGTAACATTTATCTCCAAAAAAACATCAGTTGCTCCTAAAGTCTCGCATTGAAGAGTAATTAACCTAATCACATATCCTCCATGATATGTTAATAAATTTACACAGATATCCCAAAATCAACATACTCTTAATTCATAAAATCATTTAACTAAAAATAATTAGTCAAACTAACTAGGGAATTCATGTAGTCCAGTGGTCGGCGATAAATACCAATTGCACTTTGGTTGTGGGTTCGATTCCCGTAGCCTTGTCCGACGCGACGGGTTTTCACACGGTCTGTGTGTTGTCCTTTTTCCAAAACTACATAATTATTAAAACATTCCCTAATAACAAGATAAAATCTTCCAAAATAACCATAATGTAATTTAGCCTCAATTTTATCTCATGACTTTCACTTTCCATCATTACATATAGTAACCCATAATTACCTCGAAAGTAAGGATCATATAAACCCAAATGGTTCTTTATAACTATGTCCACAAAAGAACAGATTACTATTCTTTGAATAAAATTTTCATATATCAAATATTAGTGTTACACATACTATAAAAAGTCTTCTAATGTACCCCATCATCAAAAGACACTTAATACTCTTAAGAATTTCACCATAACTCTTGAAGCCCTTATCTGTTGACTTCTTATTCATTCAACATTCTTCATGATCCATTAACAATTACTTTCCAACTTATTCTGAAATACTTCTTTCCTATAATCAAAATCATGAATCATATCCTAAGATTCCAAAATAGAAAACAAAAGTTAAGAAATAATCCATACCTTTGATTGGTCACTGTCAGTTTCTTCATCCTCAATCGGAATGGCATTAGGTATTGGTAAACTAGTATTTGTATGATCTTGGTGATCCCATTCACGAAACTTCTTCAGAGGACATGTTTTTTCATAATGACCATGCACACCACATTTAAAACATTCAATTGATCCCTCAAAAATAACTTCTTTCCCTTTCCTTGAGTCAACTGGAGACTTCCTTTTTCCATGTTAGGTTCTTGCTTTATGAACTTCATTTCCACATCTATAGCATATTTATGTCCCTTTGAAACATTTTCCTAGGTGTTTCTTTCCACATCTATGACACATAGGTTTTTTAACACACTTACCTTTATGATTATTACCTGTAGTTCCATAGGGATTTGTTTCTCGCATATATTATGCCTTATAGAAATCACCAAGGTTTAGGTGGTCAATCTTGACTCCAGATAGTTGGTTGAGGATAAACACAGGAGTTATCATTTCAGCTCCCATATCATTCAGTTGCTCGCTCATAAAACTGTCACAGTTTCCTTCACATCCACCGTTACTTTGGTGCCTGCTAGATCCAGCCATTTACTAAAAACAAAAAGTTCAGTGTGAGTATATCAACAAAACCATCATGTACTAAAGAGGAAGATAAACACTAAGATATACATACTCATTAACTTTATCTAAAACAAGGACTGTTTATGAAATCCTAACCATTATGGTCATGTCACTTATGCTTAAAGAATACCCAAACCTCTAAAGTTATCTAAACCGACCTTTGATACCAACTATAAGGCCCCGACCTTAAACCTTACTTAATATTGAATTAAATGAATAATTATCATTGAGGATCTTTCCAGGTTTAGAGATTTAGATAATTAGGACATAACTATTACATCTCAAAAGATTAAAAAGTAGAAACTTTTACTAAGTTTCCATAAAATAATTACTCTTAAAAAGAAACATGTCCAGTTCCATGTTTTAGGTTGCATGACTTTCCCTTGATCCCATCCTTGACCCTATTCCACATTTAGTCCTATGAAAAACATTTCAAAAACTTGGGATGAGCATAAAAAGCTTAGTAAGGGATACACAAAGAATGAAAACTGTTAGTCTTTCAAAACAACAAGTAAACCATGTATACTTTATCAAAGTAATACTTTTCACCTTTTCGAAGTAGTAAAAAACTCTTCACTGAATAAAAGTTCATTACTTACCCTTATGTAACCAAAAGATTACCATAAAACCCATATAAAGACCTCATAACATATAAAGGTAACCTGGTACATAAACATACATTAGTGGATTAACCATAAGGCCGACTTCCACACATATCACTTAATGTAATAGCCATTCGGCCAACTTCCATACATACTTAATGGAATAGCCATGCGGCCAACTTCCATACCCAATGCATTGGAGGTTATAACATAACCACCCATCCTGGTATTCACAGCACCACCCGTCATATGGTTTATCACGTAACCACCCGTAATATGTACAAGTACCATTATAAAATTATAACACATAAAACCAATATAAAGGAATGATAACATTTCCACATTTCAATCACAATATATCATTTAAATATAGTGACATAATAGAATCCTTTATCAAAACCATTTTCAATACCAAAATACATAAAAGAATATATGGTATTTATTTTATTTTAAAAACATTACGGTGTGTTGAGGAAGCCAAAGATCAAATAATACTCGTAGCGGCGGAAAAGGTCGTTGTCACCGCTACGTTAAAAGAAACATTCCTTTTTGTCATTTAGTAAAACGCTTCGTAGAAAAAGATTCCTTTTGTATAAAATTAAAATTAAAAGGTGTTTATACACCGTATAAATGAAAGTTGTGTATAAAATAAAATATGCCTCAATGAAAGGAGATTGAGACGAAGTCCCTTCCAAAGACGGTATCCTTGGTTTAAGGACAATTCAATTACATAATTATGTGTGACAATTGAATACACCAAATATAATTTGATATTATGTGTAAAACAATCAGAGGTTATTCAAACATATTCATAGAACGACATATTCAAGGAGTATAAGTTTATCCCAAAGAATCAAATTTGGGTTAAGAAGTTCCCTTGCAAAAATTTGACAGTCTAATGGCATCACTACAAAATTCAGAAAATGAGTTGATGAGAGATAAAAAGGGTATCTCATCACATGGAAATAAAATTTAAATCAATAAGGATATATAAGAACACATCCCAACATAATATTATGTTAATTAAGAGACATAACAAAAGACGTTTTTTAAAAAGTGGAGGGTGAAAGGTTCCCTTACAGACATGGGTATCTTTCGAAACATACACCCCGTGAAAGAATGACAATACAACATTGTTGTAAATAATCATAAATGAAAGTATATTTCACAATGAGTAAAATAATGGGAAGTACATACAACAATAAAAGGAAATTGTGGAAAATGTATCATAAATCTCATGGGAATAAAAGTGAGATGAAAAATCCCTTACGAAAACTCGGCAGCCTAACGGCGCCACTTAAAACTTCTAAAAATGGATTGATGAGATTAAATAGGGTCTCTCATCAAATTAAAATACAATTTACAGCAATAGTAATATAAAAATAACATCCCCCATCATAACAAAGAGAAGCTTAAAAGAAGTAACATAAAGGATAGTACTTAAAAAGAAAGAGGGAGGTTAGATATCTTACGAAAATTCGGCAGCCTAACAACACCACTCAAAACATCCAAAATGGATTGATGAGAGAGAATAGGGTCTCTAATCATATGAACATAAAAATTACAGTAAGTGTAATATAATATAACATCCCAATAACAAGAAATATGATCTTTAAAATGAATGACATAAAAGAGCGTACTTAAAAATAAAGAGAGGAGTAGGATCCCTTACCTCGAGTCCGACTTGACTCGATCGTTCTTTAACATCCTCAATAATAAACTTTAGTTAATTTCTACTTGCTTAGGAACCTTTTTCAAGTTCATTATTCCTTTTATATCAATTATTGACATGTTATAAACATTATGTAATCATTTAAGTTAATAATGTTTGTTTTGTCGATATTTGGTACTTAAGTCAAAAGTCAACTTCTTATATTTACAAGTTGTTCACGTAGTAAAATATCCATTATCTCAATAATGATATTCATGATTTGGATATCATATATATCATATATATATCCAGCATATACATGTATTTATAATATTACATAATAATTTAAGAGTAGTAAATGAAATGCACCGTTCATGGAGATGGTAAGCCGTACGTACGCATGAACGCTACTTTCATTTCTATGTCATATTAATGGAATTAAAACTAAATGAGAGATGTGTATATTTTTAATTCCAGAATTATGTTCATATTTTATATGTATCATACATAATATATATCCATTATATGTACTTATAATAGTACGTTACATTTGAGAATAAAAAATGAAATGCACCGTTCATGGAGACGGTAAGCCGTATGTACGCATGAACGCTACTTTCATTCCTATATCATACTTTAATGGAAAGAAAACAATAATGACATTAAGGTATATTATAATTCCAGTATAACATCATATATAATAACTTTATATCCATCCTTTATACATCCCACATATGGCATTAACGAATCAAATCACTTTGACGGGACGGTAGTCCGCCCTTCCTAAAATGAAGATATCGCGTATACCCATAATGGAAGCCATAATGGTATTCCACAAATGAAAAATAAAGAAGCTTCTGTAAAACATAAAAATATTATATATTATATATAAACATAGTGACATATTAATGTCCACCTTTGAAGGTGTTATACGAGCGTTGAACAACCATCGTTTCATGAGACAGAAATTCTCCATCCACAGAAACAGTATGTTCTTTAACCATTGGATGAATGTGTGTGTAAGTGTAGCTCGAATACTTATTATAACAACATCCTAGTATATTAAAGATACTGGAGTTGTTACAAAATAAATTAATTAAAAGATTTTAGTGGGTTGGAGAAGCAAAATAAAACAAAAGAGAACAGGTGAAGACGTTACCTTAAAATTGGGTAACTCCCTTTGGATTGAACCAAAAGAGTTTCTTGAAGAGCTTACTGCCTAAGTTAAGCCTTATAGGATGAGGATAGGGATGTGTAGAGACAAAATGATCAGATCATGGCCGAACCAGAGGCTTGAGAGGTGTGGGTAAGGTGGTATAGGTGGGGGCCTTTATAAGAGGAGAGGAGGGGCACTCTTGGTAAAGTATAAAATGTTACATTATTTTCAAATGTTTTTCGGATTTTAATGGTCCCAGATTGATGAGTTTCGGGGATAAGGTGATACGGGTTCTAAATCCACCCATCCAATAGGTTTTTGACATGTGTAGGGCCTATATTTTGCATTATATTTCCATTTTATTTAAATCGTTAAATAATGAGGTCATCGCTACATCATCATGATGTCACAATAAATTTAATTTATTTAAGGTCTAAAAATTATAAAAAAAATACAATCATGTAGGAAATCGTTTTAGCTTTCCAATTACTATTTATAGTCAAAATTATGACTTGTATAACCACATCTAAAAATTGTTGTAGTAAAAAAAATCATGTTTGTGACATTTTTATTTTAACTTTAAATAAAAGGCATAAATGTCATTATCAAACCCAAGTGGCTCCATGGGGTACCAAAAATCGACCCATGGGTTGTCATGGTCGGAAATAACTCATTAAATAGGGTTAGGACAAGTGTCAATATATTTTCATTTTATTATAATATCATTTTTACATTAAATCACACTAATTACCTTTAATCACGATTAATAAAACTTAAAAGTTACTTTTCATCAAAAATTATTTTCATCCCATTGAACCAAATTTTACTTAATAATGAAAATCATTTAAATTGTATTTTTTAAATTCAAATCACAGAAGTGGTAAAGTCCCATTTGAACGAAAAATCAAATTTTGTAACAACCACTTTGTGGTTTCACTATTCATCAAAAATTGAAGTTTTTCAGAAAAATAGCAAAAATTCACCCTAAGATATATTTGATATTCCGAATTCAAAAATGATTTATATTTTACCAAATTCATAACATATATGTTGCATTAATTAATTTAATAAATAAATCCTTCTGTTAAAACAAATAGCGTGTTTTTAAGAAACAATATCTTTCAAAAGATTGACACTCGTTTATGTCCAATCTTAATGTGATATTAATTAAAATGACCACCATTGGATTAAATGGTAAAAATATATTCTATTTACATTTTAAAACCAATTAAAAAGATAATATAATCATATAAATAAATTAGATTAAAAAGAGGTTTTGAATTAAAATACAACATTTTTCACTATTCATTAAAAATGAACTTCATCAGAAAAAATACCAAAAATATATAAAAAGTAAACTTTGATGTCCCGATTCCAAAGAAGTGTTTTATTTGGACCAATAGAATGTATTAGAGTGACCAAAACTATATTTAAAGATGGTTCTCCATCAAAAGGTGATAGTTCGGCCTTTTAGTGAAAATTAGAGTACATATGCCAAAAATTGAATTCTTTTCTTATTTTATGCCTTTATTTTTTTTATTAGATAAATATAAAAGCATATATAATCATTTTGTAGTTAGTTCTATTCATTCCCGCCATTACAATGGCTAGGCATTAACTACCATTTAAAATAATATTAATTTTTTATTAGAGTGCAACGTAAGATTCCCAAGAAACTCGTTGTTGTGTATTGGGTACGCCATCGAGCATAGCGTCCCCTTTAAAGTTATATTAATATTTTATTCACAAATATGGATAAATGTGAAAATTTCATACTCTTTATTTACCTGGGGTGTTACATATTCATAAGTCTTCCTTCCAAAAAATGTTTGTGTAGTACCTGTTTTTTGTGATTTCATTTGGACATACTAATTCTTGTGTAGTCTTCGGGGATTTGATGAATAGAGTCTTTAGACATTACCTTGAAAATTTTGTGGCCCTGTTTATAGGTGATATTCTCATCTACTTTAAGATTAATAAGGATATGAAGACCATCTATGTCTTGTGTTGATGACATTAATGAAGAAAATTGTTTATTCCACGTTCCTAAATTGGGACTTTTGGATGTAGCAATTTATAGTGATCACAACTGAGGGAATTTCTGTGGACCCTTCAAAATCAATTGCAATTGAAGAATTGCCTAGAACCTCTAGTGTCACATAAATATATCATTTTCTTAGATTAGTTGGGTACTACTAATATTTTTTGAGAACTTTTGTATGATATTCATTCCCACTAACTATGTTAACAATGAAATGGGTAATGTGTGTCTAGATGGAAGAACATGAAGAATTCTATAAGGAGCTAAAGAAGAGGATCATCACTACACCTATACCCAAATTAAAAAAAATTGGAGAATATTTTGGGATATATACTAATACTTCCATGAATTTATAGGTTTTTTACTCATAAAAAATGATAATATGATATCCTACACCACATGCCATTTGAAGATCCGTGATTAGAACTACCAGACATAATATCTATAATTATCATCAATGGTATTTCCCATTAAAATATGGTGACACTACCTCTATTTTGAGAAGTGTCATATATATATACTGATCACAATAGTTTAATTTAAATATTCACACAAAAGGAACTCAGCATGCATCAAATAATATGGTTAGAGATTGTCACAACTCGTCCCTTGGGGCCCGTGTTATGACTACCCCAAGCCCGACTTCCATAGGACATGGGTTGGTGACTAGCACCGAAGGCGTATTCCCTTAAACTGGGAAGGAATTTCCTTTATAACCTGTAAGCACATGAAACCAAACACACATCAAGATAGAAACTGAAATAAACTGAATAGTAAACATAGTGAGTACAGTAAGTATACATGGCTAGAATACAAGCCCAACAGTAAATGTACAAATAAAACGGAATACAATACAACTGAAGAAATAGAAATAAACCTAAAAGTATAAGTAATCTGGAATAGCTCATGTGATCACCCGCCATGGATCCTACTTGATGAGCAGGTATAGCTCTCAAATGGTCGTTTCTGCAGTATGCCTCTTCTAGGTCCAACATCGAGCTACCTCCAGTCCTGTTACCCTTATACTCAGTTAGCGATGTCTGTCATCTGCATCCAACACAACAAGGTGCGGGCATAGCCCGTGTAGGGGTGAGTATAAGTATACTCATTAGGGAACCCGATATCCTCATGGTGTCACAAAAACATCCACCAAGGATAATCCACCAAGTATAAAAAAACAGATAACACTACTTAGGTATATGCCCATAAATAAACATAAGTTATCAAGTAATCCATCTCAATCATGAGGAAACATAGAGGTACAGACTCACCTCACCACATGTATATCTTAAGCACAATAGTAGAGATGATTAGATGTATCGACTTAATCATCTTACTCTGTAAAGAAGATGACCCACACAGGATCACTCGGAGCTGACCCACACTAGATAACTAGGAGCTAATCCACACAGGATTGTTAGGTACTGACCCACACAGGATCACATGGATAAGAGTTGATCCACAGAGGATGGCTAGGAGTTGACCCACACCGGATCTCTAGGTGTTTACCCACACAGGATCCCAAATATAGGAGCTGGCCCACACAGGATCACTAGTACATCTTCAAACCCACACAGGATCCTAATACATCGCCAGCATGTCGTCAGACCCACATAGGATCCTAGTACATCCTCACAGCCAGCTATAGGGTTCTCGCACTACGATCTCTTGTCTTCAGGATGTTCCACTCTACAATCCAATGGTCAATACTTTAACAGCCATGATGTCCAATGAAGAAGTATCTCAAAGTTCCACCACGTCATAGGGGTCTCAACGCAACAGGCAACACATCAATCACACACATAGTCAGGGTGTTATTATCCTTTTAGTCCCAAGGGCCTGGTTGGATTCATGCTCGATCAGACCCGACCATACCTCAACTTTAACCAAAACTCTAGTGGAGTATACTCAAAGGGATCATCTCACTGCAAGATTTCTAGCACTGCTGAAGGTTGGTCAAACAAAAATATGGTGCCAATGTTATGGCCAAAATAAAGTAAATGGGTTGTAGGTGGGCTTGAGTTTGGTTGGACCCGGTCAGACTGATGTTATTAATATTTTCATGACTTATTATATTCCTTCTTTACTTATTTTATATGAAATGTGCATAATTTGTGTGAAATATTAATGTTTTAATATTAAGTATAATTTTTGAACATTTTTAGAAGTAGTCCAATTGAGTCAGTTTAATTTTTTAATAATAACTATCACTATACTGATCCAAAATGTATGGTTCTTATTTTTTAGGATTCTACATTGAATATACAACATTTCATTAGAAGGGACAATGAGCCAATTCTTCCATTTGAAGGGTCATATGGTCCCCACAAGAAGGCCCAAGGAAGCTGTGAAGAAACTGGACCACATATGAAGGTCGAATTAATGGGCTCAATACAGAAGTCCAAATACCTTAATTATCCTCCCATGTTCGGAGGACATTTAATGGAGTCCATGATAAAAATTGCATAACCCAATCACAAATAAAATAGGCCTAAATGATGCATTGAAGTCCAGCCCACCATTCTGGCCGGGAATTACAAACAGCACACTAATTTTCCAATTTCTCCTTACGTAGACATCCATTCAATCTGATCCTTTGTATTCTGAAAGAGGTGATTAGGGTGGCCAACATAGTTGAAGAAATGATTTTCATTTGAGGGCATCTTATAATTCAAAAACCCATTCACAATATGGACTTTGAAAAAGACTGTATTGAAATGGACAGTTTACATTTGATTAATAAAACCTCTATATCATTGGCTCCACTTGTCCAAAGGCCTCCAAATTTTTACAGTAGTCGGACAACATTATTATGTACAACTTTTAAGCAGAAGTTATTTTGAGATTCTGCTTTCTGAATAGCCTAATTGGCGATGCATGTGGAGGGACATTTTGGGAATGCAAATAGTCCACTCCTTGGGCTATAAATACTCTCCCCTTCTCTCCTTGAGAGGGGTTGGCACTTCAGAACTTAAAGAGGAGGTTTGGCATTACCAGCGCCTTGTAAAGGTTCTGGGAGGATATGATTTGATATTTTTTTAACAATATTGACCTCTCCTCCACTTCTCTTTCACGTTTGTTTATGTTTGTGTTCAATTGTAATTGTGTTACTTTGTTTTCATTTCAATCAAATTTTAGTTCTTGTTTATTCTTCAATAACTATTATTCTTCTCCACCTTCTGTAGTATAATATTCATGGTCTTAAAATTGATTGAATCATTTTAAATTACAGTCCCTTATTTTACTTCCTCATTCAATCAAAATTCCATTTTTTATTCTCATTATATTTCATGTGTGTGTTCGACACAGTACTCTTATCTTGTCCCTTTCTTTTTCTTCTCTTTGTAATTCATCACCATTAACATATATTACCATATTAATAAACATCATAATGGATGAGTAAATATCTCATTGGGGTGAGTTTTAATTTAGGTATGTTAAGAGATTGAGATCTTTTTCTCGATGAGTATTTGTTGAATTAACATTGTGTATGTTGGACATAGCAGGTCATGGATTAATGACTTGTTTTGTTTAATGTGTGCTTTCCATGGATTATTGGAACCATAAATACACTAACATAACCAAGATATGATCAATATTAGAACCCTAAGTTAATTTGAGGCTTGGATTAAAGTCTTAACACTTGGGAATTCAAATCAAAGTTAACTTATGATCTGCAATCAAACCCCCCCAATTAGAATACAATTAACTAAAAACAAATGACTATTACAAAGTATCAACGCCGAGGATTCGACCCGAGTGCTGCTATACACATTAGCAGAGCACCAGAACCTTGACCGGTCGATAGGCGACAATCGGCCGCGCGTTTCAAATGGCGATGTTTCCGGGGATGGTTCATTAAGTAGTCATTTGTTTCTGGTTATTGTCAAAAAAAGAATTTAAAAAAAATTGAAAAAAAAAACACAACGAAAAACACGTCTTCCTCTTAAAAATCATAAACTAAAAAAAATACAAAGAAAAATTTGTCTTCCTCTTTCATCCAAAATCTCTCTGAATTCCCCGTAGCCTTCCAATCAATCACTAAGATTTGTTTGACCCTGAAATTGAGCGAACACATTTACAACTTAGGAGGAACATAATAGATAATCAAATAATTCAAGAACCAGTCCTTGTCCAACCAATTGAATTAGATATGGCCAATCCTAGGGAACAAACACTTAAAGAACTTGCTGCCCCTAATATGATTTACCATCCTATTGTATTAGATATCCAAACATAGAATCTGACTTCGAACTCAAATCGGGATTGATTCATCTTCTCCTTCATTTTCATGGGCCAGCCGGTGAGGATCCACATCTTCACCTTAAAGAGTTCCAAGTAGTGTGCTCTACCATGAAGCCTCAAGGGGTTTCTGAAGAACAAATCAAACTTCGAGCATTCCATTTTTCTCTAGCTGACACTGATAAGTCATGGCTCTACTACCTTCCTCCTGGTAACATAAATACATGGAATGACATGTAGCGACTATTCTTAGAGAAATTATTTCCTGCTTCTCATACTGCTTCTATCCGAAAGGAAATAAGTGGTATCTGTAAATTCCCAAGTGAATCACTCCATGAGTACTGGGAGAGGTTCAAAAAGCTTGTTGCAACCTGACCACATCATCAAATCCCTGACCAACTCTTGATCCAATACATCTATGAGGGGTTATTGGCTATGGAGAGATCTGTCATAGATGCCTCAAGTGGCGGTGCTCTTGTTGATAAAACTCCTGCAGCTGTAAGAGATCTCATAAGTAACATGGCTGCAAACACACAACAATTCCATACTCAAGCACATTCTCAAGTCAAACTAGCCCAAGATAATCAATCAATTGAGCCGAATAAAATGACCGAGTGGATGAGTGAACTTACAGGTCTTGTACGACAGCTAGCTGGGGCCACCAAATCCCCATCCTCGTCTTCTCTGCAATCAATGTTTCCTGGACCTGTCAAAAACTGTGTAATCTGCAACTCTCCATCTCATCCAACCAACACATGTCCACAACATCAAGAGGATAAATCCAATTCATCTGGACCAATGGAGCTCAATGCAGCATATGCTCAGCGGAACACCAATCCTCAACTATCAGGTCAGTTTGTTAGAAACTTCAACCAACCTCACTCTGAGCCCTTCTCTTCTTCCTATAACCAAGGCCTTAGGTATGGTAATCCCATTTTTCATCCCCCTCAATTCCCTCCTAAAAACCCAAACTAGTTCCATTATGGTAAGGGTGTTGGTAACTTCTAACAACCTTATCCTTTTGTCTCTCAACCTCCAAGGAACAATCCTCCTCCTGGATTCCATTATCGCAGTGAGCCTTACCAATTCCAAAACCAATACAATTGCTTTCCCAGGAACCAATCTCAAGGTAATCCCAATTTGGGACAAGCCTATTCTTCTAAGAAACCATGGGAAAGTGCAGTGGAAGATCTTTACTCCTTTACCCATTCTAGTCTTAAGAACATTGAAACCCAAATCAGTCAGCTTGCATCCCACCTTAGTCAGCAGCAACCATCCAATTCTTCCCAACTCCCAGCTCAACCTTTACCCAACCCCAAGGGTAATGTAAGTGCAATTGCACTTATATCAGGAAAGAAACATTCTATGCCTCAAGATAAATCCTCAAACCCTCCTTTAAATGTTGAATAGAAAATGAAAAGAAAAATAAAATTGAAAAGGAATCTGAATCCATTCCATCACCTCCTTCCATTCCACTTAGGAACCCAATTACTTTTCCTCAAGCTATATCTAAACAAAGGACGTCCTTTGAACCTGATCCTAAAATGCTTGACATGTTTAAACATGTTGAAGTCAACATTCCCCTCTTAGATTCTATAAATCAAATTCCTAAGTATGCCAAGTTTCTTAAGGAGTTTTTTACCCACAAGAGGCAACTTAGGACCTTTGAAAATGTTTCCACCCAGCAGTCCATACCCATTAAGTGAAAATATCCAGGTACCTTTACAGTCTCATGCCAAATTGGAAGTTCCAACTTTGATGATTCACTCATATACATAGGAGCCTCAATTAATGTCATGCAAAAATCCATATTCTCCAACCTTGGTCTAGGTCCCTTGCACCCAATGGTTGTTGTCATTCAGTTAGCCAATCGAAGCACAACCAGTACTGAGGGATTAATTGAGGATGTCCTTGTACGAGTCAATGATCTTATCTTCCCTGATGGTTTCTATATCCTTGACATGGAAGGTGATACGAACTCTTCTCGATCTCCTATAATTCTAGGAAGACCATTCCTCATGACTGCGAGAACCAAGATTGATGTCCATTCAGGCATCTTATCCATGGAATTAGGTGACCAACTGGTCAAGTTTGACATTTTCCAAGCCATGTGATACCCATCTGAGGATCACTCTGCATTCTCAATCCATGCTTCTAAGGACACTTCTGAGAGTCACTTGAACCTCATTCCATCATGTTCATCCTGTTCTGAAGAGATAGGATCTTGTGAAATCTTCACCAGGATCAACCAAGTAATAAATGGTGAAGTTGATGTGGAACTTTCATTCATAGACTACATCAATATAGAGTAACTTGAAAACTCTCTTGAATCTCATCTCAACTCTAATATCTACTGCTCCACCTTGGACAGTATTAAGGAAAATGAACCTGAAGCAACTGAAGTCCCATCCTCCATTGCTGAGTTTCCTAATCATAAAGGGAAAGATGAGACTGATCTGTAACCTCTTCCTACACACCTGAAATATGCATTCCTCTTCCATGATCACTCATATCCTGTCATTATCTCTGCCACACTTACTGAAACCGAGGAGTCCAAACCTATTCAGATGTTAGAGGAAAACAAAAAGGCCTTAGGTTGGACCCTAGATGACATACCAGGAATAATCCCTGCCCTTTGCATGCATCACATCCATCTTGAGGAATCATCCAAACCAATTAGACAACCACAAAGAAGACTTAATCCACTAATCCTTGAGGTATTTAGGGAAGAGATCACCAAGATTCTTCAAGCTGGTATTATCTACCCAATTTCTGATAGTGAATGGGTTAGTCCAATTCAAGTTGTAACTAAGAAGGGTGGGATAACTGTTGTCACAAATGAACAAGGATAGGTAGTTACAACTCGAGTGAAGAACAAATGGCGTGTATGCATCGATTATCGAAAATTATATGCTGAAACACGAAAAGATCACTACCCACTTCCATTCCTTGATCAAATGCTAGAAATATTAGCCAGAAAGTCACACTATTGCTTTCGTGATGGATACACTGGCTATTTTCAAATCCCAATCGCACCTCAAGATCAAGAAAAGACTACTTTCACATGCCCCTTTGGAACATATGCATATAGAAGAATGCCTTTTGGACTTTGCAATGCTCCTGCAATAATCTAGAGATGTATGATGAGTAACTTTTTTGAATTCATTGAACACTGCGTGGAAGTCTTCATGGATGACTTCACCATTTATGGTGATTCATTTGAATCTTGTTTGAATTCACTCTCTATAGTCCTTCAGAAGTGTGTCGAGTGTAACCTTGTGTTAAATTTTGAAAAATGTCACTTCATGGTTGCAAATGGGATTGTTCTAGGGCTCATAGTTTCAAAATATGGTATTGAAGTCGATCCTGCCAAAATTGAAGTGATCCCATCACTTCCTCCACCCACTTCTGTTCAATACATCTGTTAATTTCTTGGTCATGCTGGTTTCTATCGGAGATTCACCCATAACATCAGTAAAATTTCCCTCCCACTAACCCGTTTGCTCCAAAATGATGTCAGTTTCCATTTTGATGAGGTTTGCAAGATATACTACATTGAACTCAAAACTGCTCTTACATCTGCCCCAACAATCCAACCCCCATATTGGTCATTACCCTTTGAGTTGATGTGTGATGTTTCTGATAGAGCTGTTGGGGCTGTTCTTGGTCAAAGATGAGAAAGAATTCTTTATGTCATCTATTATGCCTCAAAAACATTGGATGAAACTCAATCTCACTACACTATCACTAAAAAGGAACTTCTAGTAGTGGGTTTTCCCTTAGATAAATTCTGGTCTTATCTCTTAGGTGCCAAAATCATCATCTTCACAGACCATTCTGTGATAAAGTTCATACTCAAGAAAAGTGATTCCAACCGAGGCTAATAAGATGGATCCTAATGCTCCAAGAATTTGACCTTGAAATAAAAGATAGACCAGGAAAAGAAAACCTTGTGGCTGATCACTTGAGTAGATTTCTAATTCTTCTCATTCAAAAATAATTGATCCTGAATTCCCCACTAAGCACCTTTCATCTCTCACTCCAAAAATACCATGGTATTCCCTAATTGTAAATTATTTGGATTCTGGTGTTTTTCCTAAAAAGTTTTCAAAAGAACAAAAAATGAAGTTGAAAAGTGATTCAAAATACTGTTCTTTGTAAGAAAATAAACTTTGGAAAACTGGGGCTGACATGGTAAGTAGGAGATGTGTTGAAGAAAATGAGCATTCTCCCATCTTAGAATTTTGTCACTCACTTCCCGGAGGTGGACACTTTGGACCACAAAGGACCTCCCGAAAGGTCCTAGACTCTGGATTCTTCTGGCCTTCGCTCATCAAGGACTCACATGAGTTATTTCAATCTTGTCCCACTTGCCAAAAGTTTGGCACAATCTCCAAAAGACATGAAATTCCATAAAATCGCTTAATATTTTGTGAAATCTTCGATGTTTGGGGCATCGATTTCATGGGACCATTTCCTCCTTCCAATGGATTCTCATACATCCTTCTGGCAGTTGATTATGTTTCAAGGTGGGTTGAGGCCAAACCCACTAGAAAATATGATTCAAATACTGTTAGTGAGTTCCTAAAGACACACATCTTCCATAGATTTGGCACACCTCGTGCCTTGATAAGTGACTTAGGAACCCATTTTTGTAACAAAACGATGGAAACTCTTTTGAAAAAGAATGGGGTTGTTCATAAAACATCAACTGCATATCACCCCCAAACAAATGGCATGGATGAAATTTCTAATAGAAAAGTGAAAAGAGTGATTGAGAGAATTGTAAAACCCACCAGAAATGACTGGCCTGAAAGACTTGGTGAAGCACTTTGGGCTTATCAAACTGCCTATAAAACAACCATTGGGATTTCTTCTTTTAGGATAGTTTTTGGTAAAGCTTGTCACTTACCAGTTGAAGTCCAACATAAGTTTTTTTGGGATGTGAAAACATGTAATTTTGATTGTGAAAAATCTGGTGAAGAAAGATTATTGCAATTGGTTGAACTAGAGGAGCTTTGACTTGAATGCTATGAGAATTCCAATCTGTACAAAGAGAAGGCCAAGGTACTCCAT
Organism: Viscum album; assembly: GCA_963277665.1. Taxonomy (NCBI): domain Eukaryota; kingdom Viridiplantae; phylum Streptophyta; class Magnoliopsida; order Santalales; family Viscaceae; genus Viscum; species Viscum album. The sequence continues at coordinate 2,079,169,524 of OY728140.1, forward strand.
GACAGACACATCCTGAGAAAGGTATTTCATGAAGGTGAAAAGGTAATGCTCTTCAATTCTCGATTTCATCTTCATTCAGGTATGCTTAATTCTCGTTAGGAAGGTCCTTTTGTTATTACTAATGTTTACCCATTTGGTGCAGTGCAATTCCAATACCCCTCTTCCAAAAGGAAATTCACGGTTAATGGACATCGGTTAAAGAATCATCATGAGAGGACATGAAATCCTAGAACAACATCAACTTCCATTGGATACCCAACTTCTCTATCCGACCCACCACTGGATGGAGATATCAACCCACCAAATCCAAACGAGGGGGCACTTCTTTCCCTTTTACTCTCTCTCTATCTCTTCCTCTCTCTACCTCTTTCTAATTCTTCCTCTCTCTTTCATTTTTTACCACTTTCTTTATCAAAACCTTTCTTTTAACTTTTTCTTTTGTGTGGGTGTATCTTTATAAAAACACAAAAACAAATAAAAACATAAAAAACAAAAAAAAACAAAAATAGATCACTTAAAACAAATAAAAAAACTCAAGAGTCATGATTAGTCACCTTCCTATTTTCAAATTTTGTCCAACCATTTTTGGGGAGTTAACATACATGTTTTCATCTCAAAAATTTTGTATTTTCATCATGACTTTGGATAAATAATTTTGTGTCAAAATTAACAAATTTTGAATGCTCACTTTTTGATTTGGAAAATGATTTTCCCAAACTGTGAGGAACAACATTTTCTTTCATGCCAAGGACACCTATGGCCATATTTTTAAAATGTGTGTTTTCACACCCATTTGTTATTCTTGATTTTTAGGACCTTCGAGCTGAATTTCCTACCTTAGTGTGTATTAATATGATTGAGGCATTTTCTGAACCACATGAAAATCACAATAGCCAAATAGCCTCCCATTTCCCGTACATTAATCCTTCATTTTAAATCCCATTTGAGCCTATAAAAACATTTTCTTTGATAGCCACATTACAATACCAATACCTTATCCCACCCAATATCAACATGTATTTTCATTGCATACGTTTTGGAAATTTATGTGTGGGGGGGAACAGATTTCATTTTTGGGTATCATTTCCTTACTTTCCGATGAGTTATCATATGATTGAGGGAAAGCATCCATTTTAGTGTGGGTGGGGTGAGTTTTTCATTCAGTTTTATTTGGGAATGTATTGTACAAATTATATTGAAAAGTGTTCAAAAAAATCAAAAAAAATCAAAAAAATGATGAAAAAATGGGTTGTGTCTTGGTTTGGTCAAAAATCACTCTTCTTCAACCTTTGATCTTGTTATAAATATTACAATTAGTGTTGTGAGGAGATCATTCATGGGTGGGGTTATGAGTGTGAGATCTTTTCCAAGTTCAACTTTCGAAAAAAAAGAAAAAACAGAAAAAAAAGGAACACTTGCATTATATTCTTTTTGGGAGAAGTTTTGTGTTTTGTAAATATTTCATCTTCTCATTACCTTCATATTTTCTTCCTCTATTGTGTCTTTCTTCACATAATCATTCCCTTGTAAATATGTGTTTTCATTTCCTTCCATGTTTTATTTCAAAAAAATGTGCATTGCTTTTTCTATGTTGGTATTTGAACCCTCTTCTTCTCTCTATTGGACATTATATTCCTACCATCCCATATCCACAGAAAAACCCCTTAAAAAGACCTCATGATTATTGTGCACTTTGGACAGGTATTGTAAGCTGAGATCTCTTTTCAAACTCTAAGATTTTCACTTTTGGTTGGTGAAAGAGTGAACCTCCACAAATAAATTTTATCATCTTGAGAGGTGTGAGTTTTGAGTGTCCATATTTTCCATTTTTAAATGTGAGCATAAAAAAATGAATTAGTTTTGGAACATTGTTTCTGTAACAACTTATGGTGGAATTCAAAATGGATGAGTGAAATAGTCTAAACCTCCCCTAATTGGAGAAAACAAATTTTTAAAATCTGTTGGTGAGTAAAAATGATTTTCTCATGTTTTTATATTTGTTGCACATGAGGACATGCACAAAAATAAGTGTGGGTGAGTTGATGTTATTAATATTTTGATGACTTATTATATTCCCTATTTACTGATTTTATATGAAATGTGCATAATTTTTGTGAAATATTAATGTTTTAATATTAAGTAGAATTTTTGAGCATTTTAAAAGTAGTCCAATTGAGTAAGTCTAATTTTTTAATAATAACTATCACTATACTGATCCAAATTGTGTGGTTCTTGTTTATTAGGATTCTATATTCAATATTAAACATTTCATTAGAAGGTCCCATGGGCCAATTATGCCATTTGAAGGGTCATATAGACCCCACAAGAAGGCCCAAGGAAACTGTGAAGAAACTGGACCATATATGAAGGTCGAATTACTGGGCTCAATACAGAAGTCCAAATACCTTAATTCTCCTACCAAGTTCTGAGGACATATAAAGGAGTCCATGATAAAAATTTCAGAACCCAATGACAAATAAATGTGGGCCAAATGATGCATTGAATTCCAGCCCACCATTAGGTGTGGGAATTACAAACAGCACACTCATTTTCCACTTTCTCCTGATGTAGACATCCATTCGAGCTGAGCATTTACAGTGTGAAAGAGGCAATTCAGGCGGCCAACGTTTTTGAAGAAATGATTTTTATTTGAGGGCATCTTCCCATTCAAAAACCCATTCACATTATGGATGTTGAAGAAGTCTGTATTGAAAGGGACAGTTTACCTTTGTTTAATAAAACCGCCATAAAATTGGCTCCACTTGTCCAAAGACCTCTGAATTTTTATAGTAGTCGGACAACGTTATTATCTACAACTTTGAATAAGACGATATTCGGAGATTCGGCTTCTGAATAGCTGAATTGGAGATGCAAGTGGAGGGACATATTGGGAATGCAAAAAGTCCACTCCTTGGGCTATAAATACTCTCCCCTTCTCTCCTTGAGAGGGGTTGGCACTTCAGAACTTATAGAGGAGGTTTTTCATTACTAGAGCCTTGACAAGGTTCTGGGAGGATATGCTTTGATCTTGTTTTAACAAGAGAGACCTCTCCTCTACTTCTCTTTCATGTTTGTTTATGTTTTCCTTCAATTGTAATTGTGTAACTTTGTTTTCATTTCAATCAAATTTTAGTGATTGTTTCTTCTTAAATACCTCTTATTCTTCTCCACCTTCTGTATTATAATATTCATGGTCTTAAAATAGTTTGATTCATTTTAAATTACAGTCCCTTATTTTGCTTCCTCATTCAATAAAAATTCCATTTTTGATTCTCAAAATATTTCTTGTGTGTGTTCGACACAATACTCATATCTTGTCTCTTTCTTTTTCTTCTCTTTGTAATTCATCACCATAAACATATATCACCAGATTAATAAATATCATAATGGCTGAGTAAATATCTCATTGGGGTGAGTTTTAATTTAGGTATGATAAGCGATTGAGAGCTTTCGCTCGATGAGTATTCGTTGAATTAACATTGTGTATGTTGGACTTAGCATGTCATGGATTAATGACTTGTTTTGTTTGACATGTGGTTTCCATGGATTATTGGAACCATAAATACACTACCATAAACAAGATATGATCAAGATTAGAACCATAAGTTATGTTGAGGCTTGGATTAAAGTCTTAACACATGGGAATTCAAATCAAAGTTAACTTGTGACAAGGGTGTTAATTTAAATGCAATATAAAGCAAAGCTCAAGGATATCAAAAGCATAAATAACCTAATGATGAACTCACCCCAATCTTTATCAACTTGTTAAATTAAACATCATACATTAGTCATTTCAATTAATCTTTGCAATCAAACCCCCCAATTAGAATACAATTAACTAAAAACAAACGATTATTACAAAGTATCATTGCTGAGGATTCGACCCAGTTGTTGTTATACACATTAGTCGAGCACCGGAACCATGATTGGTTGATAGGTGACAATCGGCCACGCGTTTCACAGACCGACTCAGTATGACTCGGCCTGGGACAACCCGGTTCGGGTCGACCCAGCTAGACCTGCTGGGTCTGGCCTGGCCCGCTGGGCGGCCCAGCCTGTCGGGTTCAGCCCGACCCGGTGGGCGGCCCAGCCTATTGGGTCCGGTACGGTGGGCCGCGAGGGGTCGCGGAGGACTACTGGAAACCATGAGGCCATAGAGGGGTGTCGCGGGGCGGTGGTCTGGCCGCAGTGTGACGCCTCAGTCGCGGGACGACAGTTCAGTCGCGGAGCACGGAGGTCGTGGGGCAGCGACATCGTGTCGTCGCCTTCATCACGATCGGCAGGGTGCATGCCGCCATTCTCGTGCTCCTCCATGGATGTTTCCCATCCTACTCCATCGCAAAGAACACCACAATATTTACTGAGGGGTTAGGCCGTGTTTTTTTTGGACCATACCCTCCGCTTTAGGTTGGTATTATATGGCTCAAAAAGAACCTGAATGATGTACGTCACACTTTACAAACTCCCACAACGATTTGTTCCCAAACCCAAAGAAGAAAATCAATGGAAGAACGTGAGAAAATATTCGTACACAAACAAACCCCTACCTCATTTGATTCGTTGATGGAGATCACAAGGGAGAAGAAGACCTCATTGGGGAGGGGAAGATGATCATGGATTTAAGATGTCCCACATTGGAGGATGTCCTGAGGAAGAAAGTCGAAGTCGAATTCAGCATTATTTGTTGGCTTTCTTCGTTGGAGAGTTTTCTCCCAAGTTCTCCAACCCTCTCTATTTGGCCAAGACTTTTCTCCAATTCCACCAAAATGAAATGGTAGCCTAATATAATAGATTATGTTTTCTATTATTTAGTTTGTTCACACAAATTCAAAACACACTAATTAATTAAATAGAGTTAGCATAATTAATGTTGAGAAAGCTCAAGAGGCACCTCTACATTAAATAGGTAGTAGAGAGGTTTCTCCCTCATTAAGAGAGGAGTTCAAGAAGTTTAAGCCTTGGGTGGTCCCCACCACCATGAAATCTCATGGGAGGTTAGGTTTAGGTGGTCTCGACCACCATAACCTCTCATGGGAGGTTTAGGTCTTGTGGTACCCACTACTCAACAACCACATGGAATAAAAAAAAATTAAAAGCTACATATTTTTATTTTTACTTTTTCTGTCACGAATATGTGAAAAGATAACTTCAACCCTCGACCTACTGCGGTCGAGGTGAGGGTCTCCTTAAGAAAAAATTGGCACTGCGAGTTCAACGGTGCCCTCAGATTTCAATTCCATGTACCAGTTCAAATGTTAGAAAAACTTGCTCATACATTTACTGAACGAACCCAAAAAAAGTTCAGAAATTCATTCTGGGCACTCCGGTCCTCGGAATCACTCACCGTCAATTTATGTAGACTTGTAAAATTCTAATAAATTTTAAAAAAATACATGGAAATTATTGGTCTTTACATTCTCCCCACCTGAGGGCTTTACATCCCCCTAATCCACAACTCAAATTGGGTAAAAAGGTGGGGGTACTGAGCAGACATCTGAGACTCCTGCTCTTATGTTCCCTCCTGAAGGTTCCTATGCTGCCAATGAACGTGCACCAGAGGTATCAACTACCAACGATGGACTCAATTCTATCAGTCCTCAATATGCACTGGAACCTCTGAAAACATCGCCCCATCGTCGATTTCCATCTCTTCGTGTTCGATGATGTGGGAAGGGGTGTGCACGTATCTTCTCAGCTGGGATACATGGAAGATGTCGTGCTCCCAGTGCTACTGAGGTGAATGAGCTGAGCGGTATTTCACCTTGCTAACTCTACTGAGGACCTGGAAGGGTCCAATGAATCTCAGAGATAACTTTCAGCCTCATCCAAAAATCCACAAAGCTTGTCGAGGTGAGACCCATAAGAATACGTGGTCGCCATCCTTGAACTCCAGAGGTCTCTATCTCCTATTAGAACTAGACATATTCTTGAACTGTGTAGTCTTGATCTGCACCTGGATGATTTTCACCTTCTCTATGGTATCCCGTACCATCATTGGTCCCACTAATGCCGACTCCCCTGGGTCCGTCCAGTACAAAGGTGATCAATAATTTCTCCCGTACAATGCCTCAAAAGGTTCCATCGCAATGGGGGAGTGATAGATATTTTTTTATGAAAAATATACCAATGGAATGTTATCCTCCCAACTACGACGGAAGTTGAGGAAACTTGCACGTATCATGTATTCAAGGTTCTGAGTGTTCTGCTCTGTCTGGCCATCCGTCTGGGGATGGAAGGTGGTGCTCAAAAGAAGCTTCGTCCTGAAAGCCTCATGCAACACCTTCCATAGCCGGGAAGTAAACCTTGCATCACGATCAGAGACACTATTCGAGGGTACTCCGTGTAACCTCACAATATCCTGCACATATAGGAATCCCATGATCTCTACTGAACCCTGCTCTATGATCAGTAGGAAGTGGGCCAACTTGGGGAGTCGGTCGACAATCACCAAAATCGAGTCATGTCCCCTGGACGAGTGTGGATGACTCATCATGAAGTCCACAGATATCTCATCTCACTTCCACACTGGGACCTCAAGAGGCTGAACAATTCCTACTGGTACCTGATGCTTCTTCTTCACTTGCTGACAAGTGAGGCTCCGAGAGACGAACTCTAATACAACTTTTTTCATTCTCGGTCACCAGTTATGTAGTCAGAGATCCTGGTACATATTCACCACTCCGGGATATACCTCTAGAGGGGAAGTGTGGAACTCCTTCAACACTTCCTCCTGAAGTGACACTAGTATCATGGTACGTCCTCTAAAGAGGATGACATGCTCCACACCTTCAGAAAATCCATCAGGTTCCTTCCCTATGGATATCTGAGCACGTCGCGTCTTGCAGTCAGTGTCCCCATGTTGTGCCTCTTTGACGCACTGAAGATGTGGGGGCGTGACTGTAAGAGACTGAAGAAAATTTTCTCCATCCCGATCAACAAAGGATATCTGCAAAGCGGATAGCACCTCTATCGCATCACCTAGTAGTTGTATACCAGATCTCCTGATGAGTGCATCTACTACAGTGTTCCCCTTTCCAAGAGTATAGACTGTCTTGAAGTCATAGACCTAGAGGAACTCAATCCAACATCGTTGTCTCAGATTCAGGTCCTTTTGAGAGACGATATACCTGAGACTCTTGTGATCCGAGTATACTATAATTTTCTCGCCCATTAAGTAATGTCACAACATAATCAAGGCAAAAACCATGGCTTCTAACTCTAGGTCATGGGTAGCGTAGTTATACTCATGTTGTCGTAGCTCTCGAGAACCATATGTGATCACTGCTTGCTCCTTCATCAATACACACCCGAGTCTGGTCCTAGATGTGACGTAGGGGACTATTTACCCTACTCTCTCCTCTGGAAGCCTCAAGTTGGGGGGCACTAGTCAGCCTCTGCCTCATCTCCTAACACTACTAGCATCTCCCCAACCACATGAAGCGTTTTTTCTTATTTGTTAATGCTGAAAGTGGTGATGCAACTATGGATAAGTCTATCACAAATGTCTGGTAGTATCTTTCCAATCCCAAGAAACTTCGTGCCAGAATAACAGTCCATGGTGGCTTCCAAGAATGTACCGCCTCAATCTTAGATGGATCCACTGCAACTCAAGCCTCTAATATGACATATCCTAGAAAGTGAACCTCTCGAATCTAGAACTGGCACTTCGAGAACTTACCATAAAGCTGGTACTCTCAAAGCGTGTCTAGTACTACCTGCCAATGATAGGAAATCTCCTCCTCAGTAGTCGATTAGATCAGAATGTCATTGATGATTACTATGAAAAAACGATCAAGGTATGGCTGAAATATCCTATTCATGAGTCCCCTGAACAATGCTTGAGCGTTGGTTATGCTGAATGGCATAACCATGAACTCTTAATGGTCATACCTACATCTGAAAGTTGTCTTCTGCACATCCTCATCTTGCATTCTGAGATGGCAATAGCCTGATCTGAGGACTATATTCGAGAACCACCGTGCTCCCATCAACTTATCAAAGAGGTCGTCAATCCATAGATGTTGGTACTTGTTCTTCACAGTCACCTGTTTCAGGCACCGATAGTCAACACAATGCCTCAAGCTTCTATCTACCTTCTTGGTGAACAAAATTGGGGCTTCCCAAGGGGATACACAGGGCTGAATGAATCAATTCCCCTGAAAGTCCTCAAGCTGTACCCGTAGCTCACGATGCTCCGCAGGAGCCATATGATATGCTAGTGTATATATCGATGTCGTCCCTAGGTACAAGTGAATGTAAAATTCCACCTATATATGAGGAGTTTGACATGATACATCATTAGGGAAGACATCCGCATACTATTCCACCACTGTAGGATTACTCGGACCCTCCACATCAACTACTCTGAGGGTAAGGCTATCCAACTGATAAGTGATTGGCTGCACTCTCCTCCGGGTAAGTCCATCCTGTACTACAAAGGCTCCCATCGTGCTGGTGAAGGTAAACCAGGTCCCATCCATGCGGACACACCACAATTTGTGCCTAATACAATCTTATCTGAGCAGGGACTATAGATAACCATTCCATACCCAAGATGACGTCATAAGGCTTCAACGCTGCTACTAGGAGATCCCAGTCAAAGCTCTCGCCTCCTAGAGTATGCTCACACTGCCGGCACCAGTGCATAATCGTCGAATCCACTCCCATAAGAGTCTCTAGCTGTAAGGATCGAGGCAACGACTTCTTCAGAATCTCTGAGTGGCGAACGAAGGTAATGGTAATAAAATAATAACTAGAACCTATGTCTATAACTACTGCATCTAAGGTGGAACAGAAAAAGATCGCACCATGTATCATCTCAAGAGGGCCGTGATCATAGGCGTCAGCTACTTAGAGCTAAGCTCGACCCTTTCCGCCTACTCTTTATAGTCAGGGTGGACCTCCTAGTGGTGGAGGCAGTAACATCTAGAATTGTCTCCCACAGCCAACTGCACAACCAAATCCTCTACCACATCTGCATGCTCCCTGCGGACCTCCTAAATCGAACCTCTTTCTCTGCCTGGGCGGTCCCTCAACCGTCTGCTGATCATTCATATAGCAGGTTGGACAGTCACGAGCCATGTAATCTAGCCCCTCCACATGTGTAACACTGCACACTCCTAGCAGGTCTGTATCTGCCTCAGGTGCCCCTCTGAAATGATTTTGAATCCATTGGTCGTCCACCTATAGGTCTGTTCCTTTTGGAACTCTGTGACATCTGTCTGCTAATAGCTACAGAAGACCCCACTATGTGTCTAATGTTGGTGGGTCTCGCTGTTGGTGAATGTTTTGTGAGGAAACTCACCATTAAGAGGGCTCTCTATAACACCCCCGCCTGCGTCGGGATGCCGACTGAGATCATCGAATCACCGATCTCCCACCTGAGCCCCTGATCAAAGGTGCATGGCCTAAAGAACGAGTCTCGTACCATATATTTGGAGTAACATGAGAGGAAAGTGAACCTCTCTGATTACTAAGCTACCATAATGCTGCCCTACTACAGAAGAAGGAGCTCCTGTATGCATAATGCACAAAACGTCGCTGAGACAAACTCTGCCCAAAACATGCACTCGTGGTCTGCCAAGAGAAGCGTCACCTCGTCATGAACTTGTATCATCAAGCTCCACCGTTTTCCTGCTGCTGCCTATAGAAGGCTGGAGTAAAGGATCACCATGAGATTGTCTTGTGTCCCTACCAGTCGGAAGACTATCACTACAACCTCCAACCAATCCTCAGATTCATGTGGTTCCATCTCTCCACTAAACATGCGTGGCCTCTGGAACTGGAAAACACGCAACACGCTCAATTGGAGGGCACCCTCTACTGCTGGGGTTGGTGGCATCAGTGGCCCAACGGGTAAGGGTACCGCTAGTGCCTCCACTCGAAAAGGGCCCTACACCGAGGCCTTGTCGCTCGGTTGGATATCAGTGCATACAACTTTCGGAACCGTAGCTGGGTGTTTGTGTGGAGGCATCTTGAAAATAAACAGGTGCCCCATGGTCAATAAGTTATACTTGGTGAGCGTACTCAAGATATTACAAAGAAAAACTCTTTGAAACCCACACACAATAAGTGTTTTCATGCACTATGTCGGAAATCATAAGTCAGGGTCCTGGAGTATGGATATGTCGGCCGCTGCACCAACACTGGATTCCCAAAACTGATAACCAAACTCACTACGCTTAACACTTTTGCGGTTAAAATAAAGATTAGAGTCCTATGTTCTGTGGTAGAACCGACTCATATGATACCAATTTGTCACGTCCTGTCCCCCAGGGCCCATGTTGTGACTACCCCAAGCCCTCCTTCCATAGTCCAGGGGCTGGCGACTAGCACCGAAGGCATATTCCCTAATACTGGGAAGGAATTTCCTTTATAACTTGTAAGAACGCGAAACCAAGCACCCAGCAAGATAAAAACTCAAGTAAACTAAATAGTAAACATCGTGAGTACAAGAAAGTAAATGGGGCCAGAATACCAGCCCAAGAGTAAAGGTACAAGTACAACTGAATGCAATATAATAGAAGAAAGAGAAAGACATCTAAAAGTACAAGTAAACATGTATAGATCCTGTGATCACCTGCCAAGGATCTTAGCTGAAGGGTAGGTACTGATCTCAAACGATAATCTATATGGTATGCCACATCTAGGTCCACCACCGAGCTACCTCCAGTCATGTTACCCTCTTCCTCAGTCAGCGTTGTCCGTCGTCTACATCAAACACAACATGGTTCGGGCATAGCCCATGTAGGGGTGAGTATAATGATACTCAGTAGGGACCTCGAGACCCTTAAGGTCTCACAAAAAATACACCAAGGATAAACCACAAAGTATAAAACAATAGATAATCCTACATAGGTATATGCCCATACATATTCCTATGTTATCAAGTAATCAATCTTAATAATGAGGAAACATAAATGTAAGGACTCAGCTGACAATAGGGATAACTTAAGTACATCAGTAGAGATGATTAGATGTATCAACTAAATCATCTTACTCTGTAAATAAGCTACCCAATTAGGATCAATAGGAGATGAACCACACAGGATCGCAAGGAACTGACCCACACAGGATCTCTAGGAGCTGACGCACACAGGATCGCTAGGTGCTGACCGATACAGGATCAGAAGGATATGAGATGCCCCATAGAGGATTTTTAGGAGATGACCCACACAGGATCGCTAGTACATCGTCATACCCACACATGATCTTAGTAAATCATCGTTACGTTGTAAGACCCATAGAGGATCCCCATACATCGTCACAGAAAGCTACATGGATCCCACACTATAGTCACTTGTCTTCGAGATGTTCCGCTCCACAAGAAACTGGTTGATACTCCAATTGCCACAAATTCACACGAAAATGTATCTCAATGGTCCGCCATGTCATAGGGGTCTCAATGCAATAGGTGGCATATCAATCAGACACCTGGTCTGTGAGTTATTAGTCTTTTAGTCCCAGTGGACTGGTTGGATACGTGCTCAATCCAACCCAACCAAACCTCATCTTTACCTAAAACATTAGTGGGGTATACTCAAAAGGACCATCTCGCTCTAAGATTTCTAGTGCCGCTTACTATTCGTCAAATGAATGTTCGGTGCCAATGTTATGGCCAAAAGAATGTAAATGGTTTGTACTGGGCTCGAGTCCAGTCCGACCCGGTCGGACCTACTCAGCCCAACCCGGCCCGACCTACTGGGTTGGGCCTTGCCCACTGGGCGGCCCAGCCCAATGGGCCGTGAGGGTTCACGGAAGGCCGTGGGTGGCCTCAATGAAATAGAGTGGTGTTACGAGGGCCGCTTAGCCGCAGAGGGTGTCGTCAGGGAGGCTCGGCCGCGAGGCGGCGGTTTGGTCGTGAGGCGGTGATCCGGCTGCGGGGCGGAGGCCCGGCTTGGGGGAAAAGGTCTGACACCGGGGTGGCGGTCCGATCTTGGCCGCAGGGTGGTAGTCCCATCGTGGAGCGCGGAGGCCGCAGGGTGGTACCATAGTCTTCATCAGGGCCGGTGGGGTGCTAGTCGTCATTCTCGTGCTCCTCCGTGTATGGTTGTCATCCTCCTCCATCATGAAGAACACCACAAGATTTGTGGAGGCATCGAGCCATGTTTTTTTGGCACGTACCCTCAACGTTAGGGGGGTAGCATATGGTTCAACAAAAAAATAAAGACGTACATCAACGTTTACAAACCCCCACAATGATTTATTCACAAAACCTGAAGAATAAAATCAAGGGAAGTACATGTGAAAATATTCATACACAAATAAACCCCTAACTAGTTTGATTCGTCGATGGAGATTGTGATGGAGAAGATGACGTCGTGGGGGAGGGGAAGACGATCATCGATTGAAGATATCACATATTGGAGGATGTGCTGAAGGAGAAAGTCGAAGTCAAAGTAGGTGTTCTTCGTTGGCATTCTTTGTTGAAGAGCTTTCAACAATGTTCTCCAACGCTCTCACTTTTTCCATGCCCTTTCTCCAATTCCAGCAAAATGAAAAGGTAGCCTAATATAATTGATTATGTTATCTATTATTTAGTTTGTTGGAACAAATTCAAAATATACTATTTAATTAAATTAGGTTGGCATAATAAATTTGTAGAAATCTCAAGTGGCTCCTCCACATTAAAGAGGGAGTTGAGAGGTTTCTCCATCATTAAGAGGGGAGTTCAAGAGGTTTAAGCCTCGGGTGGTCCCCACTACCATAACCCCTCATGAGAGGATAGGCTCGGTTGGTCCCCACCACCATAATATCTCATGGGAGGTTTAGGTCTGGTGGTCCCCACTTCTCAACAACCACATGAAATAAAAATAAAAATAAAAATAAATAATTTTTTTTATTTTATTCTTTCACTAATATTTGAAAAGCTCACATCCACCCTCGACCTACTGTGGTCGAGGTGATGGTCTCCATAAGAAAAAATCGGCACTGCGAGTTCAACGTTGCCCTCCGAGTTCAATTCCATGCACCAGTTCAAATGTTAGAAAAAACCTGCTCATACGTTTAATGAACGAAACCGAAAAAATGTTCGGAAATGGATTCTAGGCACTCTGATCCCCAGAATCACGTGCCGTCAATTTTCACAGACTCATAAAATTTCCATAAAGTTAAAAAACATTGCGTGGAAATTATGGGTCTTTACAGAGATAAAAAAAGTCTATAATTTATCTCCTAACTATCACCATGGCAAGGTGAACAAGGTAGCTGATTCTCTTATCATAAAATAACTGGTTAATCTATCCATGTTGTGGATTAAAAATTCCTTGTATTCACAAATATAGAATGAATGGATTAAGAAATCATAACTGCATGGAATAAATCATACCTTTCCCAAATTACACCCAAATGATCTATCCAAGGGAAGATTAAAGAGGAACAAATGGATGATCTAGAGTTACAAAAGAAGGTTAGTGCAGTAAGGGAAGGTAAGCTGCAAGAGTTATATATCGATGATGATGGTGTGATTTATTTTTGAAAAATGATTTTTCTGCCTTAACCACCTAGGATCAAGAAGGATCTATTGGATAATGAACATAACTCATTATTATACATCCTGGGAGTACCAAGATGTACCATGTACTTTGAGAAAACAGATGGCGGGATAACATGAAGAAGGAGACATCTGAGTATAAATCATGGTTCTTGATATGTCATCTTATTAATGTTGAATGATATAAGTCTAATGAAATGAAAAATCTATTTCTTTTACCAATGTGTAAATATAATAATTTCATTATGGACTTCTTCACTAGTCTCCCAAAGACATCCAATGGAAAAAATGTGATATGGATTGTGGTGGAACAACTCACCATGCCTGGCCATTTTATCGCTATTTAGTTAGATCAATTAGTTGAATATCTTACTAAGATATATGTGAGAGAAGTTTTAAGACTTCATGGAGTTCTACTCACAATTGTCACTGATCATGATCTCATGTTCACACAACATTCTAGAGGAGTTTTCAACATGCTTTGAGTACATAATTAAATTTCATCACGGCCTATCAACCCCAAAATAATGGTCAATTTAAAAGAACTATTCATACACTTGAAGATATCTATTAGCACTATAATATGTCCCTTGGGAAAATGAACATCACAAAACTTACTAGGAAACATGCCTCAAAAATATTCCATGCGTAGCAGCCTCGCAAATCCCCTCATGCTCTGCGATCGGCACGAAGAAATGGAAAAACCTCCTACACGGCTGACGCGGAGTAGCGGACGGAAGACTCCATGATTATGACTCACTTAAGAGAGATCTATGCACTAACACAGAGAAGTTAAAGAGAGACTTTGCGATTTTGATGCACTGTAGATATCCCTATTCAAGTTTCGTGTAGTGGATGATGGAGAGCATTGCGAGTCTGAGGAACATGAGGGATTTTCCTCCGATTTCCAGGTCTGATTCCTTCATGACCTGACCCCTTTGATTTGAACCACCTCTTACATATAAATATTAGGCTTCCCCAACACCCATAAGATGGATACTATGACCATTCACATTCTCTGCTCTCAAATCACGAAGCACCCTATGTTTTAGAGAATCATTGAGAAAAATTATCTCTTCATGGTATTTGAGCATTGTCAAATACATTTCCCTTGGATCATATACGACCCCTCTTTAACTAGGGATGCCCTTCGCAAAGCCAATGGGACATTGAAAAGGAAGTTGATCCCTATGGGAACCCAGGTCTTTTCAAAGTACTCGTGCTTTCCGAAGCACCTACCATGCACATGTAAACCCCATGTAAAGTAGGATAACTGTGCTTTGAAATTACTCAATATTCAAGGAACACATGCTCTATGAATTACAACTTCAAAAAAGCACTTTCACGTATAATATAACACTTCATATTCCTTTATACTTCATACCTAGGCAATAACAGTCTACATCGCTAATCATACCCCTTCAAAGAGTCCCTCTTCTTTGTGTAGCATCAAAGTATCGCAAGGTCTCTTCATGTGGAACCTTTTTCTTCACAAACCCTTCTCACGTACAACCCACTAGGTTTGTAGGAATTAATTTCAAGGATCCTTGGGTAGTGCTTCATATTTCTTTTCTTTTCCTCATGCCTCTTTTCATAGTCATTCTAATTAGTATTGCTTCTTCGCATAGCCATGCTAATGTGATCCCCTAAATGGATCACTCGAGAATATCATATGCATACGTAATTTCCAGTTCCTTCCCTTCACCAAGGGTTAAGGTGTTCCAGTTATGTAATTCCTAGGGGTACGAAGTGAATCCTTATCATCTGAGCTACAGGACATTAAACATCCATGCACCATCGTCCTCAGAACAAGATGTTAAACTTTACCCTCATCCCGTGCAATATACATAGGTTTCCCCACCTCAAACATTTTCCACAACCACTAGTATCCACGGGAGTGATATCTTCCTCACATGGAATGAGATCCTCCTTTCATGAAAATACATCTATCTATGGGGGTGGGAAACCATCCTAGTGAAATACACTAGGATTTCCTGTATGATGTGGCACCCTTGAACATCCTCTATTCTATCATGTGAAAATTACAGAGGAGAGATGGTCACATGTACCTTCGACACCCCGTCCCTCTCCCTTTGTCCTTTATCTCTATCGTGCCTCCATCCTAGATTAATTCCCAATACAAATCTCCTTTGTCCGCTAACCACACATAAGCCCCGCTCAATTCCTCATGGACGCAGCTTTCGTGATGTGTTCGTTGGGTCTTAGTTTCCAAATGTTTCTCAAACAGATCATGACTCATATGGGATAAGAGTAAGCTTCGAAAATTACACCCTCTATTGGCCACCGTAGTGTGTAATCCACATCCCTCAATACCAAAATATGCGGACATTGATTATTTCCCTTCCTGAGAAAGGTGTGTAGGAAGACACATTGTGGTAAAAGACTATCATCCATCAGTCCCGACCACTTCATGTTGGTCCTCCCTCATCGCACATGATGTTAAACAATATGATTTTTTACTTTGTGGGTTTTTATCCTTTTCGTTCAACCCCAATCACTAGTAATCATCAATCTCTCATTTGCTGGGACCCACATCATAGGTACATCCCTTAGTGGTGTAATACGAACTGTGGGGATGTTATCCATGTGTAAGCCCTAACATGTCTTTGGGACATTTTCCTCTGCATACACCCTGATTCTATGCCCCATTCATCAACCACATGGACATTGATTCCCTTCCATAGGGATATGTAGGAATCCTATTCGGGGTTCGAACTCATAACTCATTTCCAATCATAGACTCTATGTTGATCCTTTGTGTTTTGGGATGGTAATGACTTAACCCGGAGGTTCTAATTTTTTTGTGTCCCATCCATGCATCCATTCTCATGGGTTAACTCCTTAGGAGTCCAATGGCCTTATCGAACTCCATGGAAATTGACCATTTCCCTTTCACAAGAATGGTACTTAGGAATCCTCCCGGTGGATCAATCTTGTCAGCCATCCGTCTTGACCACTTCATTATTCTCCCCCTATCCAGCATGATGCTAAACTTTATGTTTTCAAACTATGTGGGTTTTGATCCCTATCTCCAAGATAGGGTACATAAGAATCCTCCCTGAGGTTCAACCCCAAACACATGTAAACTTATTCAAACTTCATGGGTTTTTATCCATTTCTTTTATATAGGTTGCATATGAATCCTCCCTAAGGTTCAACCCCAAAAACTAGTAAACTTCGGATCCCCATTTGTTGGGACCCACATACTAGGTCTATCCCTTAGTGGAAGCATAAAAAATTTTGGGCTGCTATCTACACGTAATCCTCAGCATGTCTTTGGTTTGTTGTCATTCGCATACACCGTGATTATATGTCCCATTCTTGAACTATGTGGACCTTGATTCCCTACCATAAGGATGCATAGGAAGCCTCCCTGAGGTTCAATCCCATCTCTCATGTTGCATCCTTGTCTCCCCCTTGACCCTTTTTTTGGAAGGTCATGGATTAACCTGGAGGGTCTACTTCTTTCGGGTCCCATCCATGCGTCCATTCTCATGGGTGTCCTCCTCATGTGTCCCATCACCCACTGAACTATGTGGACTTTTATTCCCTTCCATGGGGATATGTAGGAAGCCTCTCCGAGGTTCAATCCCAACATCACCATTATCTGCATGTCAGTTCCCTCTTGCAATGGGACTCTATCCATGAGTAATCCCCAGTAAGTCTCCAGGTCATTGTCCTTTGTGTAAACCCCAATTCCATGTGTCTCCCTTAGAACTATGTAAGTTTTGATCTATTTCATCTACACAGGGAATGTCGGAAACCTCCCTAATGTTGAATCCCGACCAATGGTAATCCTTGGTGTTCCCCTTTCTGTGGTTCACTTTCCTTGCTCCACCCTCATGGTTGTCCAGATCAACCTTCACAGTGGGATATATTCATTCTATGGGACACACCACCTCAGATCCATACTCATTGTTCATTCTGATCCATCCATCCAGTAAACCTTCCAAGTGATCCCTCCTATGGATGCACCAATTTGACTTGTCTCCATGGGATGTTCTGATCACTCTCATTCCATCTATGAAAGGTGTTAAACTTTCATCCTACCTCGTATTAAACCTGAGATTCCTAAGGGAAACCTTAGAATAAATTCATTTGTCTTAACTGTCTCTGCTAGAAGTTAATATCACATAACACCCCATGTTGAACATTCAAAGATGAGGAAACCCTCATTGACATGCCTATGGTATATAGTTCCCTAAACATGATAGGGGATGCATCAGTCTTGTATGCCCTTGACAATCCCTATCATAAGGGGAAAAATTCAGATGTACTAGTGTTCCAGTGACCAGACATGAGTGATGCCCAATGTGACTACTCCCCTGATCGAAGGTTGTAACCCAAACCTGATCCCTTGTAATTTCCTAACATAATAAGTGTAATCAACTGGAATCCATAAAGATATTACACTGGGGAATAGTTTCATGAACAACGTCATCATCTTCAAGGGAGACCTGGACTAGGAGATGAATTCCAAGGAGGGATCCATGAAAGGAGAGACCAACATTCCATAAACCCATTTAGATCAAGGAAGAAATGTCCCTGAATAAGCGACGAATGCTTCCCACCATTGGATTGCAGGAATGCGGGGAAATAGTTCCCCGAATAAAGAGTCAGAAACTGAAATGGTGAACTCTATGTGAACAGTTCTTCTAAATGTGGATATTAGTAGCGTTTGATAAATCAGTAGATATGTGGGTCAACAGATCGAGCTATTTGGTGTTAGGTCCTGCCAAGAATATAGTGGGCATAGAATGAGACTCTCCAAAAATTAAGGCATTTGAATGTTGGACATCTCAGTCTGTGACGTTGTTAGCATGGATAAGTCTTACTAGTCATGGGAGATGAAACCACACTTGGGCATTAGACCTCTCTTTTCTTATTTTAGCACTAATGATTGAATCTTCCAACTTTCCAAGTCCCAAGATGCTTTTTAAGGAAGTTGATCACCACCCACCCACCGACGCAGTGGCGTGGTAACACCAACGCCATCATCCAATGTGGACCCCTCTCTTTTGTGATAGCCTCCACATCCATGGATGCTGGGCACCCACATCCTATATCTCCATCTGAGCTCATTTAGAGGATGGTGATCAATGCCCTTATCATATAGTATGAGGAATAATGGATTATCCCAACTCGGGATATGGCCTGTCATGACCTATAGGCTTTTACGCCTCACCATCACCACCACCCCTAAGGGTCGTGCAGGGAGACACTATTCCCCACTCCAACCAATAATCATTTTTGGAGTATCTCCTCGTAACACCTTGATGATTGGTACCCATACACCAATGAGGTATGGGAAGTCCAGGACAGTGCCATCGTGATCTTGTCCTGGGGGCCTCCAAGGAGGTATCCCACTGGGCCGCATCAGTGCCAGCACCCGACCTCACAGGCTGAGAAATAGGTGAGTTACACACCTATAGCACTGACCCCAGTTCTACTAACCTGATGCGAATGTTGAGTTCAAGTTGAGGAGGATTCCCTATAAGGGGTCATTATCATTGATCGATATAGTGGCCCTTGCCACCTCCAACGCATACTATCAATTCCCCGTTTATGATGAACATGGTAAATTATACACCTAACCTGGATCGAGGCCCAAACCGCCCCATGGATAGGTTGGTATGACTCACTTAGTCACCGGCATAGGTAGTACCCATCGTGGGTTGACCTACAGTGATGACATCTAGCGGTAATTTCCTCCCCATGCCACCATTAATGAGATCAAAGGCCCTCCCCATTCCCAATCATGGCAAGGAGGTCCTCCTCATGAAACCATTAGTCCAGGTAAAGACCCTCCTTTATTCACTGACATCCATTGTGATTGTCCTACCTGTGACACCATTGATTAGAGTAATGTCCCACCCCCTCCCAAGCTTAGCATCGAGGTCCTCCCTATACCACCATCAGTCTGGGCGAAGGCACTCTCTGCTACACTGATGTACATCATAGAGGTCTCTTTCACACCTGTGATCCCATGTAAGGAGTTGTTCCTCCTATCACAGGTCACCAATGCAAATATTTTCCTCACCCATTCAAATATCAGCATGGAAGTCTTCCCCATTTTCTAATCGCAATCGACAAAGGTCCTCGCTGTTGCGGAAATCATAACAGCGGAGGTACCCACCTCTTTTTTTGACATCCAATGCGGAGGTGTTCCCCATGTTTATCTTGATTAGTACCAATGCCCCCTTATACCACCAACACTAAGGGAAGAAAAAATTTATGTATTACCCATGCTCCCACTAGCTCTAGCGGAGGTCCTACAGGCAGAGGTTCCCCCCGTGCACCAGCTAGTGGACACAAAGGCCCTCCCAATGTAATTATGACATTTTTTGGGTTCTCCTCACTGTGACTCATCCAAGATGAATTCCAATCCACCCCATCATCAGTCCAGCCGATTTTTTTCCTAATGTTGAAAACCTACCCTATCCTGAAGAACCATCCCAGAGCAGGAGGGTGGGATGCCTCCCCCAAAAGAAGAATACTGAGAAGTTTCAGACTGGGATTAAACAAGTGTTCTTTTTCAGACTCAGAGGAGGAGTGTTATTTTGTAATGTAACCCTCACCCCAATACTTTGTGTTGGGGGATAGGGAATGAACAATTTTTATAAGGCTTATCCTTTCAGAAACTAAGTTCCCCTTGATCCCCACCTCCCTCCCATGATATATCCAATAAGAGGAAGATTTAGCCTCTTTCTAGGGTATAGCAGTGAAATCCTATGTGTCGTCAACAGGATCATTCTATACCTCAACCAGATATCACTTAGAGTTATTCTTGGGATCAATTAAGAAAAAGGAAAAAAACATGACCAACCGCCAATAACTGCAGCCCCTATGCAGGATGATATTGCTTAGAGTCCTTATTACCGGGATGTGGAGGGTCAATTTTTTTCTTTCTTTAGAACATAGACCAAGATGTGAATGCTTTTCAAATCACTCACCGTATTCTCTAATGGCTTGTTTACCATCTCAATGGTCCACTTTAGTGCCTTTACAGGTCCATCATCTACCCCGAGTTGATGAATGGGGTAACCAAGGGCCAGATCATGAATCTCAGTTGTGGAGATTGTGGGACATCCTTGAACCAGACCATTTCCCAGAGATATTCTTTCCAATTTCAACCACTAACATCAGTACTCTGAAATCTCTTACCCAGGAGGTGGTCGTGTGATTTCTTCAAAATCTATGGGCAACACACTTATTTCTTTATCACCGGTTGGTGGCTTACCCCAAGAACCAAGAACTCATTTATGATATTGTCCAACAATGCCGCATTTTTTACATGGTTTTTCTCTCTATGGCTGAGAACCTTATGTCACTCAGTCCCCATCAGACCCTGCAATAACGTTGCATCCAGAGCATCAAAGTGCTCCCCAGAATAATTAAGGAGGTTACCCCCCACATTCAGATCCATGGATTGGGGTAGTATAATACCCTTCATTTCAATTATATTCTCCACCAACCCGACACCACGGGCAATATTGAGGATATGCTCCCACATATAGTCATAGTCAACATGGTCGACCTATCATAGGAAGAGACAGATCATGAGCTCCTTAAAGAGAACATACCCTTGGGGAAGTGCCACAACTTTTGGATCCATTAGGTAGGGATACTTTCCAGAAAAGAAATTTTTTGGGTCTTCCTGTACCTTATGATTCATTATCCATTGGATGGAACCCTAATATGGGAAAAGAGAACACTGAGGTCTTTATACCATTTCATCTGTCTAGCTTAGGGTAGGAGACAGAATATGACCCTAAAAAGGCTGTGTTGCATCAACAACTCACAGAACATAGTAATATGGCCAATGACCTTCTCGCCGAACATGCTATGAAATAGCGACAATACTACCGTAATTCTCAACCAGTGAAGCAAGGGCTTGTAGAAATCCCCCCCCCCCCATAGAAAATTGCCTCCGAGTGACCTTGACCATCCCACCCAAATATACAGGGTGGATGCCAGATTTTGAGGAATAATGGCATGGTAAACATCACCAAATCCACCTGAGATGCTTGATAACCCTCCTTGGGACCCATCTCAGGTTCCCCCAACCACTCCCAAGGTCGTTCCCCTAACAGTTCTACATTTCATCCCACCATTTTATCCATGAGCAGCTGGGCCTACCTATCATGTTGAAGAACCTTCCAACATATGGGTGGCCTGAAATCCTTAGCAAAACATGAATACCCTCCAAGATGATCCAATTACAATGCTCGTGTCCCACCTCGATGCCCTAGAAACTGGACAACTAGAAATCCCTCCTGATGGGAATCTATATCTGACATGGGTGGATGATATGTCAGCACCCCCTCATTTTAGAAATCATTCATGTTCCCCCTTTAATGGGATGGGTGAACTACTGCAAATTCTATCCCACTTTATTTCAATGTGTGGACCCATACTGGGAACCCCGTCAAAGCAGGAGGCTGCCAAGCACTAATGTTTCGTATAGACACATGAAGGACGCGTGTTTTATGGTATTACTAGTTGACCATTAGGTCAGTAGCCAGTTGAGAGGATCTTCGTATGAATTATATTTTCTAGTTTAGTTCCCACACAAGAAAGGTGAGTATTGATAACCTCTTCAAGTGTAGGTAGAGTCCCGATGAGTGAATTGTGGACATTTTATCCTAGGGAAATTTCCTTACATACTCCAATGATATTCTGCTAAATCAGGAACAACTGCTGGCAATGTGTGTGTGGAATGTCATGACTGAACCGCTCTCCTCTCTCAACATGCAAAACTACCTAGGGTGATTTTTTTATTTCTATGAAAAATACTAGTGTCTATAGGAATCCTTGCATAAATCCATGAAGGCACGTCCATTTTCCCTGTAGTCCCTACAAGAAAAGCCAATAAGACTTATCCCACTACTGTAGCACAAATAGAGGCCCCTAGGAAACTGGAGTTATTACCAATGGAGCCACCTGTTAAATCTCTCCGAGCCCCACCACCTCAGTCATAGACCTGGACTAGCAGTGCCCACCTTAGAATTGGAAAGAGCCAATGCGTAATGTGTTGCAACCACTGAGGTGAGATAATCAGGTTCCACCTCGTCGATAGGCTCCACCAGCAACCCGTCAGGGCTAGACTTCTAAAGCCCCCTTATCAGACAGAAGGAATTAGACCTACTCATTTAATGAGACTCAGTTCATCTGTTATTTACAAATTTCCATGGACAAGGTAATCCTACGGTGGCCCGAATGCAAGAGGCCCGAAGAAGTCAATCTCACTAGTCTCCCCAATTACTACCCCTATCAACCGATTCTCTAGAACACACTCAAGAAGTGATATGTGATTAAATAATGGAGCCAATACTAGGTCAATAACAGCATAGTAAGACTAGGTCAATCCATGGAATATTTGGGTGTGTGTTCATAAATCCGGATTGTGATACTGACAATAAAGGTGAATGACAACAGTTTTCAAACAGTGGGTCTCAAAAATATGATGACTGGATAGATCGTAAGGCAATCTCCTGTTCCCAAGGTATTATCCATACACATTTGGATCAAAATAATCCTTCATAATTGACCACACTACCTATAGTTTCTACCTCTGCATCAACGTCTCAACCTTCTTCTTCCTAGATGGGAAAGCATTGGCGATGCAAGGGAAAAAAAGTCCCCCCACTTTTTCCATCTTCATCCCATACTCTCAAAGATTTCATGCCATCAGATATGAAGATTCCACCTAGAATCCTCTTAGTGATGGAGGATTCATCATGTCACAACCAGTGGTACACTTCATTTAACACTATGGAGCTAGTAAACCCCTACAAGTTATCGGACGACAATGAGAACTAGATGGATCCTCCCAACATCCCAAAAGACACTAGGGTCGACAAAGTCATTTTTATCTGAGTTGTCAGAATGCTTTGGTCAATACATACATCCATGATATGCTTGCCACAGAGACCAGGCAGTATGTACAATGCTGATCATAGCATGTGAAGCCTTCTCATCTTGTGAAATTGGATCCACCTCCACCCCCATTTGTACTGCATGATTAGGTGAAATCACCTCAATTATACTATGGTCAGAAACATTATGATTTGGATAAACCCAAATAACTTTTCCCTTAACTAGTAGTCTCTCCATGTGGTTCAAGAAATAACCAGTGGGACATTCCTATCACCATCTAGAGCCCCTCGGTTCAACAAGTAATGCCCGACTTACCTCCTGACATAGAATGACCTCCTGTTAGTAGAAGTTCATACATGGAATGAATATATGATATTATTAAGTGTATTTCTAGCATTTATGAGAAGCTCTCTATCCTTAAGACTCTTTTCCGGTAAAAAGATATGCGCGAAGCCCTCGATGAGCCTTTAAGAAGCCTCCTTCAGTTTGAGATGGAGGTAGAAGCTACAGAATCCTTCCATGTTGAGGTAGTTAAGCATATAGAATTTAATTCCATTACCTCTTTATATAGTAAAGATGAAGTTTTCCCCATACATGGGCACATCCTACCAGTGTACATCACTGGCCATTTCAATTGCATCGAGGATCGTCGTTTCCATGTCGACACCGGCTTTGGGATCAACCTTATCCCAATCCAAACAACTCGAAATATAGTGCTATAAAAGTATTATATGAGTCCCTGTTACTTGGAAATTCATGGTTATGATGGGATAGAACATACACCAATTGGAAGATCCAACTGAAGACCCAGTTTGGTAGCCTATTTTCAGCACCGAGTTCATTGTTGTCTCATAAGACACCACTTACAACATGTTGATGGGTAGGCCATGACTCCACCTGCATGCAACACTCCCTTCATATAATAACTAATGAATTATGTACTCCCTTAACGATTGAGTATGCATAATCCAAGGTGATGTGTCTCCTTTTTCCTATTATTAAGCCTGTAGTTTGATGTAAACTACTAAAAGGTCAAGGACACACTGACTCAAGTAAATGAGGTTGAACATGCTATCGATGTGACCAGTCTGTGGATAGACCTGGATGATGCCGACATTTTCTTGATGCACTGATCGGAGGCCACAACCCCAGATTTTGGTCAATTCTTTGTTGTCTCGAGAACTAGGGGGTTGAACATTCCCAATTCAAAGGGACACTGGAAGAGCACCTTGTATTCCTGTAGAAATCAGTCTTGGAGGATCCAAGATCCCCCTACTCCTACATTGTATCAGAATATCTTCCCTATGGAAATGAAAATACCTCATTCATTATTATTTCACCGGGTAAGGATAAACAAGATCTAGATGACTCACCACTATTAATTTGATGTTATCAAATGTGTCCCCTTGGTTTGAAGGCTATATGGGATTAGGTCTAAAGCTATCATCGTTATGGTTTCAGCAGCACAAGAGTCCCCTAAAGTGATGTCCACCGTTGATTAGGCTAGCACTACTGCCCCATTAGGATCTGTTAAATAAAAATAATAGCCTCATGTCGATGATCCCTCATCCATGTATGATGAAGAGAAATTGGGGGAAGCTCCTAGTGCTTTAGAAGAGGGTTTCTCCACCACCGTCGATGAATTTGTACAAGTGAATCTCATTAACAATATGCATCTGAAACAAATATTGTTCAGCACCAATATTCCGGTCGAAGAGAAATAATGATAAATTGATTTCTTGAATTAGTATCGTGATCTATTCTCTTGGAGTTATGATGAGATGCCAGGCCTATATACTGTTCCATCAAATCGGTCTTCCAGCAAATCATCACGGGTTCAAAAACCATTCCAGAAAGATACACCATTATCATAGTGTCATGGTCAAGGTCGAGATAGATAAGATAACCAGATGAAACTCCATTAATAAGGACCAATACCTAATATGGTTATCTAACATTGTTCCTATCAATAAAAAGAAAAAATATATCAGAGTCTACATCAACTTCTGGGATCACAACTGTCACTACTCGAAGGTTGACTTTCCCCTCCTTTTGAATTTTTTTATTGATTCTACTACTAGGTTCTATGCTCTCTCCCTTATGTATGGGTATTCTTGATATAATCAAAAATAAATGTCCCCATAGGATGATGAGTCTTCCTCCTTCACGACACCACAAGGAACTTTCTACTACCATGTAATGCCTTTAGGTCTAAGGAATACATGTTCCACCTATCAGCATTCCATTCACTGTATATTCAAGATGATCCTAGAGACATTGGTGGAATTTTACACAAATGATCTGGTGGTGAAATTTCTACAACATCAGGACCATCTCAAAGTTTTTAATAAATTTTTCGGCTTCCTCTTTTACCCTCCATTTAAAGATGGACCCCTTGAAGTGTGCCTTTGGGGAAACCTCAAGAAAGTTTCTCGGCTTCAACATAAGATACAAAGGCATCAGGATTGATCAATAGAAGATCAAGGATATCAGTCTGATGTCACCTTCGAACAACATTTTGGTGTTCTGAGTCTTTCAACGACAATTATCCTGCATACTCTAATTCAACACAAATATGTTTGGAATTTGTAATCTCATTTCCCATATAATAAAGAAATGTGTCATTTATAAGTGGGGTGAGGAGTTTCAAACTACTTTTGAGGAAATAATGTAGTACCTATTACTACCTTCGGTCCTGATTCCACGCATTTCTCGAAGGATTCTACACCTTTATGTTTGTGCTCTGTAATGATATCTTGGCCGCATTGTCACCCATAAGAACAATGAGGGAATGGAGAACAGTTTATATTATATCATCTACATGTTCCTTGATACAGAGACTAGATATTCTTCTGTTGAGAAGAGAATCCTTACACTCGTATTCAAAATGAAGAAATTATGACATCACATACAACACCATGAGATACAGTTAGTGTCCTGAGTGGATCTGCTAAAGTACATTCTGAACCACCCCATGTTGATAGGCCTCCTAGCTTGGTGGGTAGTGATCCTATAATAATTTTACATCATGTTTTTTCCATAGAGGGAAATTAAGGGACATGCATTGACAGACTTTCGTACCACCCATCCAAATCCCACATACCATTATCATGATCATGCCTTTTGTGATGAGGCAATCCTCTCAGTAGATCAAGATATTCTATGTTTGAAATTTTATTTTGATGGAATTTCCCAAAGCCCTACTGACAGAAGACTCAATGATCCTAGACTCAAGAGAGTGGGCTAGGGTATCGTATTCATCATGACTCTACATGTTGTTCTACCATATTCATTTATGTTGTTAGATGGATGTACCAATAATGATGAATATTACTAGGCTCTCCTCACCAGTCTCGAGCTAGCCCTTGAGATCGAAGTTCCCCACTTGCATGTGAAAGGGGACTAAGAACAATTCATCAAGAAGATCAATAGTGACCATGTCATCAGGAAGATAGAGCTCGTAACACTGTTAGAACATAACCTTCACCTGATGTCCTAGTTCCCTTCTCATCCAGAAGTTACTCGTGTTCCTCATTCACTAAACGGTCAAGTGGATTCCTTGTACATCGTGGCTATATCTCTTGTAGAGCCTAATCGGTATCGTTTGATTATTCATGTGTCACAATGGATGGTCACTACTCTCATTACTACTAACGATGATGATTGTACATAAGTAAGACACCTTACCACCAGTGCCTCAATGTTAGGGCCCCAGATCCCTCTATCATGGTGATGGATGTGACTCAAGACTTGAGGACCCCCTTTATTCAGTATCTCCATTAGGGTATTCTTCTGGCAGATTAAGTAGATCGTGAGTGGATTTGATGGAAGCAAATGTCATTGACCCTCTAGAGTGGTTCTAATGTTGAGAAGATCCTATACAGTCTCAGTTTGGATGGGATTCTACTATTTTTCGTTCAAGGAGATGAGATTTCTATGTTAATGCAAGAAGTTATTTCCGGTTCTTGCAAGGCTCATTAGACAGGGCCGAAACCCTATCACCAGTTCTAGTGATTGTTGTATTTTTGGCCTGCCGTGATCCGTGACTGTATCGAGTTTTCAAACAAGTTCCACATGTGCCAAATATATGATAGGTTTGTGCATCATCCTCCATAACATCTCTATACTACCATGCACTCTTGTCCCTTTGCGGTCTGGGGTCTCAATGTCATGGGACCACATCCACTAACGATGGCCCGCAAGTGCAGGTTGATCCTGACTGTTACAGATTTCTTTTGCAAGTTGGAAGAGGTAGTTCTACTCAAGTAATTCAAGGCCCATTCAATCGATGAGTTTGTGAGCTCCAATATCATTAATGGACTCAAAGTCCCTCATTTTATACTCACTGATAATTAAACCAACATCAATATAGGTGAACTAAAGAAGTTGTATGCCATGTAAAATATCCATTCCAATCATACCTCCTTCTATTTTCTGCAAGAAAATGATAAGATCAAGGTGTTCAAAAAATACATCTCTATCATTATGTAGTATATGGTTGGTCAGAACAAGAATATTTGTTCAGAAAAACGTTTCAATGCCCTCTGGGATTATCGGACGACAAATCGTAATTCCACCTAGGTGACCCCATAATACCTGTTGTATGGAACATAGGTTGTCCTTCCCCTCAAGATTCAATAGTATTCATGGTGCACGTCTATCTATCAATAGTAGAAAACTGACAAAGTAGCTGAAATCCATCTTTCTAAACTAGAAGAGCATGATGAGATCAAGATTTGTCTCATGCACAATCTAGAGAGGCATTAGAACAAGATAGCTTGATCCTTCAACAAGAAATTTCTCCTTAATTATTTCTTACAAGGTGACATGGTGTTCACCTTGGGAACACCAGTGATACCTAGGAGGTATTCACTTAATCTAGATCCCAAATGGGAGGGAACTTATATCATTCACAAAGATTACACAAATGGTTCAGAATCCCTGGTCACTATGGATGGTGAGGGTATTACTCCTCTCACCAATGCTAAATTCCTCATGTTGTATTTTTCTTGAACAGTCCCATATGACATTAAACTGTTTTGTCTTTATCACATGATGTTAAATTATGTGGTTTGTCCAGGATGAATGACATAAAATGAACTTGCACTCATCCTGCATGATATTAAAATGTATTACCATCTTTCAAGACATTAATTTTTTTTGTCCCGTATGAAAATAAACTAAAAATTGGTTCTAGCTCAACAACCTTAAACTATAATATTCCTTCGTCCTTGTCTCATGAAATTAAACTGCACAAAACTTTCAGAACTATGTTTATCTTCATTTTCATCCTTATAGGATACATAGGAACACTGAAAATTCTCATCTATGGCCCAACATTGGGTCCCTCAACTTTTTTGGTCTCCTACCCAAGTTCTCACTTACGATCATGCGGTGTGGTTTAGAATCTAGGTCATCGTTCATGTTGGGTTATTTTTTTCACAGCACACACATCCCCTTGAGGCACCCCTCCTTCAACCAGCATCCTCACCATAAGAAATTAGGTTGACTAGGTACCGCCATTCTTCACATGTCCCGCCATTTAGGTTTCCATCCTTCACATATGAATGGACACCCTAGCAGCTTGGTTTCACACCACCATGGCTCACCTACCATATTGGGTCAACGCCCTAGAGGATCTCGAATAACAATTTGACACATGTCCCGCATCACAAATATGGTCTGCATTTGATGATAAATTTATTGTTTGTATTCCTGGTCGCACGATATAGATACTGTGTTACGAACATAGTCAACAATTTTCCTCAATAATTATTACCACCCCATGGTCTCCCAGATGATAGGTGTGGTGATTAACCTTTTTTGTGTTTTTGTCCCACATACATGAAATTAATCTGGATATCTATGGTATGATATCTATGACCATAAACTATGATCTACCACATTCTTGTCCTATGGAATTAGAAGGAATTAAATCTCGATAACTATGTAAGGTTTGATTCCCATCTCCATTAGATACATTATAATGCCAGAACATTTTGTTTTCAGGCCCATCTGAGGTTCATCTATTCTTTCATTAAGTCACTTCTCCCTTAGAAGTATGAATGGTGTTGGGATTGTGGGATTATATCCCCATTCACATTGGGTTATTCTCCACACCAAACACATTCCTCTTCGAGATTCCCATTCCCCAAGTCCTTTTCGCTTGAAGCTAAACTACACAGCACATCAGAACTGTGAATGGCTTGATTCCCATCTTCTTGGGATTCATAGGAATGCCCAGAAATTTCATCTGTCGGCCCAAAAATATTTTTTATAAAACCTTATCTTCCTTTTGAACACTTTTCCTTAGTCCTCTGGGGGTATGTTATGTGGTGAAAACTCCATTTTTCCTCATTCACATTAGGTTTTTAAAAACCAAGCTACGTGCCCCCCTCTTGAGATATCTCCATCCTAATGTACTATACTCATCATCTTGAGTTGTACGCTCCCAAATATAGCCCCTTGACCCACGTTAAGAACTCACCAGCAATCCCAAGAGTACTCTAGTTTAGGGCCTAGAGTTTTGGATTCTATATGGACATGTTTTCATCCATTTATAGGCTTCTTGTTTCCCGTTATTTGGGATTTCATCATCTTTCACATCTAAAAGGACCCCCGAATGACATTGATGCTAGGCCTCTGTGCTCTCCAACCATGTTGGGACAACCTCCCTGTGGATTTGAATGAAAATTTGACAGAATTACCATGTTGTGAATATGGTCAACAGTCATTGCTCTTTTATTTGTTTCCATTTTTGGTCACAAGATATGGATGTTCTATTTCAAACACAGTCAATAGTTATCCTCCATCATTATGCCACCTCCATTAAGCCTTAAATATGGGTTCATGATTCACATCCATTTCCACTCCATCATGTTCAAGTGGAATTTCGACAATCTTTGTAATATCCCTCAGTGCCCATTTGCATGTTAAGAGGAAGAATACATGAAGGTGTGTCATTTGAGGATCCACACCACTTCCCCTTTTTTGGTATCCCACATGTTTTGAAGATCTTTTCCTCCCTTATTTCCCACATATAGCATAACTCACACAGGTTTAGGGACATGGTCACGGTTTATGCCCACTTAGAAGAATCTATTTTCTTTTATTTCAAGCTCAAAAACGTTAAACTAAGATCTCCCTTCATTATAGTCGCTTGAAAATAAACTGCACAGCCCATTTTGAACTATGTGTGGCTTTATTATCATCCTTGTGGGATATGTAGGAATTCTCCGACATTTTATTCGGGTCCATGTCTTGCTCCACTAATTATTTATTTTGTTCGGTCTATTGGATTCGACTCCCATAGGATTTTATGGTGTGTAATATGTGGGCTTATGTCCTCATTCATGGTATGACTATAATAACCTCACCGTGTAATCCTCCTATAGGAGCCAGTCTATACTATCCTCATCCTTACCGCATGATGTTAAACTGCACAACATCTTCCAGAACCATGTATGGCTTGATTCCCATCCTCATGGGATACATAGAAATTCCCTGAAATTTTTGTTCCAGTCCATCCCCATATTCTATGATCTTTTATGGCCCCATGGCCTAAGGATCCCCCCACCCATTTGGGGTTTCACATGATGTGGTGTGAACTAATGTCCTCATTTTTTTCGGATATGATTTATCACCCCTTGCACATCTACTTTTTAACCTTGTTCTTCTATGGGCGTTCAAGCCATAGGATGTTAAACTACACTACATGGGCCCACAAGACTTTAAACTATTTCGTCTTTTCCACAAGGCATTTAAATACATGGTTTGGCCTAATCATACGACTCTAAACTATGGCATTATCATCCTGGCCGCAGGAAAAAATGGAATCACATTATGGGGTCATCTCTTGAGGGGAAATCATGTTTGGTATCTGTCATCCACCAAGCCATTATTCAAGGCCTACATATGGAACAATCCCTAAAATGATGCCTGGATTCTCTGTCCTAGGTTCATTTATTCAAAAAAAAAACACATCCACCATAATGAACAAACAAGATCCATCAAATGTCAGTTCATTTGGTGCATGTGCTAGATCTGGATGACAGTATTACCCATGGAATTGGTACCCTACCCTACCATATTCTATAAATACGTATATATTGATTCCCATCGTAGTGATATATATAGGGACGCCCATAAATGCTTTCTTTGTGGCTAGACTCAGGTATCTCAAATCATGCCCTCTGTCCGGACCCCTTGGTCCAAACATTGTTAGAATCATGTGGTGTAGTCCATAACTCTTGGGTCCAAATTCAATTTAGGATTATGATATCCATTCCATGTATTTCCATTTGGGGATCTTCCATACAATTTCCCACATCCTTGTCATATGATGACAAAATACACTCTCATAACTATGTGTGGATTGATTCCCATCTAAATTGGATACATTAGAATGCCAATAAAACTCGTCTCGGGCCTAGCCCAGGTTTCACCTTCTATTCCTTGACCTATGTATTCTCTCTAGGGTGTGTGGTGTGGTGTGGACTACTTTGGTCCCCATTCACATAGGTTCTATAATGGCCTCACTGCGTACTTTCCCATTGAAATATCCCCTATCACTCTATATCCTATCTTATGACATTAAACTACACGGGTCCTCCAGAACTATGTATTGCTTGATTACTATACTCATGGGATATGTAGGAATTCCTGAGCACATTCCCTCGGGTACAACCACATGTTATGGGAAATTTGTTCTAAGGTCTATAGAATCCCACTGGGAACACATGGTTTGGTGCAGACTCTTATGGTCCTCATTCATGTCGGGATACGTACCACACCGTACATTTTATTTCTGGGTAACCGCGTCCTCACTGTACGACTTTAAATTGCGTGTCTATCATCCTCATTTGCATGCCACAAAAATTTGGGCCACTCTATGTTCTCACAAGATAGATTCTTTCTGGAAATGAGTATGGTCCCGGATCAGGCCAATGTGCTCACCTAATGTGTTTTTGTCATGGTGGAGTAATTTCAAGAGTATTGGAATCCATTTGAACAACCCATCAGTCCACCCTCCATGATTTTTTTTCCATTTATACAGATCCTCATCCTATTCCCTATCTAAAAGAATCCCCTAAGAGCAAGGATTCTCATCCTATGGCTATTATACTATCCCGGGCTAATTTTCTAGAAGACTATTAATGAAATTTTGAGTCGGGCCCCGTGTTTCAAACATGGTAAGCATTCTACCCTCTTTTTTTGTTTCCATTTGAAGATAATGATATAGGGATTTTGTTTTTTTCACATGGTCCACTGTTATCCTTCATTGTTGGGGTATATCT
Source organism: Viscum album (assembly GCA_963277665.1). Taxonomy (NCBI): domain Eukaryota; kingdom Viridiplantae; phylum Streptophyta; class Magnoliopsida; order Santalales; family Viscaceae; genus Viscum; species Viscum album. Next base: position 2,079,202,212 of record OY728140.1, read on the forward strand.
ATACTATTACCCATTTTGGGCATCGGGATTGAAACTTTCTACTCCCCTCTATTTGGATTGATTCCAACACCCCTGGCATTTCCCACCTCGTGCACTAGAGAATGTCGAGAAAGAGGTAATACGACTATTTGGAGAACATCATTTTCTAGTCAGGCCTCCCCTGTTCTTACCAGAAAATTTGTTTGGCCATTCAGACCCAGATTCCTGTAAATTGGTTAGCACTCACATGTTCAAATGGGATAATGATGTGGCCATCCCATATTTCTCACATCGGGCACGACCCACATGATCTTTGGGATTGATCATTCGATATGTCATGGATATGATGGAAATGTAGAAACCAAAATAGATAATGGAACTCAAACACACACAAAAACAAAAACAAGAAAAGGATGAAAGTAAGTTTATGAGTTCACATAGATTATAATGTCTAGGGATTGATCCCTCCTATAAATGGGTTGACTTATTCAAAAGAGAATCATAGCTCTAACACTATCTGGATCTTGGCATCTAGGATCTATTGTCACTTATTAAGCTCCCACTCCTCCTCAATGGAAATGATTTGTAGGTCATCATCCTTGATCTGGGCTTGATCCTCGTTGGCTTGGGTAACAACCATATCTTGAGAAGATTTCCTAATCTATTCATCTTCCTCCACTAGCTAGGCCTTTAGTTTTGATATGAGTCCTGATTGTGCATCGAGGAAAGAGGACTTCTCATTCCCTAGTGCCCTCAACTGTAGGGTCTCATTCTCAGCTTCCTGGAGTCTCTTGATGTTGATATACTTTCTCTACTACTAGCCCACATGAAGGTCACAGTCATGTTCATGTATTTTCTCTGCCATATAGTTTCTAATGATAATCTGAGGACTCTGAACATCCAATCCTCCACTGTATTGTTTTCACAGCCGAGAACAAAGCCTCCCCATCTAATATATCCTTTTTTATTTTAGGTTCTCCCCAATGGAGTGATTAGTCAACTTCCATGACCGACGGTGGATGGGCATGCTTTACTCTTCATCAGAAGGAGTTTCATCTTTATCATACGATCTTATGGGTTTCTACTTCGGGAATACATCCAGAATATTATTGGTAGGGTATTCCTTAGGTTTTCTTTCAGTAATGTCAGGATCTACATCAATAGTAGAAATAAGATCTAGGTTAAGGGTATAATCTTCCTTGCCAGACCCAACTTTAATAAGATTTGGATCCATCCTACCTATGGCCCATCCCACAACATTGTTCACTATAGTCTGGTCATCCCAGACATCTGATTCCACTATAATAGACATCCCCTTGAGTAGAGAGCTTCATGCCCCCCATTCTCCCTTTCCAGTACAACCCATTCCATATGAAGAACTGTTTTTAATAGAGATAGAAATGTCAACATTTTGTTTAACCAATAACAGTCGGGCACTCTGTTATAGAAAATGATTATGAATGTCGAAGGATTACTTTCATTATTGAGTCATCATCAACGGTATCATTGGGAATCCCCCCCCCCCCCATATATGTTGGGGAACTTTGAGGACTCCAGAAGGGCCATCCTAGTTACTGCAGTCCTGCTCGACTCTGCAATCACCATCGACCCGGGTGTAGGTCCTGAGCCCGCAACCACAAGCACGCAGGTGGGGACCTCATCCATAAGGATATCCTCGAGATATTATAACTTAGTTTACAAGCTATGGTGGCACAGATAAAATAATTGTGAAAATGAGGTTCCTAATGTCACCTCGATAGCTTGGGTGAAATCTTCCAACTCCGAAGTCCCCACATCACCATCTTCCAAAGGATTTACCCCTTAATATTCATCTCCCAGTGAGCTATCATAATCCTCAGGTAAAGGGAAGTTATCCCTCAGCATATTAGACAACACCTGAGGTGGGAATGTTTGACCAAAAATTACATTCACCCGACTCATCATTGGATGATGAGTTCTTCAAGAATGCACATAATCATCTAGCTCAGTGATATACTGACCCCCTTCTTCTTGGGTCACTAGGAAGCTGGTCTCAGCATGATAAATCATTGAAGGTTACATTCCTTAGTTATTAATATAATCCATAATCATGATAGGGCTATTGAATTGGCAGTTGACCTCCCAGTTGTCCCAATCCATCAGAATGACATCATCCATAGGCTTGTCTTTGTGGCACATCCATTTCCTAGGAAATTTAAAGGGAATCCATTAAAACCCTCTTAAGAACCTCCTCCCTTCCTAGCCTCATTACTTTGGGATGGTCAGGCCTACTACTGCCTCTTTCTCACCACTTGGTGTAGGCCCTAGATAGTGCATGACTTGCCTCTACCTCCGCGCTGCCCCCAGCACATGCTCTCAGTGTTCCCTAACCCCGACCTATGGGTTGAGGAGAAAATCTATCATTGATCCATACTATTTTCAACATCAACATCTCCCATGGATAGGCAGACTCCCATCTCTTGGAATATTTTTCACCAGACCAAATGCTACATCAGCTGGAGGTAGCTAATTTTTCTTTGACCCATCATCCTGAGTGAAAATGAGCCTCAGCTGCATCATTACACAAGGTTTCTTCTCATGATGCACCCCACGTTAAACCTTCAGGGCTAGCATCTGTGTAACGACCTGAATTTGGAGCCCCTCCACTGGTGCCCCGTATCTGGTTCACCACTTGACCTCAATTGAGTTCCCCCAAATGCCAGAGGCTGCCGATAGCAGAGAGGGCCTTAGTGAGTCGGTGGGGAAACTATGCCCTCATTTGATAAAGTATACAGTGGAAGAACAACTAGACATAATAGTGGAAACAATAAACAGCATACAACAACTAAAATGAAAAATAGAAGAAATGTATAATATAATAATGATGTAACATGGTACATATGTCTATGGAAAGCAGTAAACAAACCAAAGTGCTGAAATAAAATTGAAAAACAAAGTTCAAAAGAAAACAAGTAGACTCCTAAGCATCGTAAGCCATGGATCGGTCCCATTCTCTCCAACTATAGTCTAATCAGGAACCTAAAGTAGAAGGGCGCTTACCCTTTATCTATACCGGAAACAACATAATATTCTTGGGCCCAAACAGGGTGTGATAAAAAGTCCCAGGAAGCAACCACCCAAAGATCTGTGCCTAACAGTCAATGAATACATGGCATGTAAAGTACAGGAACAGTAAACTTGAAATTAAACAACAAATAAAATTCACAGTTCTAACATATAAAGTACCCAAGTAAACAACCATAAAAAGGATGAAAACAGGTAACCCTCTGGGTATCTCTCACAGCCAAACCCCTATAGTTCAATCTACAAGTACTAGCTACCCTCTAGGAGGCACACATAGTCTCACCCCTCTGGTTCATCTAGGAATATACTCTCTAAGGAATCACTCACCGTCAATTCCCCCTATAGTCTCGTATCATGCTAAAGGATCTCTGGGGAATCACTCAACATCTTATTCCCCCTGTGGCCCGTGTCGAGGAACTACAGACTCTCTGAGAAAGCACTCATCCTCAATTCCCCATGTGGTCTCGCATCGTATTAATAGAATCTCTGGAGAATCTCTTACGTCTATTCTCCATATGGTGTACTACACCAGGTTCTCGTAGTCCTATACGGAAAATAAACATGCTCAGCGCTCGTGCATCATCCAAGTAAACCTCAAAAACTACTCAGCTATCCATCTATGGCTCAACAGCATAACAAAGAAACAGTTACACTATCCTACAACTAGGCATGGAAACTGGAAAACGCCAAACATGCAGAACAAGAATACCAAAGATCCAAAGTACAGTAAGAACTACCATAATCACAGGAAAAACATCTACTCTAGAAATCAAGAAAAGCAGGCAATACAACAAGGTAAAAACAGGAACACACAATACCCCGTTCAAGGGTACTGATATAATTTGCACAAAATACTCATATACTTTCTACAGAAAGGCACATACAACCTACCTCAGTCCTAGTAGAGCGATATACTTGAACCACAACGACTGATTCTCCCTAGAACGCTATAGATATGAGAAACCACACAAAATGTTAAACCTTAGATAACATGAGAAGGAGGAAGAATTGGAAAACAAGTCTCAAGCAGAAGGGAAAACTCACCGCTGCACTTCCAACGCAATTGACCGTGCTCGAATCGAAGAACAGATGGAGAGGAGGGGGCTTGGGGAAGATCCAGCTGTATGGGTTGCTCTCGGATATAGAACCTGAAGAAGGGGTGTGTTCTGTCAGTCAGGCGTGACCCCGTTGCATTTAGTGAAAAAAAGGAAAAGTACACGAAGTGTACATTTAGAGTACAAGGCGTGTACTAGGTTTTTCCATACTCCACCAAAATAGGCCTCCACGTCATCCCTACACACCGTGTGTGTGGCCCGGACATGGCCATCACACGGATCCGAGCGAGAAAGGTGTACATAGTGTCTACTCAGAAAGAGAATGGTGTGTACTTCAAAATTTTCCATAAAATTCATTTTTCATAAAAACTCTAGAAAAAGTAAAGGCGTTCCTGAAACGAAGATCCTGGTTCTTAAAAACTTCCCCCCTTAAATAAATTATTCCCTGAATTTCCCTAGAGAGGCATAGAAGAAGAAAACCCGAACAGAACCGGCCACTGCGACCGTACATCGGCCTCCCTCACCCGGGTCTCGTCATGTACTCGCCCATGCTTCCATAGCACCCGTACAAGAGGGACAAACTTCCCACATAGAACCTTCGTACTGTGATCGACAATCTGGATTGGATGCTCCTCAAACGATGCATCCGCTTCAAGATTAGCTTCCTCAGGCTGAAAGACATGAGATGGGTCTGAAAAGTAACTTCAGAGCTGAGAGATGTGGAAGACGTCGTGCATGGCCCGGTACCTCTAGGGTAACTGCAACCGATAGGAGACCAACCCAACTCTCTCCAAAACCTCAAACGGACCGACGTACCACTATGAAACCTTACCCTGTCTCTAAATCCTCTTGTGTCCCATCCTCGATGTGATATGCAGGAAAACCTATCCCCGACCTCTAACTCCAAAAGTCGTCTTCACTGATCAGCATAAGACTTCTGCCGAGACTGTGATGTAGTCATCCTCTTCCGAATCAGCTCCATCTGCTCTGAAGTCTCCTGAACAAGACAAGGTCCTTGTAAAGCTGCCTCTCCTACCTCCAGCCAGCATAAGGGTGATCGACATGGCCTACTGTACAAAGCCTCGTATGGTGCCATCTGAATGTTTTCCTGGAAACTATTGTTGTATGAGAACTCCACAAGAGGTATATGCTTCTCCCAAGAACCGCCAAAGTCAAGGATGCAAGTTTGGAGAATATCCTCAAGCACCTAGATCGTGTGCTCGGACTGGCCATCAGTCTGAGGATTGTATGTCGTACTCAGAAGTACCTGGGTACCCAAAGCCTTCTGAAGTCCCTTCCAGAACCGGTAAGTAAAGCGTGCATCCATGTTTGAAACAATAGAGTGGGGAACTCCATGTAGATGAACGATCTCAATGATGTAATGTCATCCCAGATAATCGAAACTGAAGGTGTCCTTAATCGGAAAGAAGTGAGCAACCTTCATGAGCCTTTCGACGACAATCCAAATAGCATCGTTACCCCGAGGCGACCTCGAAAACCCAGTCACGAAGTCCATCGCAACATCGTTCCACTTCCACTCCGTAATGGGTAACTGCTGTAAAAGGACGGTTGGTCGTTGATGCTCCGCCTTCACCTGATGACAAGTAGAACATCTCATGACAAAACCAGCAACATGTTTCTTCATACCTGGCCACCAGTACTGGCGATGAAGATCCCGATACAACTTGGTGACGCCAGGATGAACTGCCCAAACTAAGGAATGAAAATCCTGCATCAGCTCCTCATGTATGTCTTTTGGCACCCATACGCATCCCTGGAAATGCAAGATCTCATCCTCACCTAGTGTCCATCCAGGAAGAGGGTCCTCTCCTTACAAACTCTCCCACAGGACTAAGCCTTCTAAGTCTGAAAGCTGCCTCATCCGCACTCAATCAAGTAGTGTCGAGGTAACAACCACAGAAGATAGGAAGGTCTGTCCCTGTCTGTCGTGCACCTCCAGATGCATCTCAGAGAATAGAGCCATCAGCTGCCACTCAATACTGGCCTCTTGAACTGCCTAAATCTATGTTCTCATGCTCAATGCATCTTCCACTGCGTTTCCCTTTCCCGACGTATAGGCAAGCTCAAAATCAAATGACTGAAGATACACAACCCACCTGCGCTGCCTCAGATTCAGATCATGCTGAGTGAATATATACTTGAGAATCTTGTGGTCAGTGAAGATCACAAAGATCTCTCCCAGAATATAGTGTCTCCAACATCGTAAGGCATGAACAATAGTTTTCAACTCCAGATCGTGTGTAGGATTGTTCCTTTCATGTGGCCTCAACTACTGAGACCCGTACGCAACGACTCCATCTCCCTGTATAAGAATAGATCCTAGCCCGATTCCTGAAGCATCATAATAGACTGTATAGCCTTTGCCTGGATTTGGCAGACTAGTATCGGTGCGGTCATATGCTTTCCCTTCATCTCCTGAAAGGCTGACTCAAAAGAATCTAACTATAATAACTTTACCCCTTTCTTGGTCAGACTTTTCAAAGGTGCTGCTAGGCGTGAGAAGTCCTGAATGAAGCATATGTAGTATCCATCCAGCCCTAGAAAACTCCGCACCTAAAAAAAGATCTTTGACTGCTCTCAAGAGACTAAAATTATCACTTTATATGGGTCCACAGATACTCCTACCTCTGAGATGACGTGACCCAAGAAGTGAATCTATTCTATCCAAAAGTTCCACTTCAATAGTTTAGTATAAAGCTGATGCTCTCTCAGTGTACTCAAAACGATCTCAAGATGGGTAGCATGGTCTTGTCGAGTGTGAGAGTACACCAACATATCATCCATGAATACCATGATGAAGGAGTACAAGTAAGGATGGATCACTCAGTTTATTAGTGCCATGAATACTGCAGGCGCAATCGTGAGACCGAACAACATGACTGTATACTCGTATAGACCATACCTACCCCTGAAGGCTGTCAGAGGTATATCTGATGGTCTAAAACGCAAATGATGATAACCAGACCTCAATTTGATCATTGAAATCACCCGGTCTCCTCGATGTTGATCAAAGAGGTCATTGATCCTCGGTAATGGATATTAGTTCTTGATCGTCAACTAGTTCAGCTTCCGATAATCCACGTAAAGCCGAAGGGTACCGTCTACCTTCTTCGCAAACAGGACAGGTGAACCCCAAGGAGAAGTACTGGGTTGGATGAAACCCTTTTCCCGAAACTCCTCCAACTTCTTCTTGAGCTCCTGAAACTTAGGTGTAGCCATCCAATAAGGAGGAATGGACACCAGTGCTGCTCCTGGAACGAGATCAATAGAAAAGTCTACCTCACGCTCCGAAGGCAAACCCAAAAATTCCTATGGAAAGACGTCCCTGAAATGATCCACCACTGGAGGAATGTCCAACTCTGAAGTTCCCTGATCATCTAGAAAAAGACTACAAATCTGGGTCATCACCCTTCTTAACCCATGATGCTCGAGTCCTGCTCGACTCGCCTGAACATCCCATTTGCCTCTATGAAGAATAAATTCACCCTCTGGTGAAATGAAACTCAATCTGTGGTGATAACAATCGACGACTGTCGAGAAGGGAACCAACCAGTCCATCCCAAGAATGACATCATAGCCTATCATCTCTAAGACATAGATATCTCATAAGAAATGATAACATGCATCCTCAAGAGGGCTCTCTCTACACTGGCGCACACTAGATGTCCTTGTCCCCAAAGGTGTGTCAACTGTCAATGAGTCGGCAGAAGAAAAGATACAGAGCCAAAGGCTCTCCATGACAGGAACAGAGATAAATCTATGCATAACACCAGTATCGAAAAGGGATAAAGATAAAACTGAGGCTACTAAAACCGTACCTAGAACTGTAGAAGGGTCAGGATCCTGCTCTTGATAGGTCTACTCCATAGTTAAAGACTGGCCTGCACCACGGCCATGTGTCCCTAGCTAACCACTCTGAGCTGAACCTCCCTGTTGGTACTGAGGAACTGGTGGTTGAACACCCCGGCCTCGACCCCCACCTTGGCTCGAACGGGCAGAAGAACTCCAGTTCCCTGACTGGTGAGAAATAGGGGGTGATGCTCCTGAACGGGGAGTCATGGAAGAACCCCGGTCACCCTCTGCTGGTGAGAAAACCTGGAAGAAACGCTAAAAGTGACCCTTCTTGCAGCAAGATCGGCACTCAACGGGGTCCCTCTGGAACTGCGGCTTCGTGTTCCCTGACCGGCCACACTGGTAGCATATCACATGGCTGCCCGACGATGCATCTCGCTTCCTCGGATCAGAGCGTGTAGACTCTCTACGATGCTTCTTGCTGTCATCTATAGGAAAAATAGCTCTGGAAGCAGAACCACCTAGGATCACAGCTCCAGAGTCTCTCATATTGCGCTCCGCAATCAGTTCCTGATTGACGATGGAAGTGATGGAAGTCAACTAAAAGATATTCACCTGTGAGCGAATCTCCCGCATGAGACCATCCTTGAACTTCCTTGCTAAGAACACCCCACTTCCATCTCGGAGGGGTGTGAAACGCTGCAGCTCAGTGAAACGAGATGAATACTCCATGACATAAAGAGTAACTTCCTCTAATCTCATGAACTCCTGGGCTGGATCGGCCCTCAGGGTCTCAGGTAGAAGTAGTCATAAAAGACGTGCTGAAACTCATCCCAAGCGATAACCTGCTGATGACCCGCCTGTGAGATCATGTCACACCACCTCATGGTGGATTCCGGAAGCATGTAGTTAGCAAGCTTGAATCGCCTATCTGGAGGTGTCTCCAAATGCTTGAAGATAGTCAGCATGGCTTCCAGCCATTAATCTGCAGCCTGAGGTCCTCCTTCCCCCAAGAAAGTAGGAGGATGCTGTTGTTGGAAAACCCACGTCAAGTCTTCCATAGTCATGGAGAGAGGTGGTGCTCCTTAAAAGGTATGAATCATCCTCATAAAACCTTCCCTGAACTATGCATCAGTGCCTACAACTGTTATGACAGCCAGTGCCAAGGCTGGCCCGACTAGAGAATCGGTAGGAAGTCCCTGATCAACCATATCTAGCGTCTAATCACTGCCTGATGACAGACGTACAACCAGAGGAATTCTCGGAGGCATAGCTCTGAAAGATCAAAAGAACACATCAGATTAGAAAACAAGGACATAAAACAAAAGAGTACAAAATGGGAACATGGGAAGAAAAACACACAAGTTTACAAAACACTACTACACGACTTGTATAAGAACTACACAACGTGTCTTCTTAAGGATTTGACATGGGCGTGTAACCCTGCCCTATAGGTCATGTAACACCTCTACTACATGGCGTGGTGACCCAACACATGACATGTACTTGAAAACTATTCCCATGCCTGAGTCTCTTTACACGACTAACCCACACGGTCTGACTTAACCCAAAACTACACGGCGTGTTCTAAACAGACACAGCGTGTACTAGACAAGGCTTTGGCAGCCTGTGTTGTTGAATACACGACTGTCTACATGGAAAGACCTTACATGGCATGTTCTGAACAAACACAGTGTGTATAGTTGAAGGTGACACCATCCAGTGTTGTTCGTGACACGGCCGGGTACCTGAACAAGACTACATGACGTGTTCCAAAAACCACACGGCGTGCCTAATAGAAGGGGACGCTGACCCGTGTTGTTCGTGAAATGGCCGGGTACCTGGATGGGACTACACGAAATTTTCCTTTACAACACGACGTTTTCTAATCGAGCTTCTCCGACTCGTGTTGTTAGTGACACAGGTAGGTACACAGCTCCGAACTACACGACGTGTACCTACTATAAAAGGTGTGTTCCTGATGTTATTTCTACAACTGCATGTCCTTTCTCACACGGTCAGTGACACAGTCTAAAACTACATGGCATGTAGTCAAAAAGTACACACCATGTATTTTGGGGTTTTCTGGGTAGTAGCTCAGAAACTGCACATAACCCAGAAAACACAGAAAACAAGGGAGAGAGGTTCCAAATTCTGATTCATGAGGGCCCAAACTCTCCATGAATCAAAACTTGGCGTTCTATTAAGCAATGTAAAATAAAAATAATACTCTAAAAAGGAATTAGAGATTCTATCAAACATTTATCACAACAACATGCAAAGTATACACAAAGTCTATCACACCAGCCTGAAATCACTAATGAATCCTAGATGGCATGGAAAAAAATGTATGGAATGTGATTTCTAAAAGTTCCTATATGATGAATGATATTGAATACCCTCATCTCATTGTGTAGCGACAAAACTCGAACCGCAATAGTCAAGACGATAATTACACAAAGCATGTGAATTACTCTTGGTGAAATAATATCAACAGTAAAACCTCAAAACCAGAAAACTACAATTAACGAGGTAGTATGGCTTTTCCCTGTACATGGGTTATCTAATACTGAGCACAACTTAATACCAAGTACCAAATCCATCCTACCCCTAGCTAAAGGCTCCAAACAGTAAATCAAGAGAAAAGAAACACCATCTGATACCACTTTGTAACGACCCAAATCCGGAGCCCCTCCACTGGTGCCCCATACCCGGTTCTCCACATGACCTCAAGTGCATTTCCCTAAATGCCATAGGCTGCCGACTAGCAGCGAGGGCCTCGGTGAGTCAGTGGGGAAACTATGCCCTCATTCGGTAAATTATAAAATGGAATAACAACCAGACATAATAGCAGAAACAATAAACAACACAAAAAAACTAAACTGAACAGCGGAAGCAATGTGTAAAATAATAATGATGCAACATGGTACATATGTCTATGGAATGCAGTAAATAAACCAATGTGCTGAAATACAATTGAAAAACAAAGTTCAAAAGAAAACAAGTAAACTCCTTAGCATCGCAAGACATGGCTTAGTCCCATGCTCTCCAACTCTAGTGAAATCAAGAACCTGATGTAGAAGGGCGCTTGCCCTTATCTATACATGCAACAACATAATCTTCTTGGGCCCAAAAACAAGGCCCAAACAGGGTGTGAGGCAAAGTCCCAGTAGGAAACCACCCAAATATCTATGCCTAACAGTCAATGAATACATGGGAAGTGAAGTACAAGAATAGTAATCAGGAAAATACACAGCAGCTACAATTCATAGTTCTAACATATAAAGTACAGAAGTAAAAAAACCAACAAAAAGAAGAAAGAAGGTAACCCTTTGGGTATCTCTCACCGCCTAACCCCTATGGTTCAACCTACATGTACTAGCCACCATCTAGGAGTCACACAGAGAATAACCCCTCTGGTTCAGCTAAGAATAGACCCTCTGAGGAAGCACTCACTGTCAATTCCCCCTATAGTCTCGTATCGTGCTAAAGGATCTCTGGGGAAGCACTCAGCATCTCATTCCCCCTATGGCCCGCGTCGAGGAACTACAGACTCTTTGAGGAAGCACTCGTCATCAATTACCTATATGGTCTCGCATCCTATTAAAAGACACTCTGGAAAATCCCTTACGTCCATTATCCCTATGGTCTACTACACTAGGTTCTCGCAGTCCTGTGCGGAAAATTAACATACTCAGCGTGCTTGAATCATCCAAGAAAACCTCAAGAACTACTTGGCTATCAATCTAAGGTTCATCAACATAACAAAGCAATAGGTACACTGTCTTACAGCTAGACATGGCAACTGGCAAACACCCAACAGGAAGAACAAGAATAGCAAACATCCAGAGTGCAGTAGGAACTACCATAATCATAGGAAAAACATCTACTCTAGCAATCAAGAAAAGAAGGCAATACAACAAGGGAAAAACAAGAACATGCAATACCCCATTCAAGGGTATTGGTGGAATTTTCACAAAATACTCATCGAATTTCTACATAAAGGCACAAACCAGCTACCTCGATCCTAGGAGATCCATATACTTGAACCACGACGACTGATTCTCCCTAGAATGCTGTAGATCTGGGAAACCGCACAAAATTTTCAACCTTATATAACTTGAGAAGGAGGAAGAATTGGAAAACAAGGCTCAAGAAGAAGGGATAACACGCCGCTGCACTTCCAACGCAATCGACCATGCTCGAATCGGAGAACGGACGTAGAGGCGGGGGCTCGGGGAAGATCCGCCTGTATGAGTCACTCTTGAATAATGAACCTGGAGAAGGGGTGTGTTTTTTCCATCAAGAGAAACCACGGTGTGTTTAGTGAAAAATAGGAAAAGTACATGGCATGTACTTTTATAGTACACGGACTGTACTAGGTTTTTCCGTACTCCGCCAAAATCAGCCTCCACATTAGCCCTAAACACTATGTTTGTGGCCTGGACATGGGCAGCACATAGCATTGAGTAGGAAAAGAGTACATAGTGTGTACTTATAAAATACATGGCGTGTACTTTAAAATTTTCCAGAGACTTCATTTTTTAAAAAAACTCCAGAAAAAGGAAAGGCGAACCTGAAACGAAGATCCGAGTTCTTACATTCTGCATGCACTAAATTTGCCTTGCAAATTAGTGTGTGGTGTACGTTCATAGATGGGATCACAGTCCACTAGTGCCACCAAAACTCCACCCCCAAAATCCAAAAGGTATGACCGATTCCCTCCAATATATCAACTGTCTTCGGTAAAATACCACATGGGTAGTGGAATTGGGTGGAAGGAAAATTCATCCACATTCCAAATGATGTCTAGTACACTCTGTGAGTTCATATTGGCCAGAAATATTCCCACTGCATTCAAGATGGAGGGCCTGAATCATGACCCTATAAGATAAATTGGGGTTCGGTACTCATAGATCATCACGTGGGCCACCACCCATCCGTACAAGAAATGGAATGGCCCACACACCTAAAGTGTATTCTTCCCCTTTCTAATATGCCATAACATCTTATGCAGATTCATCAGTACTGGGATCCGGAGGTTGACTTGATCCCCAGTCGCTAGCATGGATTCCATGATGAATTTACTCACCCAAACAACCACATTCGTATCACTCACTAGCAGTATCCATCCACATATGAGCACTGAGATTAAGTCATAAAACCTATCCATCTATTTCTATTCAATTATAACACTGAAAACCCTTGTCTTACACTGTGTATACTTCAAGAGTCTCCATTTTGAGTCCTCTTTTCTACATTGGGCCCCTTTTGGGCAAGTAGGGGGCCTCACCGAGATCTTCTTAACTGATGGGCGCTTCAGAAATTGTCAGAACCAAGACTTAATGTGTATGTCTCTCACTGATTGGTATTCCTACCCTAGTAACAAGTCTATCAACACGTTTTCTAGCCTTGGAATATTCTTTGTTTCATCCCACAGATTCTGTACTGGGAGGAATTATTCATACATAGATCCTAGAATGGGAATCCCCAAGATCTTTTGAATATCCCAGACATTGATGCTAACATCCCCATGATGAAGATGGAATGTTATTGTACCTTGTGACCACCTTCTCAATATTTCTGGAATCACAGTCTTTGGCTGGTATATATGAAATTGAGATTTCAATGTCGCCTCATACAGACCCACTTTCCTTAGATCATCCCCAAACACCGCAGAGGTTCCTGATACCAAATAGTACTAGTCCTAGTCATATGTGAAGTTGTCCCCCTGGTACAGGTTACCCTCATAAGTCCATACCTTTTCTAAATTTCATAGAGCTTCCTTCGAGAGTGTTTGAAATTACAGAGGGATCGCCTTAGCCTGCAGCTCATTCTTGCCACCACTGTGAGTATGGATGTAAATTCAGTTGATGGTGTAGGACATAAAATCAGGCCATGTATAGACATCAGCAGCCCTAAACCACTAATATTGTCATGGGGTGTTCTGGATCTATTAGGTGGGCTCATCCCAAACATCATTATGGGCGATGTCTCCATCCCTTAGAATGAATCTGTATAATGGTAGTCTCTTTCATAGAAGATAGTTCTTCTAGACCTCTGTCAAAATAGTCTTCTAGGATTCATGATCCATGTGGATGCACGCGTATTCACCAATCTATATGTTATCCACCATTTCCTCCCGTCAAGTAGATACCACAAGGACAACATGGAAAACTTCTCGGTTGGCCATTTTTTCTGATCAACACATTAGATATTCTTTAATTGTTGTTTGTGAACCCAAGCCACAGAGCATGATTACAGAGCACAGTCGTGGAGCCCTTTTGAAGATCTCGAGTCATGAAGTATGCAATTTCATTGTCAATGCCCCAAAACATGGAGTAATGTATCCCTCAATCATAGTGTAGTAGCACACTGAGTATAATTGTGTAGCGCTAGTCTGTGGATCCTAGATATGCAAACAGAGACTACAGAGTGCACAGAGCTTCATTAATGGAGAGATAATTTAAGAAAATTTGGACTCAAATGAAGAAAAACTAGCTGTTGTTTCCCTATATTTATAAGTGATGACCATAGAGATTCGAGGCACATCACGTGATCCACGTCATGCTCAATCCATGCTTCACGACCTTATTTTGTGTTTATTCTTCGCACTCTACTATGATTTTGGGGAAGTACCCTATAAAATCAAACCTTCTTTTATACTCAGCTCCCATTCTGAGGGGGAATTTGTTGGTGCCAAAAAATTTCCTTTACGCAAAAAAACCAAATAAACATTAAAAGGAAACATGCCTCACAAATTATCCTCATAGAGGAGCCTCACAATGCCCCTCAGGCTCCGTGATCAATGCGAATCCGCAAAAAAAGCCTCCTCTATGGCCTCTGAAGAGTATCAGATAGAAGACTCCACAATTACAAAGCACGTGAGAGATATCTTGGTTCTACTGCAGGACAACTGATAGGAGACTCCTTGACTATAATGCACTAGAGAGAGCCCTCTGTGAGCGTCATGAAGTGGCTGATGTAGATATCTACAAGTCTGAGGAACTTGAGGTATTTTCCCCCAATTTTGAGGTCCAATTTCTTCGCAAACTAATGCATAATATTTGTGCCGCCTCTTTATTATAAATACCATGCTTCCCCAAGACAGAAAGGATGAATACCATGAACATTCACCTTCTCACCTCCCAAATATTTAATCCTTCTCTCCTCTATGATGCATTGTAAAAAATGATCTATTCAAGGTATTTGAGTATTGTGAAATACAATTCCCATGGCTCATATATGACCCATTTTCAAGCAAGGATTCCCTTTAAGATCCACATGGTTCATTGCAATGTAAGAAGATCTCTATGGGAACTCAGGTCTTTACAAATCACTCATGCTTACCAAAGAAATAAAAAAGCACATGTGAACCTTACGCTAAGGCAAGATCACCATTATTTGTGATGTACGTTGCATTGCAATGCCTCACTATTCAAGGAACATATTTTATGTGAAGTCCTACATCATGAACACAATTTCACTTCATGAAGAACTCTTTATAGGAACGTATAATCCATGCAATAAATGGACCACTCTATGTCATTAATCATACCCCTTCGTGGAGCTCCTCCGCTTTGTGGAGCATCAGATCTTCACAGGGTCTCTTCTTGTGGACTACGGTACTTCAAAAACCCTTATCCCATAAGGCACTCCGTGATTGTATGAAGTGAATTCATGGTCCCATGGGTGGTTCATCATATTGTGTTTCTTAGCCTCATGCTTCATCGCATAGACATGCTAATAGAAATTGCTTCTTCTCATAGCCAAGATAACATGATCCCCTCAATGGATCACTCCATAACCATGTCTCTGTATTGATTGTCGGTTCCTTACCTTCACCAAGAGATAAGGTTCACATGTTATTTAAGTATTTTGAGTATGGAGTGAATCATAATTTCCCAAGATACATTAAATTAAACTTCCAAGAACCATTTTACTCAACACATGATGTTAAACTGTAGCCTCCCCCCAGGAAATATACATGGGGTTACCTGCCTCAGACATTTTCCAAGCCCACTGGTCTCCACGGGAGTGATATCTTCCTCACATGGAATTAGATTCTGTTTTCATGGAATTAAATCTATCCCAGGAGGAGGGCAACCACCCGGGTGTGAGCCCCTAGCCTTTCATGTACGAGGTAGCACCCTTTCTCCTCCTCACTTCTTCCGTGTGCAAATCCCAGAGGAGAGATGGGAACATGGACCTTCGACACCCCATCCCTCTCCCTTTGGGCTTCATCATCATCAATAATCCATCTTTAAGTATGTACCATTATCAATATCCATGGGCCACTACAAACACATACGGACACTCCGCTCCTCACGGACGCACCTTTCGTGACTTGTTCGTCGAGTCTTTTTTCATCATGTTTCTCACACCGAGCATGAATCACATGGGATTAGAGTAATCATCAACCATGAAACCATCTCTAGGATGAATTATTGTTAAATAACTATCCCTCACTACCAAACCATGTATAATTTTATGCTTTCCCTTCCCTAGAAAGCTAAGTAGGAAGCCTTAATGAGGTTCCACCCCGTCATCCATCAGTCCTAACCACTTCACGTCGGTCCAACCTTATCCTGTAGGATTTCAAACTGTATGGTTTCGAACTATGTGGGTTTCGTTCTCTATCTCCTAAAAATGGTACATAAGAATAATCCCCGACGTTCATCCTCAAACAATAGTAAACATATGTGAACTACGTGGGTTTGGATCCCTATCACCTTGACGGGGTACGTAGGAAGCCCCCCCCTGAGGTTCAACCCCAAACACTAGTAATCTTCAGTGTCCCCTTTATAGGGACCCACAAACTATGTATAGAACTTAAAGGAGTTAGAAATACTCTTGGGCCTCTATCCATTCATAATATGATGCATGTATTCGATTTACATTCCTTTGAATAAACCCTGATTTTATTCCACATTCCTAAACTATGTGGTCATTGATTCCCTACCACGGGGATACATAGAAAGCCTCCTAGAGGTTCCAGCCCATCACTCATGTCCCATCCTAGTCTCTCCCTTAGTTATTTTCATTTTAGGAAATTCCTTCCTCGACATGAAGGTTCTACATCCATGGGGTCCCATCTAAGCGTCCATTCTCAGGGTCACCTCCTATGGTATCCCATCACCCTACCAAACACTGTTGATATTGATAATTTCGCTTCCTAAGTAAGTTACGTTGGATGCCTCATATGGTTCAATCCCATAATCTATCAGTCTCAACCACTTCATATTGGTCCTCCCTCATCCCTCATAACATTAAAGTGTATTCTTTATAACTATGTGGGTTTTTATCCTTATCTCCTAGACATGGTACGTAGGAATCCTCCATGCGGTTCAACCCCAAACACTGGTAAATCTATTCTAACTATGTTGGTTTTGATCCAAATCTCCTAGATAGGGTACATAAAGCCTCCCCATTGTTCGACACCAAACACTAGAAAACATCGGTGCCCCCTTTGCTAGGACACATAACTTATGTCCATCACTTAATGGCATTAGACGAAATCATGGGCTGCTATAAATGCATAGGCCCCATCATGTCTTTAGGTCACTATCCTTTGCATACACCCTGATTCTATTCCCAATTCCTGAACTACGTGGAGCATGATTCCCTGCCACAGGGATACGTAGAAATCCTCCCTGAGGTTCAATACCATCACTCATGTCCCATCCAAGTCTCTCCATTAAGCCTTTGTGTTTAGGGAAGATCATGCCTTAACCAGAAGGTTCTACATCCTTCGGGGACTATCCATGTATCTATTCTCATGGGTGGCCTCCTCAAATGTCCCATCACCCCATCAAAATAGGTGGACATTAATTCCCTTCCATGGGGATACATAGGAAGCCTCTCCGATGTTCAATCCCAATATCACCATCATCTATATGCCAGTTCCATCTCATTCCTCCCATTCTATCTCGTTCAACCATACATCATTCATCCTGATTTATACTCGGGTTTCCACATCCTTGTGGGATCACACCATTTCCATGAGAAGATAACCATGCATAAGACCCATACAATCCATAACCATCCAATCAAGAGTGACCCACTTGCGATGGGCCACAATCCATGCGTAATCCCCATCATGTCTCCGGGTTATTGTCTATTATGTACAACTAGATTCAATGTCTCTACCTTAGAACTATGTGGGTTTTTATCTCTGTAATCTACACAAGGTACTTTGGGAACCTCCTTATGGTTAAATCCCAGCCAATGTTAAACATTGGTGTTCCCCTTTATGGGGTGAGAATTCCATTATCCTTCCATAGTTGTTTACATATGAACCTTCATAGTGGGATATCTTCCCTCTATGAGTGACACCACCTCAAATCCATACTCATTGAGAGTTCGGATCCATCTATCCGGTAAACCATACTCATGATCCCTCTTAAGGATACACCAATCTGATCTGTCCCCATGAGATGTTCGTATGACTCTCATTCCATATCATCATGATGTTACACTCGCATTCTACCTCTTGTTAAACTTGAGATGCCCAATGGAATCTTAAAAAGACATGCCTTTTGTGTAACTATCTTTGGTCACCATTAAACTCACGACATTCCCTGTGTTGAACATGGGATGTTGATGAAAACCTCATGGACATGCCTATGGAATATAGTTCTCTGCACACAATGTGAGATGCCTTGGGATTGCATGGCCTTGAGAAGACCAATCATAAGGGGAAGAAATCCAGATCTACTAGTGTTATAGTGTCCAGACATGCCAGAAAGTCTTAACACAACTACTCCCTCAATTGATGATTTTTGGTCCTACCATGATCCCATGAAATGTCCGGACAGAAGCATTGTAATCAACCGACATCCATAGAGATATGGCATCGGGGAAGAGTTTCACAAACAATGTCTTAATTTTTAAGGGAGACCCAGACTATATGACAAATTCTGAGGAGGGAACCACATAAGGAGATACTAATATCCCAATATCATGTTTTTATCAAGTAGAAAAAGTTCCTTAATAATCAATGGATGTCGCCAACCATTGGAAAGCGGGAATGTCGGGAAACATTTCATTGATGAAAGATTCTGAAATAATATGCTAAGATCATTCTATTTAGAACTAAAATGTGTATTCTTTCAGAATATACCATTGGTTGAGTTCTCATATGAAAATAGCTTTAACTTGAGTATTAAAATGGATCTGTATGATGACCTATATGGAAAGTGTTGTAGGACTCCAACCTATTGGGAAGAAGTTGTTGAAAAGAAGATACATGGACCTGATCTTGTGAAAGAATTGACAGAGAAGGGTCAATCCATCCAGAAACATAACAAATATGCCTAGAGTTGGCAAAAGTGCTATGCTGACAACAGTTGAAGGGACTTAGAGTCATACATTAGAGATCAATTCTTCCACTGAATATCACTATGGAAGAGAGTCATGTGGTTTTGAAATAAAGGGAAGCTCAGACCAAGGTACATTATACCCTTTGATATACGTGATCTCATTTGATCTGTGGCCTATAAGCCTGAACTTCCACTAACTATAGCTCATCTTCATGATGTGTTCGACGTATTACTCATGTGCATGTATATAACAAATCCCTCACATGTATTGATCTCAGATCTGGTACAATTAGAATTTGATTTATATTGTGAGGAGCAGCGAATGACGATTATGGATAGGAGATATAAGGTTCTACGCAACAAGAAAACCCACCACTTCAAACTATTGGGGATAAAACATAAATATGATAAAGTAACATGGGAACCTGAGGAAGCAATAAAGGATAACTACCCTCACCTATTTATAGAAAATGATATTTCGAGGGAGAAATTACAAAATAGGGGAAGAATGTAATGACTAAAACATTTATCAGTATAATTTCTTCGTTATTATCATAATGTCATTATCACATATAATCATTTATAGAAAATAATAAAAAATTAATAAATTAATGATAAATTAAATAAGAATTATTTCTAAAAGTTTGGGAACCTATGTCGATAAAATATTAACACGTCATTCAGAATAGTAATATGAACCTTATGAATTGTAAACTCTCCAATTGAATAATAACCTCACTAATGAAAGTATTAGTAAAATTTATGAAACATATAAATAAAATAATTGTATAATTATATTATAGGCTATGTACATAAATGCTTTAGAAATTATTTATTACGTGTCGGCATTTTTATAAGTCATAAATATTTAATTATAATTATATAATTATTGTAATTATTTAAAAAAAAATTTATTTTAATAAATTAATATTTTGATTCTTTAGATTTTATTTAATTTTTATGAGACCTTAAGGAATTTTTAAATGTTTTATAAAATCAGTTATAATTTTGAAATCTATATTTTCCAAGTAAATGATGATTTCAATTAAATATTAAATTACTCATATTTATAAGTTATTTCCATAACATGGAGTTCATTTTAATAATTATACATGTTGAAAAATGGATAGGGTGATTTTTTGGGATTTTTCTAAAATACACTAATTTTCTATGAATAGTGAAATACGATAATTTGCAATAAAAGCTAAATATATTTATTATAGAGTCATACATGATATAAGGCCTATGTAATAAAAAAATTAAACAATTTTAATCCATTAATTTATAAATTTTTTGATAATTATGTATCAATTTATATTCTCCAGCTAAAATATTAAACTAAGGGTTAAATTAAAGAGAAAACACCCCTCTCCTCCACTATAAATACCACACTCACACTCTCATCTCCTCACACCACTCATGTTTTTATATTTGAATAAATTCTTCCCAATAATCATTCATAGTACCTCACACATGTTCAAGATATATTGGTATTATCAAAATATCGAAAACAGTTCCCTAAGGATGTTTGCAAGGGGGATAAATTCCAGAGGTAAATCCTCTCTCTCTCTCCCTCTTTCATTTTTTTCCATTCAATTTCATCTTCTTTCTTATTCTATCCTTACCTCCCTTTATCCAAATGGAATTATAACTAAATTAACATACATATTATGGAATTATATCATTTCAATGGAATATCCACTATGGAACTCATCTTTATCTCTTTTTAATTTTAAAAATGAAATTGTCGCCCGTGATGTGTCAATTTACCAGCAACATTGGTGATGCACTTTCATTTAATGTTAACAACATAAAGGCCATTAAAAATAATTATAATGGTTAAATAATTTAATAATTTGTATTTTACAACAATATTTATATATTTTAACTTACTTATACACAAAAACTAAATGATAAAACAAAATGAATTCGTTGTGATCAAAAAAACTACAAAAATTAACCTAAAAATTCATCATTAACTTGTATATAATGATTCATACGCATAACATATAACCAAATTCATTATAAGAAAATTTTAACATGTTTAATGAGATAAATAAAAAATAAAAAAAATATAGATATGCATCCTCATTTTATATGAACATCCATTCATATATGAAAATGAACTGATCATGAAACCGATGATAACAAACACTCCAAAACAGTGATGTTAAAATCTATAATTCCAAAAATGAGGTATAAAAGAACATAATAAACCCATAATAAATCAAATTAATGTATAAATGTTTATTTAATTATTATTTTATAAATATAATGTGATTATATATGAAATTAAAGTGAAGGATGCATTTAGAATCAAGTTTTGGGGAATTCTCAATCCTAACTCGATTTCATTGGGTTTTCGCTAGTTCACTCCATTTTTAGTATGGTTAATCCTGAAAGATAATTTCATCATCATTATTTATCCTTTTAGGGAAATAAATTTTTTATTCATGGGTTTATGAAAATCAGAATGTTTCCCAAAAGAACTCAACATTCAAAAAAACCCCTTTACCTCTTGATATTGTTTCTTTTTCACTAAATGTTAATGATTTAGATATCTTTTATGTTATTCTGTCTTTCATTTGGGAACCCAAAATTTATGTATGTATGACTATGAAATTAAACCCATTCCATTACACAGGTTATTTTATATTCAATATTGATATATGTTATATATTCCATGCATGAAAATGTAAATGTTATGATGTGAGGGGAGCACCCAAAATTATATAAGGAAATGTAAATGTTATGATGTGATGGTTGCACCCAGAGTTATATAGTTCTCCAATTCATTTGGTAATTTCAGGAAAATCCTGTGTTAATGGGAAATATTTTTTAAAATGATTATTTATTTGTTTACAATTATGTGTGGTAGTTTACCAATAAGACACGATGATTCATTTTTATGAATTTCCACATTTCATGCCTTGTCTTAATGTTTCCTATCATGAAAATGATACTATGCTTACATTTTGAAGATGATGTTATGTTTATTCTTACCCTATGTTATATTCTTTCATTTTCTTATACATCCTTTTACTTGGATTTTAGGTCACCCCTTTTTTATGTATATCCTGAAGTTATTATTTCTACTAAGGAGAAAATGATACGAAATAGGAAGGTAGAGAAGATTAAATTAGATAAAGTTTTATTTTATACTTTGTAAATGTTATGTATGATCCTAATTTTCCCAAGATAGAAATTGTCTGGATCCTCAATATGTAATGTTTTTGGGTTTTTTTCCTTAAAATGAGGTAATAATGATGTAAGACAAAGTATGGTCCCTATATAAATTCGATTCACCAATGAATTCTAGGGATATAAATTTATAGTCCAAAAAATAACATAACATAATTTACATAATCATGTATTACACATAAAAAATATAGAAATCATAATCATATAAGAACCCATGGAAAATAATGTGTTTTATACGAAATTTATAAATAATTCATTCATGAATAAATATTAGGGTTAAAAATAAGAAAAAGGAACGTCAAATTTTGTTTAGAAATCATTATGATTGAGTGAAGGATAAATAACTCAAGAGTATTAAAGATGATTATTGGAAATTATAGTTATTTCAAAAAATAATTATATTTTTCAGAAAATATTATTTTTATAACATATATCCTTGAAATGAAAATGGAAGAATAGTGAGGTGATATATAATTAACATAGAAGGGACATTCAAACATAAATTTTGTGTGAAAGTGGGAAACCCCAAAGAAAGAGAGTTTTGTTTGATAATACCTTTACCTTATGTATGAATGTGTTATGAACTTATACATAATATCCTATATAATCATATAAAATTCATTAATTAATTAATTCATAATCTCTTATACATGTATAATATTTTTAGTAATTTATTATGTTACATTATGGAAATTTTGTTGAGTTGAAGAGTTCAATTTCATTATTCTAGGGGTGTTTCTTTCTTGTTTTTCATGATTGGTTCAATTGTATACAAGAATGGAAGATCATGTAAAATAAAAATATTTCTCTAGAATTAAAATTATATGATTTTAATGAGAATTAATAGTTTTAATTGGTATTATATATCATTTTTTTCCATATATGATGGTTATTAATTAAATAAAATACTAATGATAAAGGTTTATATTATTTTGGAGTACATTCGATCATCACAAAATAGTTTGGTTTTATTATTCAATATTATGTTCATATATTATTTCCTGAAAATATAACATGATATAATGTATATTTTTTAAAAAAACAATGGCTATTATAATGTTTAAATGACCATCCATGATGTTAGTAATGAAAAATGAAATGTTTTTTTCCATGACGACAATGAACTAGCACATCACATACAATATTTTAATTTTTAGAGTAAATAAATAGGAGAAGAGATATGATGCTGGATATTTCATTAAAAAATATTTTTAATATATATATGTATATATATATATATGATAAAGGAGTTATAATTCTACCTTTTATATGTTAGGTGAGGAGAGGATGATAAAATAAAATAAATAAAAAGAGAATGGTTGAGATTTTTACCTTTTTAAAATATTATACATGAGAACCTCCTTACCGAAAATTAGGTTTGGTATTTTGTTGAGACCAACCTATCTTGGAAATGTGTAAGAGGTTTGGGAAGGTAATTTGGAATATTTTAGACAATATATAAGTCATGGATGGTGTGAGGAGAAGTGGTGGTGATTGTTGTCTTTATAGGGGGATGACGGGGGTATTTTCTTTTATTATATTCATTAATTTATTATTTTGGATCAGATCATTCAATTGGGTTGATCCTTATCAATAATTATGTTAGATAATGAAGGATGTTCTGAGATTATAGTTATTAAATACATCAAATTACCATATTTTACTATTCACCAATAATTCCACTATTTTAGATAAATCTCAAACATTTCCCCAAATTTTTTTCAAATTATATATATTTGAAATGGCCTAAACATTAAGAAAATAATTTTATATATATGATAAATTTAATTTTGAATTAAAATCATCAATTATTAAAAAAATATGGACTTTGATATTATAACGGATTTTATGACACATTGATGAATTAATTAGGTCTCATAAAATTACATTATAATTCCAATAAAACAAAATTTTAATTTATAGATATATTTTAGGAAAATAATTTTTATTTTAAATATTTAATATATTTATAAAATTGTAAATAAGAATTTATGGTTTACAAAAATACCATCACTCAATTTTTTCACTTTTAAAAAATTATTTTACTTATACTATGCTATAATTGTCTAATATTATTAATTATAAGATGCCTAACATTTATTTATAATTTCATAGGTGAGGATACTATTATTTTGGCCAAATTATTATTCATAATTTTCATATTACTATTCCAACAGTCAGGTTACTATTACATTTTTATAGGATCATTATTTTCTACAAATGAAACTTATTTCATTGTTCATTTATGATAATGTTGTTTTATTGGTTTCTCTATGTGATGAATGTGTTTTATACTATGAAACATTATTATAAGAAGGGAAATTATATAGATGAAATTATGGGTCATTGCAAATAACACATAATATAACCTCACAAGAAAATAATATAATCTCGAAACATATCAAAAAAACATTGATGCAACTATAACATCCTAGAAGCCACAGTTCCTGGTCTCGTTCATGAATAAAGAACATTAATTTTCTATAATTGATGCCGATATGGTTTACTGATTTTTTCCATCCAAACCTTAATACATGAAAAGGGAAAATTGGATCACATACATCCCATATGACCTTTTAGGTATAGAGTTCTATATAATATGGAAGAAATATAAATTTAGTAGTTTGCATGAATTTGAGTGACCATTTCTCACACTTATCCCAGGTTTTCCATTTCACATTAAAGAAGCATCATCATCCATATGAAATCCCTTATAAATATAGCTTGTTCAACCACATTCTTTATAACATGGGGAAAAGTAAATACTTGAAGGGTGAGATAGAATTCTCAAAGAGGGTAAACATAGGTTTTAACAATTTATTTTCCTCAATGACCGTAAAAAATAGAAAAT
Source organism: Viscum album (assembly GCA_963277665.1). Taxonomy (NCBI): domain Eukaryota; kingdom Viridiplantae; phylum Streptophyta; class Magnoliopsida; order Santalales; family Viscaceae; genus Viscum; species Viscum album. The sequence continues at coordinate 2,079,227,495 of OY728140.1, forward strand.
GTGTTTTATGACATAATCAAAGGGCATAAGAGAATCATAAAATAACTCATAACCATAAAAACTAGATCATCAAATATGAAAACAATAAAAATTTAACAATCATCAAATTCAATAACAATGAGCCATGTGATATCAATATCAATAATTATAAACATTTTAACCATTAAAAAATTAAAAACATTTTCTATAACTTAGAGAATCACTTTCAAGACCCATTCTGAACTCATGTCAGAAGTATCTAGAACCAAGTTAGATCCATAGAATAAACTATCAGGTAACTCCCTCTTTCATTCATATCGAAGAGAGGAATATTACCTAATGAATTAGGGAAATATCTAGGAACACCCATCTTATACGCTATAACAAGATCACTTAGCACTATTTGTCCCATCCCATTATTAATGTTGTAATAAGATCACAAGACACTATCAAGGCCACCACATCATCTCAGCTCAAATAGGATCACCAAGTTCTTTATTGGAAACCTCATCAATAGATATATAATGGGATAACCAAGCATTATGATGTCCATCCCATCGTGTAAGATATCTAAGAACCACAACATGAATAAAAATCAGATAAATTTTCATTATTTTTTTTATAACATTATTAACCCATATAATGTAAATGGGATTCATTTCAATCACATTAAAACAAGAATAACATATAGAAATGAAATGGGTTATATAACAATCTATTTGAAACATGGTTAACCCATATAAAAAAATGAGTTCCATAAAAATATATTTTAAACAACCATAATCTAACTAGAAAATAATGGTGATGTTATCATTAAAAAATTTCCCTCAATTTAGGGTTGATAACAATCAAATTGTTGATGTTTATTAATGTAAATACAATTAAAATATCATTGAAATAATTTTGGAGAAAGAAACCTTTTCATTTTGAAAATAACTATTTAAATCATAAAACATTTTAAAATACTTTTCATTAAAAAGAACAATTAATTATTATAATATAATTTATTAAAACCCATTTAAATCCATTCTTTGGTAAAATATACTTTTATATAGGAAAGAGCGTTCTAAAATTTAATTGTTTTTTAGAAAACATTTCTTTGAAAACTACAATAGAAACATATGTAGTATGCTTTAAAAAATATTTAATAAAAGTTTCAAATTTACTCTTTTTTAAAATCTGTTCCATTTTAAATTATTATAAAAATTAATTTAAAAACATTTGGAAATTTTCAAATTTCTTTTAAAACAACACATATTTCTGACCAATGAGAGAAATGATTTTTTTTAAAATAAATGTTCTCAAAAAATTTACATTAAAATTTTGGGAAATTTTATAATTACATTAAAGTATCATTAAAAACCTTATGAAAATACTAATAATTATAATTATAAGATTTCAATATTGGAGAATTACGCATACCTAATCCAGGTAAAGGATGACATTATAAGAAAACAATCCTACAACTTTTGAATCATAAAATCATAATAACCATAGATGAATAACATTAAATTGATCTTAAAATATCATGGAAATATGTATATTAGAGGCCTAACTTGTATAATAGGAAGAATATACTCCTCCTAAAAGATGGTAGTTTCATAACATAACTTACATCACGAAGAAGTAAAATTGAGATAAAAATCCCTTAACACTTTGGTAACCTCGAAACCAAAAATATTGTAAAAGAGAGACCCAAAAATAGATATTTTAATCCTCATAAATTTAACTATATTAGTCATAAAATACATTAAATGATTTTTAATACACCGCATAATAGAAATATGTGTTGAATATGATATGTATCACAATGAAATTTTAGTGGGATGACAAAAAAACCTTAACTTGATTTTGATTCAACTGGATTAATCTTTCAATTTAAAAATAATAATTTTTTCTTAAATATTAACTTGTTTGAGAAACGTTTACATGTTTATTATTGAATTTATTTCACTTATAAATGTTTTATGTATAATTACATAATTAATTAGGTTTAAGTTAGATGTTTTGACCGCATTAATCTTATGTGTCAAAAACAAATTATATAGGTTCAATGTGGTTAAAAAGATAATAATTTAATGATATATTAAATATTAATCATGAAATAATTATCTTATTTATATGTAAATTACACTTTTAAAAACCAATTATGAAATATTGTTATTAAAATTGAACTAATTTTACAATTATAGAGAAAATAGGTAGTAGGTATGCATGAGTAAATTTTCCTATTTTCAATGATCATTATGCAAATAAGGTAGGTAATAGATTATTTTTAAAAGTCATAGGTATATAATAAAAATCAATACATATATTTATATATTCTTATATATATCATTTTATATGTAAATGGAATCACATATCTTCGAGGAGGAAGTAGTCCACACGTCTACGAATGACGTTATCAAATTTTCAGTGTGTGAAAATTCAAGATGAAAATGATATATTATATTTCCAAAATGATAGATATGTTATAAATATAATAAATATGTAATTTATATCATATATATTTCTTATATTAAAAAAATCCTTCCATACAGCATGCTAGTGAAAAATTATTCACATCACTTCACAAAGTGGTTGTCTACCATACACACAAGAAACATTATTATATCCCCTACATTGTGGAATGTAAAAAAAATATATTATATATTTAATAAATAGGTATGTTTAGGTTATAATTATCTTAAATATATTATACAAACATTATTTCCATCATTATTACCAACTCTAAATGGAGTTTATGAAAAAACGAACGACATCGGTCCACAAGAAGGTAGTCTTCCATACACACAAATGATGATTTCAAAAGCCATTTGATAGAAGTGATAATGGGAGTAGGTAATTCCCTTAAAATAAAAAGATTTAATTATAAGTAGGATAATTATTATTTTATATAAACATGTTATAATAATAATTTAAGGGGTTTGAGGAAGAAATATAACAAAAACATCTATTCATGAACTTTACCTCTTCTTCGAGTATCTACTTTTCGTTTTCACGAATGGAGTTGTTTAAATTGAATTTTTACAAAATTAATGATAATAGGATGAGAATAAATATTTTCTCATGAATGACTTTGGTAGGTTTTTCTAAAAAATTTCCATTATTGTTGTGATGAAGTTGGGAGAGTGAATTCTATTTTATTATTGAGGATGAGTTCTATTCCTGTAAATAAAAAAATGAAATACGTATTGAAAGTTAAATTATAAATAGTGTGCTTAAAAAGGTTAACAATAGTAAATGTCATGGACGACTTAGTTGACACATAACTCCACCACAATAAATAAAAACATTTTTTTCAAGTTATCCCTTAGTCCTTTTGTTTTCTCAATTTTATGAAAACATTTTTTACCAAGTTAATTTGTATTTTTTTATATACATATATAATTTATCCTTAAATATTAAATTTATAAAAATAATTATTATGTAATTTTGAGCCACTTTTTTTAAATATTATTTCCATTTCATTTATAAAAACACTATGGTTTTAAAAAAATAATTTTTATGCAAAGGCTTGTAAAAGAAAAAAGCATATCTTATCCATAATCTTGTTAATTATTTTTTGATGTTTTCCCTAGTCATTATGGTAAAAAATAAATTTGGAAATATTATATAATAAAAATTATTATCATTAAAAACAAGAACCCATTTTTCTAAATACTATTCAAATAATTTTATATTTTAAATTTAATAAAAATCCCACAAACGAGATGAAAAAATATTTTAAATGTAAAAATGTTCAAATGTTTTCAATGTTTTTATATATAATGTCAATATAAAAATTATTATAATAACTTAAATTTTATGAATATATGTAAAATTGATCTAATTTATCTTTGAAACCAGCTTAAAATATAATTTATCAATATATGTTATTTAGATAGAAATTAGTTTTCAATTAAAATACAGTATTATTCTTTATTCATTAAGAAATTAAATTTCTCATTAAATACTGAAAATTCTCCCAAAAAAACATTGTACATTACTCATTAAAAAGAGAAGCATTTTTTGAAAAATATTGTAAATGTTTCAAAAAAATAACAAAATTTAACTATTAAATGTTTAAAAAACTACATTTATAACAAATAAATATTTTTATACATAGAATTATATTTGTTCATATATTATGACTTTAAAATATATTATATGAATGTGGAAATAAAATATATATATATTATTATCATTAAATTATAAGGATTAATTTAATTTAATATGGTAAATCCCATTAGGTTAATAAAAATAGTTTTTTTATAAAAACATTTCTTTTAGGTCAAATTAGTTGTTATTCTTATTTATATTAATTGGTAACCATTAAGTTCTGTTAAATAAGTTTTTTAACCATAAATTCATAATTTATTTAATTTTATTAATTCCCACCAACTATCAGGTTATATAATAATATTAATTGTATATTTTTTATAGTAATACTCATCCTTGTGTGTAACTCATGTTATTGAAGTAACTCGATGGTATGTGCGATACAAGGTAAATATATTGTTGAGTATAATGAATGATATACTATTAATTTATTTTAACTCTATATATCAATATAATTTTAAATAAATTTTAAATAAAGTGATTCATCAATTCTTATTTTGTTACATTGTATCATTTTCCAAAATATTTATTAAATACATTTTTAAACAATTTGACTATGAGTAATTTGTTTAAAGTATTCATCCTATGATTTTTAAAATAAATCATTTTTTTAAAACTAAATATGAAAAATGTATATTTGTTTCAAATAATTTGGTATTATCATAATTTTTCAGAGTCATGACAACAAACTGTATTAATATTTATTTAAAATGTTTTCCAAGGATATTTAAAAATAAATAATTTATAAATTAATATTTTAACTATTAGATATAAAAATATTTTTATCATGAAAATATTACATTCCTAAATATTTTTATTAATGTTGTTTTTATGGTACTTACTTTCATCAATGACATCAAACTTTTTTTGAAGTTATTATCCTCTGGTTATATGTTTAATTAATACCATCCTTATAATTTCTTTGGATGGTTTATGATTAGTTTGTCTAGGGACGTACAATTTAATGAAAATTACTCATATTAATCCATATGGTTAATGAATTTTTCTATTGATTAAGTAAATTTTTGAAGGTTCATATGTTAGTTTTCAATATGAATTTTTATTATAAATATGTTTCACTCCTTTCATATGAGGAATACATTGGACTTATCAAGTGATGTATAGTGCCTAGAATTACATATAACATCAAGGAATCAGTATGTATTATGAGATAAATTCACTTGGGTGTTTGGTTGGGGTCATTCCCATTTATTAAAAATGATATAGACATATGAATTAATGTTAATAAATATTTTAATGAGTCTTTAAAGGTATGTTTAATATGTCTTCATTTATTTATTTCATCACTATAAATTTATTTATTTATATTCATTGTGATTGTATAATTAGTTATAATATTGAATTTTATGTTTCAATCCCATGTTATTATTTCTATGGAATTATTTGATCTTCATTTATTCATTCCATATTATGATCAAGTAATTCTAATAAATTTCATGTGTTTTAGTTATTTAACATTCCGTTGTGGTTATGAATTGTTTATTCATATCTTTCATTACGTGCATACCCTAAGTGAGCATATAAGATCACCCCTTTCATTTGTTTTATTATCCTAAAGACAGTATGAGGTGATTTTGAATTTATATGTAGGGATATGGTATTTGGAAAATCTGAATTTTTAGATATTTTTTTTAGAATTTAATGATTTCAATTGAAATTTTAATTTTGAGTGTCTATATATTTTACCAATATTACTAAATTATTATGTTCTTCTAGATTTGATACCTTATAAATAGTTCTATTATAATAATGTAACCATTAACCATAGCTTCGACTATATTCTTACATTTAAAAATCATCAAATATCACCCCAATATTATGACTTATTTTCCCTAGTATACCTAGAAATATTTTTTCATTGATGTGTAGTGATATTCTAAGTGAAATAATAGAATTCTCAATGAAAATAATCTGATGCATTTTTTGTTTTCAATTGTACATGAATATATATTATGTATATAGTTTATGAAAACTATTAAACTATCAAGTCCATTAGTATGTGATTCACTATATCATATTATAATGTATTAAATTAGATAATAGATTTGGGTTTTTGGGGTAATGGTAACTACAATCTGTATTAATGGAAGTTTTGTAGAAAACACAGGAAATAGATTAAGGAAAACATATTTCATTGAACATAAAAAATTGATAGAAAGTATGGATAATTATTGAAGACCATCTTATTGCTGTTGAAATGAATATATTATGTCGTTTTTCATAGAAATACATCATATTCAAGATACTATAAATGGATGTTGTTCTGGAATAGATGTACCTTGGTGTAATAAATCTAAAAATAGTGCATTGGGATTGACCTCGTCATCACATGGTCCATGAAAATGGGCCATACTTCCTAGTTGGTTTGAAACTCCAAGGTGATATTCCTATGATAATTAACATTTTCTTTAAAACCCATTATGAACTATTTTAAAATAAATATATCCCCAAATAATCCATGGTTATGATTATGAGATTTGATATTTATAAATTACTCAATTTATGTAAAGTGTTTTACTATTTTTGAGATGATATTTGATATATTATAATGTAATGATCTAATATAGTGTTTGTCATTGTTTAAATATGGAGCCTAGTTGAAGGAATGGGAACTGTATCATTGCATATACCAATATAGGGATTTCTGAAATGGGAAAGCTAATGAAGATAAATCAAAAACATGTTGGGGAACATATCAAATTATAACCATATTAGGGTAGAAGACTTTGGTTACAAGTAATGAAAATTCTATTACGGAGCATCTTCTTGATCCACCATGTTATGTAATTATGTTATAAAATGTTATGAATCAGTAATCTATAACATTAAATTGGACAAAAATTCTATTTTTCTATGAGAAATGGAAATGATCCATAAAGAAGATATTTCATTCTATATGAAATATTGAAAGTTAAAACGTTTACATGTATGTTTATAATATCTTAGGAGATAAAGATAAATGGTGTTCATTGATTCAAAAAAATGATGAAGAATAAATTAAAAAATAGAGAATGAACTAAATTCATGGTACTCTACTTGGGAAAATATTTTCCTCATGAGAAACTAGCAGATTTGAAAAGAAATTTTTTACTCTAATATATAATAAAGAAGAAAATGATGCTATGTATAAAGAAAACATTTCAAGGTTATCGAAGCCTATTTTAAACTATATACATAATACAAAAATAAATGTTTACAATTTCATTGATATGATCAATATAATCCTTTGATGGGAACAAGTCTCCCAAAAAATTCTCATAATATGGAGACGTAGTATCATGTGCTATTAAGATAGATAATAAATTACAAATGTATTACGGATTCAAAGGGAATAAATAGAAGAATAGGAAGATAGAGATTAATAATAATAAATGTATGAACATACAGAATTGTTTTTTCCCATTTGATACTTATTGAATGAAGCTCCTCATTATATACCTAAAATGAAAATTATTTTTATTAATGTGGAAGTAAATATTTCATCATTATCATGAATTATTGGGTAAGGTAGAATCCCTCAAATTACTATTATTTAAATTTATTGAGATGAGGAATTATTCCAACCAATTCCCCAAGCTTCAAGGTTATATACCCTAAAATAATCTAAGGGAACAAGGTCAAGCATATTATATTGATATTTACCAAGGGTAATAATTAATATACTTGTTTGTTTGGATCAATGAAATAGGTTTGAAATGTATTTTATTGATGATAATGTCTTTATATAAAACATGAGACCAATAAGGATTTTAATATAGTAGTATTTTATTAAGGACTCTAACTCATGTGTTTAGTAGTACCTTCAAAATTGATTCAATGGAAGGTTTATTTTTATTAGTAATACAAGATTATGTTTAGGTAACCCTTAATATTTTCATTTTGATAATAAAATACTACAATTTTTATAAAGTGGTATATTATTTGTGTCAATTAAATTAGTTATCCATTTGATGGTCTATGTTTTCTTTGATGGTACTTAATACATTTTATAATATATGGAATATATTCAAAACCCTATGATTTTTTTGGAATAATTCGTGATTTCATTTATGTATTACATTTATCATGGTATTTACATATTTGGAATGTTAAATTAATATCCCCATTATATTTTTCAGGGAGTATAATATTGATTTATTGTCATTCAATATAACATTTTACAATTTAAATTTTGAAGAGAAATATTTTGAATGATTATTAAGGTTAACTATATATGGATTATATTAATAATAACATTTTAATTCTTGGATAATGTGTTCTAAAAATATTTATTTTGGAGAATATATCGATATAGAGGTAATATATTAGCATTCTAGTGATCTCGTAAATGTTCTTTAGGTATAAAATTTCAATTTGGGAATTCACTTGGTCATGTAAGAAATGAGGTGGGAATTGATAAAACTAAAATTAAATGAAAAAATTATGCTTATGAAATTGAATGAAAATAATTAAGTGTATTATTTATATTAATATATTGAAAAATAATTCTTCAACTCTAGGAAAATTGTCTTAAAACAAAAATGTTGCCCTAAAATATTCATTTTAGAAGAAACAATCGTATTTTAACTAATTACATATTTATTCTCTTTTGTTCATTAAACTTATATATATCACCCATATTATTATGATGAATGATCTAAAATAATTTCCCAAATTATTTATTCTTTTCTTCCTTGTACATATCTTTACTTCCCACATATGTTCTCCTACATGGAAACCTTGTTATATAATTATTCCAAATAACCATTGTAATTCCATTTATAGATTATCGAGATGATGTTTTATTAAAGATTCTCAAAATTGATGATTTTAATCATGATATATTCTAATTTTAATCCCATTTTTACAATGATCGAGATAAAATTTAGAGGACACAATTTTTTTAAGGGGACATGAATGTATCACACTGACAATTAAAAATAGAAACATCTTTTTTGAAATAATTTTTGACTTGAAACACCAAGATTAGAAAAAAAATGTAACATCATAAGACTTATATATAAATATATATAGTAAATTATATTTCATAAAATGCATGAAAAACAAGGTTTGAATGAATTTTGACACTCTATGAAAATATTATTATCCAATCATGGACATTATAACATAACCATTAATTTGGAAGGTATGAATAACACTAAAAAATTATGAAACATATATGTTTAAAAAATATATAAAATAAATCCAATAGTTATATATAGATTATAAATAAAATAATAATGTTTAGAATGAAAAGAAATTTTTTTTCTGAAAAATATATATTTTCTAAAAGGCAGTATTATATCGCTTTTCTCACATAATTTCAATTTAATTTTTACCACTTTTAGAAAATTTATTTTTAAAAAACATTAAGGCCAATTTTAAAATATACATTTCAAAATTATATTTGGATTATTTTTTGTGAATTTTCAAAAAAAAATATGTTGATAAATATTGTGTTTTATTAATAATCTTCATTATTTTTAAAGCATTTAAAATCATTAAAAAAAATTTAAGATGTTTTTAAAATAAAAATAAGTTGAAATATATATTTATTAAACAAATTTGGGTTCTTAGAATCAAATTTATATTGAGTGTTTTTGTAAAATATTAGTAAAATTTTGAGGTGGTTAGGGAGGCTTGGGTCTTGCATCACCAGGGGAACCCATGGAGTGTTCTGCACAGAAAGTTGAGGAGGCTCAAGGATCGTCTTCAGACCTGGAGGAAGACGATTCAAGCTTGCGATCAGGAGGTGTCTGAGCTATGTATGAAGGTGGATTGCCTGGAGGGTTTCCAGGAATAGGGTTGGGATGAAAATCTATTTTCTGTTCTGAGCATAAAAAGGGATAAATTATCAGATAGCCTTCTGAAGCATGAAAGGATTTCCAAGGAAGGAGCTTGGGTGAAATGGATATGTGAGGGGGACCGACACTTGGGGTACTTCCTTGCCTGCATCATAGAACCTCACCATGTTCAGAGTCCAAATATCTGAAGAGAGGATGGAACCTCTCCTATGATATTGATGAGGTGGTGGACATGGTCAATAGTGCTCTATAGGATTTTCTGGCAGATCCCAACCTTATGTTGGCAGGGGGATATCCGAGAGAGGGTGTTGTGATATTTGAGGTATTACAAGCACAGTTACTGAGGTCATTGATGAGGGCCTGAGGAGATCACCAGAGGAGGCTGAGGTCCAAGAGGCTGTTTGGTCTCGGAACTCAGATAGTGCATCGGGGCCTGATGGTTTTCCTAGATCCTTGTACAGGGCGACCTGAGACATTATTAAGAGGGATCTGTTTGGTTCTATCTAGGATTTGTTTCAATGAGGGGACTTACTGCGTATATCATGTGAAACAAAAATGGTTCTTATTCCCAAGGTGAGTAATCCCCAGTCTATTGATCGGTACCGTCCCATTAGTATGTGCAATTTTCCATAAAAGGTTTTGGCTAGAATTATTAACAAGTGTCTGGATGAACTTCTGGATTCTTGGATGAACCCTAAGGGGAATGGTTTCATCAGAGGGAGTTCGATCTAGGGGGTTATTGGAGTTGATCAATAAATGATCAGTGGCATAAAAAAAATGCTTTGGGGGTAATTTGGTGGTAAAATTAGTCATGAACAAAGCCTATGATAGGTTGGAGTGGGGCTTTGTTTTAAGAGTCCTGGATAGCATGGGGTTCTCTAATTGGACCGAGATTTTCTATTCCACTATTTCAATTTGGCATGGATCTCTACATTTTTCATGGGTAAACAATTTGGTTTCTTTAAGGCCTGTCGGGGCCTCTGGCATGGTGATCCTTTGTCCCCTACTTTATTCATTCTTGCACAAAATGATTTCATCCTATATATTAATCAGGGTCTTAGTAGGGGTTCAATTCTTCCATATCATAATAGGCATGACATAAGGGGAGTCACTCACTTGATGTTCACAGGTGAAAATATTAATTTTACTAATTATAGTAGGTGGTCAGTGAAAGGGTTGAATGAAATCATAGGGGAATACTGCAAGTGGAGTGGTCAGGTGGTGAATAAAGAGAATAGTATCTTCATTACTTCTAGGAAAACCTCTGAGAACAGGGAGAGGGCCATGGGTGCCAGTTTGAGTATGTTTAGGGGATCACTTCCCATCGAGTATCTGAGAGCACAAGTCAACCCCCTTTCTCTTAGGGTCCACCATTTTGATAAACTCATAGGAAAAATCACAGGGAGCATTTATAACAGAAAAAATAGGTTCTTATCCTTCAGAGGCCGCATTACTCTAGTGAACAGTGTTTTACTTTCAATCACTATGCATAACCACTCCACTCTTAAGGTCCCAAAGAGTGTGTTTGTCAACCTAGAAAAGACTGTTGTGTCCTTCATATGGGATGGGAAATTGGAAGGTAGACACCATTGGGCCTCAGGAAAATGGTTGGCCAGACCTCTATCGGAAGGCGGAATTAATATGAGAAGTTTCTCCTCAACCATTCAAGGGTTATATGATAAGCTATCATGGGAAGTTCTGGAGGGTATTTCTCTTTAGGGCAGAACAATGCAGGGTGTTTATGGTATGAATTTGAATGATCAAAGGAGTCATCCCTCTAGAATCTGGTACCTGATCCATCCATACCTTGAGGATATACAACATCATTCTTGATGGATAGTGGGAAAGATAAATAACATTTTTTGGCGACAAGACTGGGGGGTGGGAAAGATGTGGTTCCTGGGCTACCCCGCCACAAAAATATCCTTTATGGAGGCATCTAGTTACCCTAGGTTTGATCAGGCTGTTCTGGATGAGGGACAATTAGAGTTTTTCAATAATATTGTTTCTAATTATGAGGATGATAAAATTGTCTTCACTTGCTCTATGACGTGAGCTTTCTCCATCAAGGACTATGTTCGGGTGGCAAGGGTCACCTTGGGTAATGATATTTTGGGGGAGTTTTTGCGGTGCAAGGAAGTACCTTCCAAATTTAACTTTCTGTTATGGTGAATGAGGTATAGGGCCTTACCTACGGATGTGAACCTGTAGCTAATTGGAGTTAACATGGCCTAAAGGGACTGGTGTTACTGGTCCTCCAATCAGGAGTCAGTGGGGCATCTCTTTTATGACAGTGATTGGGCGAGGAGTGTTTTTTAGACTTTGGGGTTCTTCTTCAGGTGTAGCGGTTTTTATGGGATGAATGGTGTTTTTTTCAATGCCTGGTTTAGGAAATCTGGGAATCATGTAGCTGAAAGAAAAGCCAGTACTATCATTTTACTTACAGGGTGCTGGACTATATGTAATGCTAGTAATGATAGGCATCACATCAACTCCTTTGGATCACTGGTCAACATTCTGTTCAAGAAGAATAATACATTTCATGATTGGATTAGGCTATGTCCTGAGTGCTGTGATGAAAATTTGTGCACGTCATCACCTCCAACCTCCCTGTTGTGTTTTGGGATGGCACTTCACGGTATTGTCGTTGGGTTCGCGGGAGTCGTCTGAGCATGGGTCTGAATCTCAACACGGATGGGTCGTGATCAAAGGAGAGATGTGTAGTGGGGGTTTTGTCTATGACCGGTCAGGGTCTGTTATTGGTGTGTTCGCTGGGTGGCTTGGGAGAGGAGACGCGCTAGAGGTGTAAGCCCTGGCTTTCACTGCTGGTTTGAATATGTGCATGCTCATGAATTTTCACCTGGGTCGGGTGGAGACAAACTCCAAGGTGATGTTCAACAAGCTTCAGGGAAAGGGAAGGATTCTGTGGGCTATTACATACACGGTTAGGTGGTGCAATCTATTAATGGGGGCTCACACATAGGTCTCTCACACCTAGATAGAGGGTAGTATAGTGGTTGACTTTTGTGCATCTATGGAATCTCCAGATAGAAGAATGTTTTATTTCTCTAACTTGGGTTCCATTCCTAACGAGGGGTTGAGATTTGTTATCAATGATGCGTTGGGCTTGCAGTACTTTATACCACCATAATGTGGTTTGTTGTTTGTGGTATGTGTTTTCATATCAATAAAAATGGTAATTTTCAGTCTTTAAAAGCCCACATTCTCATTGGTTCTGTATGATTAATTTTAAATAAAATTACTGAATTAATTCAAATGGAATTTTGGAAAATTAATTCAATATCTATAATAATAAAAATTGATATATTTTAAATGGTTCAACATAATATTTTAGAATAATTAATATTAAAAACAGTAAAAAAATACTTATTATGGTTAAGGACAAATTTGATTTACTGAGTGGTCAAAATAGAAATATTTGGGTTAAAATTGAATGAAATAGAAACAATAACCTTTTTCTAGATATATATGGACCGTATCATAAATAGTTTTGATAATGGTTCATTTGGGGCCTATGGAATGTAAAAAATATTGGTACTCCTTTTTCTATTCAAAAAATACAATTGTTCCACTCACCTCATTTATAAAAGGAAACCCCTTCTCCTATCTTATTTATAAATATTTTATACTGTATATTCTAAAATAACATAGTTCCATTCCACTCATCCTAGAATCCTTGTTTTAATCTCAAATAAATCCTAGGAATCCATTTGGTTAAAAAAAATATGTTTTCCGAAGAAGTGGTAATGTCCCAATTCAAGAATTTTACATTATTTATTCCTCCAACTCCTAAAATTATTCATTGAAAATGCTGATATATTATCATAAGTATATTAAATATTAAAATATTTCATTATTTTAATGGAAAAACAAAAATACTTTTCTTATTTGAACAAATTGGTTTAGAATTCCTCATTATTGTGTAAGGCAGACTACCGGCACATAAGCTGATGTCCATCATTTTCCAGTAACACAGTTCAAGGTTGGATGTAACTATGGATTAAAAATACTTATAAGATATTAATGATATTATTTTACCTATATAATATTCATATCAAATATATATTATTAATTTTCATTTTTTAATGGATATAATAACATTGCTCGTCTGTACGAAAGCCTATAGCCTCGCGAGGAGATGTGTTTTGATTTTCTATTAAACTATAACTAGAAGGTAGTACCAATTAATTTTTAATGAATTTATATATGAAATTTAGTATCTAAAACTATTTCTTGAAAAATAATATCACATATAACTTTTAATATTCCATTACATTAGAAAACAATATTGGGTTCATGTGTACGAGTGGACCACCACCACCACGTAGAGACATGAATTGGTTTTCAAATTTTTAACATGGATTTTAATAGGGATGGATTTAATTAATCTAATATATATATATATATATATATATATAATAATAATGATTAAATAAATATTAGTTAATATTCATTTCTTTTCACAAAACCAGTCAACAAAAAAGGAATCAACGTTCATGCACACATACAACCTATCATGTCCATGAACGATGTAATCCATTTTCTACTACTATATTTTATATATTAATATATATATATATATATATATTCAATATATATATATATATATTTATATCATTTTAAAAAATATTTCGATTATTTAAGCTTTATTGAATTAAAATTATGAAATTTACCGAACGAATACATATATGAAATCACATCTTTTTTGAATCAAAATAATGATGTTAAAAAAATAATTACTATTAAAAGAGTGGTAAAAGAAAATTAGTAAAAAAGTTATGTAATGAGATAAAATATTATTGAAACTGATTTTATTTTAAATAATCAAATATTTATAATACCAAATTTTTAGAAACAATGTAGAATGTTGAACATGTTTTATGGGGTTTTCACCTAACTTTTACTTCTATGACACATATATCATACTACCCACTTTTTACATTGTGTAGATTATATAATTTCAATTTTGATATTTTATATAATAAATCTATTAAAAATCATGTTATTTAAATTTATTTAATTCATTTGGATTATTATTAAAATGCTTCCATGTGTTAAATGTGTGTTTGATAGTCCCATCATTATTCAACATTGTTTTTGTTTAAGTATACAACTGGGGAGTTATTTATTTATTAATTATTAAAATAATTATATTTTATTTAATATATTTATTATTGGAAATCATCACAAATTAATACAGTTTTTCCTCTCTTTAGTTCATTAAATCATTGAGAAAATGTTTTTGACAAAATGTGTCTTTATTTCTCTATTAAGTGGACAATAATGTTTCATCATATTACATGTTTTCTAAAAACATTCACAAAAAATTGTATTTATCCATTTAAGATGTATTAAATAATGTGATTCTACAAATTTTAACTATTTATAAATAATTTCAAAAGGAATATTCAATTTTATTCAAAACAAGTCCCATTTGGATTTTATATAAAATTTTAATGTTATAATTTTATTAATCTGTACGAAATTAATGGAAATTTATGTCATAATGTTAAATAAATTTGATAAATATATTTTCCATTTATTTAAAGGTTAATTTCATGTATAATTTTTTTTAAAAAACTACACTTTGTTTTAAATATACTTTCAAAATGAAAAGGTTATTTTTCTAACAAATTATTTAATTGTCCTTTTTATTATATTTTTTTTTGGTCAAATAACATAATCACTTAATTTTATATATAATATTGTAGAGATATATTTTATAGAATCCATCCTTATTATATATTCAGATGGGTTGTGATAATTTTGATTGGGGATATACCAATTTATTACCCCTCAACATATTACTCTAGATAGTTTGTGATTGTTTATATTTATTGGGTTTTGCATTAAGATTCCATATGTTATTATTCTAATATGAATATATATGTTGATTATTTTTCAACCCATTCATATGAGGAATGCGTTATACTTCATAATTGATGGGTGGGCCCAAAATTAAATGTCCCCCTTAAGCATTTGTAGGTCTCATGAGTCAAATTAGCAACTGTATTTAGTTGATACCTTACCCATTTTTGTAAGATGTATAGGCATAAGGAGGTAATGATAACAAGCCTCAGAATAAGGACTTAATAATATGTATCATTTCTATAAAATTATGATTTCAAACATGAATAATCATTAATTGTTATTATATGTGATTATTTCATTTGTTCGAATGTTCATGGTTATGTTCAAAGATCATGTGATTATTAAAATGGAATTATTTGATCATCATTTATCCCATCCATATTATGCTAATGTTATTAATTAAATTACATTTTATTAAGTTATTTAAAACTTCATTTTTATTATGTCATATTTATTCATATCTTCTGTTATACCCTTACCATTACTAATCATTTGAGCTCGCTGCTTTATAATATTTTATTTTCTCCAAAATATCAAGATGTGTTTTTTGGTTGATATGTTTGGATATTCTAAGGGTAATAATGGATTTTTGAAGAAGATTTTTTTTCAATGTGATGTTAATTTCAAGTATGTATATAATTTACAAGAAGTACTAAACTATTTTTTCATTCACAATTTGATTCCTTGTATCTTATTCCGTTGTATTAATATAGACACTAACTCTAGGTTATTGGGGTTTGGGTCGCTATTGGGTTTCCCAAAAAATATTATCTATATAGTATCAAAATTTTATCTCAAAAACTCTCACTCCAAATTTTATAATGTAATACCTATAGTGGTTTATACATATCTTACCCTTCCCAGATATTTTTCATATAATGTTGGCACACACTCTTTCAACATCAAAATAATAAATATATTATTTATAAATATCTTTCCATTTTTATTATTCTAAATATTAATGTAATAAATTAAATTTTTAATTTTTTCTATATTAAGAAAATATTTTAAAAAAATAAAACGAAAAATTTTATTAATTCCAAGACTCTTCAAAACATAATTAATTATTAAATGTGGGGGAATAAAATTTGTTTATTATTAGGAAAATATAATTATTTCTTTTCCTCTATAAACTGGAATAATATACAATGCCCTATATCTTTTTATAAAATAATTCCAATGATTAAATAACATATAACAAACATTACATCAAATGAGAAACTCCAACATTGTGTAGTGACAACTGTTAAAGGTGAAAAAATTTATACTATTAATTTGTTTATCAAAATCAAAAAATGAAAATTTTATTAAGAATTTTTAAAATAGAATATGGATTTTTTAGTGATCCTTTATAGAACTATTGTATAATTTTACTTGTCCTAAAATCATTCTTGAAACCATACATGAATTTATAACTAGTTGTTTTGAGTGTAATTAAATACAAACTTATTGTAGATAAATTTAGTATATTATGATCTTGTTGCATAAAAAATTTATTCTCTTTCCATAAAATGATATTTTTTACAGTTCTTCCCTAAATTATCCTTTTCACATATTTTAAGTATTGATTAAAATTACATTTAATGGATTTATAATAGTAATGTATAACCATAGATAATTTCTCAATAAAAATACAAATTATCTTCTCTATAACATTTAAAGATATATCCATATAAAATCTAAAATGTGTTAATAGTGATTAAAATAACCATATGATAACTTTATTTTGGAAGATATCCCTGGTAGATATGTAAAAAAATTCATCACTTGATATTATAATAGAATTTCTATTTCATTGTTTTCAATCAGTCCTTTGATTAAATAGTACCCTTCCAAAATATAATAAAAAATTTAAGTAACAACTATTCCCTCCATTTGGCTATATATAAATGTTTATTCGATAAAACACCACAATCAAATAATAGATATAACAACCCAATATTTTCATACATAAATTTTACATCTTTTTATATGTGTATTCAATAAATTTCACAAAAAAATTCATAATGTCTATAAATGTTTATTATATTTTGAGAATAGATAGATTACCTTTTTTATAAAATATTGTCAACATATACCATAATAATATTTTAATTTATTAATATTTATAAATATACCATACTTGAATCCATGCTCAATAACCCAGTAAATATAAACAGAAGAATGTGTGAGATCAGATGCTCAATAAGGCTAATAATTGTGAATAAAAAATTAACATAGGAATTACAGTATGTTAAAATGATAATAACATATGATTAAAATACCCCGCATATCATAGATCATAAACATGAGTCATGGAATAAATATTATTAGTTCATAAGACATGAATCATAAATTAATTAAAAAACATGATACATAAAAACATAAAGTAGTAATCATACATAGATTTGTGTTGTACAAATCATATTATAATATTGTTAACATGTATAAATATAAAAAGGATCACTCTTCAAATTATGAACATAAAATCAGTCTTATAAAAGAATATATGGACATGAATGAAGGTATAAGTATAATTGTTTTGACATGATAATGGGTCTTCGAAAAACATTCTAGACATTAAATTTGGTCTGTGCATAACCTTATGGACTTGAAAAATAAAACAATGCATAATAATTTGGATATTAAAACAATGTACATGTAAAAATTTGTGAACATGAAATTGAGTTCATGAATTACATATATACTCAAGATTTTTCCATATTTACCCAAAGTGATGGATGAATGTATAGTTAGCATCAATAACATAATGAAAATCGTACATATGTGTGAAAAACGATCATAAAAAAATCATTATATTTTAACTCAAAGAATTAAATGGTTTTCCGTAAAATATTATTATAACATAACCATTGGGAAAAAATGTGTTCAATAAATATTTCATTATTTCATTATAGAATAACCAATAGAAAATTAATGGTTTTATATCCATAATTTAATCATAAAAAATATCAATATGGAGTGAGAGATATGAGTTTATCATTGGATCATATCCCTTGTAAATCATTAGCACTATCTAAGGACGTCATAATATATGGTAAATTATTATTGAAGATCACTTAGAATAATTCATGAAGAAAATAACCATTCTATTTGGAAATTTACTTTTTAAACAATTAATTTATAAAATCTTTTGGAAATAATTATCATTGAATATAAATATGGTAATTTAGAATATAATCCTTACAACATTGAGTGGTCGTGGTGGTGGGATGTTATTTTAAAACCATTCAATTTTGAAGAAAACATTCCCTCACATTTTGGTAAAAAATTAAAATTGGCTCATTCAGGAGAACAATAACATTTCATTTAAATGATTTTGAAGAAAAGTAAATCATGGGAAACAATTATTTGAAATATTCTTATAATAATTTTAAATACCTTTTTAAAATATTTTTAGGAAACATGGTTGTGGAAGAAATTTTTTTTCACCTAAAGAGATAAATATTGTTTATTTTCCATAAAAATAATAATTAAATATCCTGAGTACATAAAGATAGTAAAATGAAATAAATAATATATTACAAATAAATAAACAATTTAGAAAAAAATTCAGAATTTCTTTATTGTTAAATCATTATTATACATTATCATAAACAATTTTATAAACAATCATGATAAATAATGGGATTGTAACATTATACCTTTCGAACATTCTATAAATTTGAACCATAATCCCCACGAATTAATGAACATTATATGGTTATTTATATTTAATAATATCCCAAAAAATAATCCTAAATATCAATTATGATATATATACACACCACAAAAAAGAAAAAAGTGGTGAATATGGCATGTGCCATGTGGAATGAAAAGTGAGACTAGAATATCTCACCACCTTGTTTACATTTTAATCATAATACTAAATAAATAATAACATAAAATTAATCCTTAAATTAATGGAAATAATTATATTTCTGATATAAAATTACAAATAGTCAGTATATTGACAACACAAATGAAACGAGTGGTGAATATTGGAAATGTATCCAAGAAAAAAAGAGACTAGAAATCACTTTCTTTAAGTTTTGACTTCCTTAGAAAATGTTATAATCACTATTTTAATAAATATATATTTATTTTATATATATTATGACACTATATTTATACATTATTTAATATATTATTTAATGAAGACTGTTTATTATATGTTTGTTAAAAATTCCTTGATAAAATTGTCTTTCAGTGAATAATTATTTTAATTTTCCATGTCTAATTTTGTTTGTAATTTTTGGTCATTCCACATTGATTATGGTTACATAATCTCTAGAATATTAAATATGATATAAATACAATATATTTTCATTATGAATATATATTTATAAATCCATAAATATAGAGATATAAAATTAATTACACCACTCATGGTGAAAGTAGGCCATACGTATACATAAATGTTGTTATATTTTTCTCGACAGAGGGAAAAAGGAAGGTTAATAATATATAAAATTTATATAATAATATTAATTTAATATATAACATATATTCTAAAAAATATATTCATATTAGAATCTATGTCAAAATAAAAAAATGTATCTCATCACTTCATATAGGCGATAGTCCACACGTACGCACTAACAACATTGTCATTTTAAAATAGATTAGATTATAAGAATATATATATATATGGGATATTATAATAAGATTAATATAATAACGATATAAATATAATATAATTATATTAAATCGATAATTATGTTTTGTCACAAGAGGTGGTGATGGAAAATGAATTTATATCGGTTCGTGAGATGGTAGTTTGTCACACACATGATCGACGATTTCATTTCTCATTTTTTGAAAGAGGATATTGGTGTAAGTTGTACACTAACATAATAAAATAAAATTATGAAAAATAAATAAATTATTATATCAATGTTTTTTAATACAATTTGAAGGATGTGTATGAACAAATAAATTAAAAACCGTCAATTAAGAACGTTACCTCTTCTTTAGACACCCACTTTATACTAGCACAAAAATATTGGTTATAAAGATTTGATACTCAATATAATTCATATAGTTAATGGGTATTGAATTAATAAGATATTTATTATCGAATTCTTTTAAATAAATTTCTTTGTATGTGTGAAGTGGATAGGGGTACACTTTTATAAGTGAGGTAGAGGAAAAACATTAAACATTTGAAAAGAAAAAGGTATACCCATATTCTATACATTGAAAATGATACAAAAATATCATTATAGTGATACACATGTAATATAGTCTATATATTCCCATAAACTAGGAATTAGACATGTATTTAGGTGTTTTTAATAGTTATATTTTTTTCTTTAATCTCTAAAAAACTAATTTCATCCTTGAATGATGAAATTTATTTTTTCTTCTTATTCTATTGATTTTTAAAAAACATTATTTTTACCATAAAATATTACATTAATTATTAATATTCCAAATATGATATCAATTTTTAAAATTGAAATTATCTTAAATATAATATTTAAAATTAAAAATCCCACAGACCCGATGAAAAAAATATTGTTCCAATGAAAAATATTTCAACAATATTTAGTGATTTTAAATCAAAATTATAAATTAAATTGTATCAGATGAAAAAATTTGATTAATAATAATATAATTTAAATAAATGAAATTCTAAAGAACTTTATAATAATAGCTATCTTTTTAAATACATTAAATGGAAATTTCATTTTAAATACAAATAGGTCGTATTCACTATTCATTGAAGAAATTAATATTTCCAAAAAATTATCAAAAACATTCCCTATGATAATTTTGACACAATGAATCAAAAATATTAGTTGACTTTTTCAAATATTTTTATTAAAAACTATCAAAAATTTAATATATTATTTTTTCCCACCATGAAATGACAAATGTTTTTTATAATAAATTTATTTTCCATGTTTGTATCAACATTATCAAAAAAATAAGTACTTATTGATAAATATTATTTCTTTATCTAAAAAATAATACATAATTTTAAAAATGAGGTTATTACAATTCATACATAATTGTTTAATATCTAGTGTATTTAGTTAATGTTTAAAATTGTAATATTTATAGTACATTATGGTTTATTAAAACTCGGTGCTACATGTTACACTAGATATCAAATAAATTATATTTATTTAATAAAATATACTTCATAAACTATTGGACTATTACATTGTATAACCCATAAAATGAATTTATCACTA
Organism: Viscum album; assembly: GCA_963277665.1. Taxonomy (NCBI): domain Eukaryota; kingdom Viridiplantae; phylum Streptophyta; class Magnoliopsida; order Santalales; family Viscaceae; genus Viscum; species Viscum album. The sequence continues at coordinate 2,079,249,453 of OY728140.1, forward strand.
AATATTCGGTGACACTAATAGAAATGGGGATAGTTTTGCATCATCATATCCTTCTGTTTCCTCATATATTTTCATATTAGTGTTTTGACCAAAAAACATTAACTAGGTGACTGATCTTATTTATTTGCCCATTCTCTATATAGTCAAAAAACACTAATGGTTATTCTTTATAAGAAAGATCATGATCCAGTTATTGGAACTCTTTGTTTATTACATTTGAAGGATCATGTATATAGTTCCTCAAGAGAGGTACATTTAACACATCCTAGAATTGATATAGGTTCAGTGGAAGCACCAAGAGACAAAAAACCACAACTATTCAGTCAATAATCATAAATTGGATAATATAATGACCTTATCATTTCTCACATATTATTAAATAATTTTAAGTATGACTATACTACAAATAAAAATAAAGGATCATAATGTCTAGTGTCTATGAAAAATTAAGTACATAATACTGAAAACATAGAACCAAAATAAATAAATCTATTAATTATTCTTTATAATGGGCTTCTAACTTCCTTTTTTCCCTTAGATAATCATAGAATAACCTAGGGAATACTGAACAAATGTATGAGATACAAAACATAGTAAGAGAATAAGAATATGAATAAATCATAACACATGTGATAGAATGAATAACAAGATGGCCTAAAAAGGCATGAAATATGATTAATCATATATAAACAAAATGTATAGAGCATGGGATCATGGAGTCATCGAATAATATAAATTTAGTAAATAACATAAAATATGACATAATCATGATTCAAGGATAACATCCATAACCATTGCACATAGAGGAGCATAAGTCAAGGCTTACCACTAAGACCATTGGACATAAAAGAGGATGAGTCACGGATAACCACCAAGACCACTGCACATGAAATCTCATGAGACTAAACAATACCCAATGAATCTGTGAACTATATGGGCAAACCCATCATAACATGTTATTGAATATGTGTTCCCAATGAAGAATCAATCAAAAGGTATAAACATAATGGTTTCCCTTAGAAATAAATGGGTATCATAACCATGATAAAAAGGATAAACAATGGGTGTATCATAAATGTCTCCCTGAATGAATTGATTTAACTAATAAATTGAAATTAATTGTGTAAAATATACATATATCATGATAAATTATTTCCATTTGAATTGAATAAATTTAAAACGTTTTTTTAAGAATCTTTAGAAATAAAAAACTTTACTTCAATTTAGGGAATAATTTTAAAGATTATTTAAAACCTAAAAAACGTAATTGTTTGCATAAAAACAAGAAATGAACCAATATAGTTTAAAATGATAAATATAATTATTTTTAAAATAAAAAAATTAACTTAAAAAATATTTTGGAGTGAAAGTGAAAATGTGTTAGAAATCAAGAAGTTCCCTTTAATCGGGCTTTCTTATCCAAAGGAATTGAGAAGAGAACCTTATAAACCTGTATTTCCCCATAAAAGAAAGAATAACTGGGATATGAACAGATTTTGGGAACATAAATAAATAAAATAGGAAAATTATGTAACAATAATTAACAATTACATTGGCTTAAATGGAGTGAAATCATAACCTGGTGGAAAAAGTAATGGTTCAGGGAGAATCCCTTACCTTATGTAAAAAACTTCTCTTCAAGTGATCATAATTTCACAGAAAATAAAATTTGATAATTTTGTTTATTTAACAAAATAATTTACGTGTATTATTTTCGATTAATTTTTTTGTTCACCTATTTTCTTTTTATGTGTTATGAGATTTAATTTCATCATTCACGACTCTTTGTTTTACTTGGTTTTCATGATTAATTTAAATGTATGCATGTAACAATATCATGTAGAATGAGAATATTTGTCCATAATTGATTTTATATCTTATTAATTAACTTGAATCAAATAAAATGGTCTTATATATAATTTTTCAAGATTTTAGAAATATTCATTTGATAAAATATTATTGATAACAGTTCATATTATTTTAGTGCTTTTTCAATCATCACTAAATAGTTTTGTTGTGTTCATTAATATGATGCACATATATATAGGATCAAGAACATTTAGTAAGCTGTAATAAATATATTATAATAATTTTTAACCATAAAATGGTTTTATGACCAGCCTTGATGGTGGTTATGGTAATTGAAAAGTTGTATTCCTTGAATGTGATAAATAAACAAATCATAGATGATTTTTAGATTTTTAGAACAAAAGGAGAGGGAATAGAAATCATTTGGTGTTTTTCCATTAACATAACAAAATTATAGTGTACAAAAGATTTCATGGTTATCATGTCACTTGGATAAGGGGATGTGTGGAGAAGAGAAAAATAAATTAAATTAAAAGAAATTTTAAATTAATTAATAGAAAAAGAAATAGGTTTTTGCCTCTTGAATTATTCTCATTTAGAACCTTTTTAGGGGAACTTTTTTTAGTTTTTTATTAAGAAACTATTATCCTAAAAATGGGGGAGATAATTGGGAAGAGTTTTGGGATGAAATTAATGAAGCATTATGTCTTTAGAGGTGTGAGGAAAATTTGTTGTGAGGGGTTGTATTTATAGTGGAGAAAAGGTAAGATTTTTATTATTTTATTCATTATTTTATTATTTTGTCAAAACACGGACAATAGTGTAGAGAAGTATGAATATGTAAAGTAAATAGTACATTTCATTCCAAACCAATAGTAATTGGGTCATCCATTAATCTTCCAAGAAATAATAATTTATATATTTATCTACAATCATAAATTACTATATTTCACAATTCACTAAAAATTCTACAATTTCAGAAAAAATACCAAAAATACACCCTAATTTTTTTTCAACATGATGAATTCGAAAATGGTCCCAATTTAATAAAAATAATTTTATAAAAATAAGAATATTATTTTTCAATTGTAATCACCATTTACTCAAAAAAATTCAAATTTAAAATTTTTATTGATTTTATGACATATTTAAAAATTAACTAATGTCTCATAGAATTACTTTATAATCATATAAGAAGGAAATATTAATTTATGTATCTATTTTAAGAAAAAAATAATATCAATAATTATATTATTAATATAATTTTAAATAAATATTTACAACTTATAAATATACCAGGACATAGTCTTCATTTTTAAAACATTTATTTACTTATATCATGATATAAATATATTATATTTTCATCGATAAGATACCTAAAATTTATTTATATATTAATAGGTGAGGTTGTTATTTTATTCATCAGATTACTTTTCTTAATGGTCACATTACAATTCCAGTGATCATGTTATTATTCCATTGGTTTAGGTTCCTTAATTTCTATAAATACATCTTATTTTCAATTTATAATATATTCAATAATTTTATTAATTTCCTCATAATTTCTTTGAACTTCCTTTATTTTCACTATAATGGATGTATGGGTACTCATTTGAGAAATTATTAATGATTTTCCATCATTAAAAATTTCCATGTCCATCCTTTATAGGTATAAGAATATTGGATCCTTATCAATTTTCATCCTTGATAAAAATATAAAAATCCATTTTACATAGAGGATCTTACACTATAATTTATTTTCCATGATGGTAGTGGATGAATAAGTAATAATATTTGATGAGATCTAACCTTCTTCATTGGCACATACTAAGATCCTTCTATGTGAATATATATTCAAGGATCTTATGATCTGCATATATCTCACAATCCATTAAATAGAGATAATTCATCTAGATATTCAATGTGAATATCAAAAATGCTAACTCCATATCATGGGTGGGTTATTTTTTCACATGAATTTTCAAATTACTTGAGCCATAGGCTACACATTATCATTTATCCTTAGTACACAACCATATTCATTCTATGAATCTTTATTTTACACCACAAAGTGTTCCCCACTTTTCTGATGTGCGAGTACTAGTGTAGTGACAATCCTCTTTTTCAACTCTTTGAATAAGTATTCACATTCACTAGTACAAATAAACTACACTATCTTCTGATTCATCATTATTATTGGGTTTGACAATTGTGGAACGTTCTTCACAATTCATCGGTAATACCCAGCTGGACTAAGGAAACTGCATATCTCAATTTTGGATTATGGCCTCGACCAATACTTGATTATCTTAATTTAAAAAGGGAACACATATATACCCTTTTTGGTGATAAAATTCCCCATGAATGATACATCCTCAAAGTAAAACTCACATTTAATGTACATTGAATTAATTTTCTCCCTTAAAAACTCTTCAACATAGTATTCAATTGGTCCTCAGTTTCATCCTTTCTCTCAGAGTATATCAAAATATCATCAATAAAGGCTACCAAAAATTGTTCAAGGTAATCTATACATATTCCATTCATTACACCAATGAATATTTATATAGAATTGGTGAATTAGAAAGAAATTACATAGAACTCAAACTGTTCATTCATTGTAAAAAAAAGAAATATTAGGAATATCATTCTTCTTCATCATTATTTAGTTATATCCTGATTCATGGTACGCCTTAGAGAAATAATTTTCCTCAGGAAGTTGATAGAACAAGTCTTATAAACAGGGTAGTGTATACTTATTCTTTATAATGATTTTATTGATATTATAATTATTAATTTAGGGATGCATAGATCCATAATTATTCTTGATGAAGAGGAATGGATTACCCCACGGTGAATCAATTGGGTTTATAAAACCCTTGTCCAGATTCTCAATTAACTACATCATTTTTTTATACAGCTTAATTATGGAAATTCTATAAGTTTAATTTTATATATGTAAAGATCCAGGTATAAGATCAATTGATAACTCATCATCTCCATTAGGAGGAAGACAAGGAAACTATTCGGGGAACACATAAGTGCATTCCCTTACAATGGGAATGTATTTAGGTAGTATCCTCTAATTTTTCTCAATCACTTGAGCAAGAGATTATTTATCATAAAGAAATAATATTCAAAATTGATACAATAATTATATTGTAGATTCATCCTCCTTAAACATGTATAGAATTTGAGGATACCTTGTAATGTGGAGAGTGATATCCCTTCATGATAGTAGATGTTGGATTATTATAAATACAGAAAATATATTCCCAATATAGCTTAAAACTCCACAAAAATAAGTAATTCAATATTTTATATGTGGTTCGGTCAATAAAAAACAAATGTGGGAAAGTTATATAAATTGGATTCAATAATTTTCCCATTTTTTTTATCATATATAACTCATCCTCTATATTTTTTAAGTTGTGTTTGAATAGTTCCACTAGACTTGAATGATTTGAAAATATGTGTAGAATAAGAATAAAATAGTATATTCTCTATTTCTGAATTAATAACATGTGTACCTATCGCTACATCAATTTTGGGATCCACTATAGTAGCAGTGATAGAATATTCCCTTAATACCTTGGGGTTTTTTGTTTTTAACCTCCAAAAACCCGTAAAATAAGGAAATAGTTCATATAATACACCTATTCCTTTTTGTTGAAACATTGTAGTAAAATATGAGTATTTATCTAAACCTTCCTTTATTCTTCTCCATTATTGGGATTCTTTGTATCTCTTCATATTATATTTTATAGATTCCTCATTCATAAAAATTTGAAGCATCTCCTAGTTCTCATTAGAAGTTTACCATTATTCTTTTTCCCACAACATTGATATGTGGGATGTTGTGTTTTCATTCCATCATGGGATTTATCAATTGATCATCCATTACTAAACTCAATTTTGGGATTTTATTTCTCTAGGACCATGAGACAATTAAGATTCTATGACTTGAAAATCTTATCATAGTTATAAAATTCTCTATTTTCCATATCATTCCATAGACACAACATTAGTCTTCTAAATAATTAAACTGCCTTCCTCTTGGTGTTCATGATAAATTTGGAGGAATATCATGCAAACCCTATTAGTTTCTTTTTCATACACCGAGATAGAATCACCCTCCTTCTTATTTATTCTATGACACTCTTTTTTATTCTTGAGATGGAGGGTTTTTGGAAAATATTAATTGAATAATATTTTAATGATTTCCTCCCAATACATGGAACCAATTTTGTCTTTGGACATCATTTAATTGATTATTGTCCACCATGGATCAATTTCCCTATAAAATGATAGACCAACAACACATCATTCACTTTTCCAGAGTAGTGGAGGATATATAATAACTTCTATATTGAGATAATTTTTTGTTCTATGATTAGGGGATTAGGAAATCCACTAAACCTAGGAGTCCTTGGACTCCAAAAGGATTATACCGCAACATTATCTCTCTCAGGTGAAGGAGGTATTTCAATGTGATTCATGTTATTATTCAAAATGTGATCTAGTTCACCATGTTCTATAATAAGGGTTTGATCTCTTCTTCCCATCATATTTGGAATTTAATTAGGAAAATAATCAAATTTCTTATCACATTTATTGTTCGCATGGGTTCTCCTATGTCCATCCATTAACAAAGAAATTAAATTATTATTATATTTTCCTAAATACTTATCTAATAAGAATATAAAAATGAAACTTTGAACATAAAATGATAAACATATAAATTAAATTATATCCTAACACGTGATTCTCTATCCTTTAATATAGGATATCCATTATGGAATAATTATCTCTAGGGTTCTTACTAAAGTGCTCCAGTCCTAATCTCAAAAAATAACCAGGTCATCTTCTGATACCAATTATAATTACCATCACTTTTTTCACATATTATTACATGATTTTAAACATAAATAGCCTTAAAATACAAACCAAGGGTCATAATGTCTAGTGTATTTGGAATATTATGAGCATATAACTGAAAACATGAAACAAAAATAAAAAGATCTTTTATTTCATATTTATAATGAGATCCAAACGTCCTTCGATCCCATACATCGAAATAAGATAATGTGTCCAAAATAATTCATAAGTGGATGACATCTAAATCCAAATAAGGGAATAAGAATATGAATAAAGCACAGAACATTTGTCAAAATTAATAACACAATGACATACAAATGAATGGAACATGAATAGAAATATGGGAGAAAAACATATAAAACTCAAGGTCGTGTAATCATGGAATCAAAAAAATGTGTAAACAACATAAAATATGACATAATCAAGAGTCAATTCTAAATTCCATGACCATTTCACATAGAGGATCATGATCAAGGCTATCCACCAAAACCATTGCATATGGAGGACCATGGGTCAGGGATAACCACCAAATACATAACACATGATGTCTCCTAAGACTAAATTTTTCCTATTTAGTTGGTGTTCTATTTGGGTGAACCCGTGATAACATGTTCACTCATATCTGTTCCACATCATGTATCTATCATATTTTACAAAAATAAGGGTTACCCATAGAAAGAAGTGGGCATCATAACCATGTCATAAAAAATAAACAATGGTTGTGTCATAATGGTGTACATGAAAGAATGTATTTAAATAATAAATGTAAATTCGTAAGAGAAAATTTTCATAACTAATGATAAATTATTTTCAATTTAATTCCAAACAAGTAATCAATGTTTTTATGAAAATTTATAAATTTCCCACTTTGGATCCATTTATGCGAAAATTTTAAAAATTCTTTAGAACCAAAATGAAATAGTGGTTGGTTTGAAACAAGAAATGATCCAATATAGTTTTTAATGATAAAATGAGTGATTTTATAAAATTAATGGCTACGTAAAATAGATTTTGTATTACACATGAAAATGGATATATAATTAGGAAGTTCCTGTTAATTAGGTTTTCGTATCGGGAGGAATTTAGGAAACATTATAAAATATGTAATATATTTTCAAATAAAGAATAGATGGGATATCAAAATATATTAATATCATAATAAATAACATAGGAATAGTATATAATAATTATTAATAATTAAATTTTGGTAAATATAGATAAAGTGTAAACCATTTTTAAAATGAAGGTTCAAAGAGAATCCCTTACCTTATGTTTCAAATTGTTCTTTACATGATCTAAATTTATATGATAATAAAATTAGATTAATTAATTAAATGATTCATAATATTTTATACATTTATTTCATTATGTTAATTTAATTCATTATTTATGATTGATGATATTCAATATCTTCATTCGAGAGTGTTTTTTTCTGAGGTTTTCATGATTTGTATACATGTATACATGAACACGAAATCATGTATGATGATAATAGTTGACCATAATTTTAATTTTCTGTTATTAATGAACATAAATTATATTAAATGTTCTTATATTTAATTGTTTTTCAATATGTGTGTATGATTCAATAGATAAAATTTTAATGATTACCATTTATATTATTTTTCTATTTTATCGATAATAACGAACTGGTTTTGTTATATTAATTACTATAATTTATATATACGGTTTCTAGAACATAAAATAAGATATAATACATATATTAATATATCTATTTTTAATGAAAATGGTTTTATAACCAACCTTGAATGTGGTAATAAAATTTTAAAACTCTTCATCCTTCAATAAGATAAATCAACACATCTTGGATGATGTATTAATTTTTAGACAAATATTGATAGTAAGAAAATGGATTATGGGTTGTTCCATTAAAGAAATAAAATTATAGCATATAAAAGATACTGGAGTTATCATGTATCATGGATAATGGTAGGTGAGAAGATTAAAATAAAAGAAATTAAAATACAATAATTTGAAATGAAATAAATAGAAAAAAGTAATAAGTTTTTACTTATTGAATTCTTATCCTTGATAACCTCGTTAAGGAAATTGGATTTGAAATTTTGCTGAGAAAAAAGGATCGTAGACATGGGGTCGAGATTTGGGATGATTTTTTTTGGAAAATGTTCTACATGATTTAAGGCTTTGGAGGTGTGAGGAAAAGAGGTGGTTATGGGTTGTATTTATAGTGGATTAGACGGGTGTTTTTTGATTATTTTATACATTATTTTATTATTTTGGATCATTAATATCAATATTGTGGATTGTTATGACTAAAAATGGAATATAGTGCATGTTAGTTTGAACCAATGGTTCTTACATCATCCATTACTCAACAAATAAAGTATTTAACTTATACCAAAAATTACCTTATTTAAATATTCACCAAAAAATTCAACTATTATAGAAAATTCAAAAAAAATAATTATCCCTAACCATTTATGGACATGTAAAATTAAATATTGGACAAGATTTTTTGAAATTATGTTTCTAAATATAGTATATTTTGTTTTTTTATTAAAATCAGCATTTATTCGAAAAATACTATAATTAATATTTTAACTAATTTAATGAAACATTGTAAATTTAATTAAAGACTCATAAAATTTTATTTTAATAAAAAGACACCGAAAAATTAATTTATCAACATATTTTATAGTGATAAATTTTATATTAAATGAATATATTAATTATAATATTTTAACTAAATTTTTATGTCTTATAAAAATACCCACACATAGTTTATCAATTCTAAAAAAATTATTTACATACCATTATATAAATATATAAAATTTTCATCCATAAGTTATCTAAATTTTATTTATACTTTCAAATGTGATATTACTAATATATTATTCAAATTACTATTCCTAAGGGTAGCGTTACAATTACAAAGGTCAAGTCATTATTCAATCTGTTTAGGTTCTGTAATTTTTACAAATAATTTGTATTTCATTCATTATTTGTGAATTACGTTCTCTATGTAAATTTTAACTGATTTATCCTATATGAAATAATTATTGTAATAAAAAATTCATTGATATGATTATGGGGAATTTTAGTTAATATACCTAGGTCTGAGAATTATTTTCTTTCATTATCTTATTATTGTCTTCCATGGTGAAATTTCATGAGATACCATTTCATACACTTTATATTCCATATCACATCAATGATTACCAACATGACCTTTATATCATATTTCTACTTCCTATTTGTGTTGTAGAATAGATCTATCCATCTCTACCGTATCATTATATAACTCTGGTCCCAATATATTTGTGTATCCAAATACATCCCATTATATTTGACTTCTACACTTTTTTCTATATGAGGCTTTATAAGGAGTAGTCTGAATGCTTGACTGAAGGTTATTATTGTAAGAAAAATGAAATAGATGAAGTTGTTAATCCAAACCACCTTTTAAATACATATAACTAGATCATATCTTATCCTATAGGGTTTTAATTTTTTTATTAGATTTACCATCTATCTAAGGATACTATGTCATGATAAAACATAACTCTATATCCAAATCAAGTTAAAGAATATTCTATAATATCAAGTAAAATCATGGATCATGTTCATATACAATTGAACTTGGTAATCCATGTATCTTTATCGCATCCTTAATGTATATCCTAGAAAAATTGATCATTAGAAAAATAATCCATGATAGAATTTATGTTTGCTGACTTTCTGAAGGGATCAATTAGGACCCATATAGAAATATTCTATTTATATTTTTTGGGGATTTTGACAACAAAATTCATGGTTGATGATTTCCTATTTCAATTCTGGTATGGGTAATGGTTGTAACAACCCCTTAAACATTTTTCTATCATCTTTAACTTATAGACATACCATGCACTAAGATAGAAACATTGAAATATACCTCTTCATTCCATACCTCAAAAAATACACGTATACATCATTGTACTTCTAGGATGAATAGAGAATGAAGAACTATGAACTTCCTCTAACATCCCATTAATTTAATGTAGTATTTATAGAACACATGCATGGTTATTAAAAATTATTATTCCTTTATAATCAATGTTTTATTTACAAATATGTATCAGCATTTTATTTGGATTTATTTCTTTCTCATATTTTTATTTTATCTTATTTTTATATTGATGTTTTAACACTTATTTAAGTAAGGATATATTCTCCCATTCCATCATGATTTTTGGGACTATCTCTTTAAAATAATATAATATTGTATCTTATGTGGTTCTCCTAATAGATACTCTAAAATGATCATTTTTACTTAATGAATTGTCCACCTTGTTCTATTTCCCAAGGTGATAATGTATTGAGTAGTTATAATAATTAATCATCTCCAACCATCTTCTCAAATTCATATTCAACACTTTTTATTGAATATATAATTTAAAATTTGATTATTAGTATATATATATTACATTTTTTAGTAAATATAAAAATATTCATCATTAATGAAAAAATTAAAGATGTAACTCTAAATCATTATTTGGATAATTTATCACCTAGAAATTTAATTTTCATTAGGAATAAGCTTACAATAAATCAATATTTTAAAATAAAATGGTTGTATCTATGATAAAACATATTTTTTCAAAAATCAGTATAGTATTTATTTTCACATCATGTAAGAAACATTTCATACTAACAAGTCATCATTGAGTCCCAAGTAGAAAATTCACCCTTATTTCTCTTTAGTTGTGGGGGTATTCCCTTTGTAATTGACAGATTTGAAAAGTTTTCTATTTTTCTAAAACAATTAATATAATTCTTATAACTTCCATAGAAATATGTAGAACATCTATAAAAATAACCATAGTCATTAGAGTTTATATCAACAAGGATGTCTATCAATACATTTAAAAATTGAAAATGATCATTTTTCCTTATGTAATACTCCATATTTAACCAAATACTTACATATAAGATATGATAATAAAAATCCTACAAAAATTTCAATAATCACATTAAAATAAATTTTCCTATAACCTAAAAATGTGTGTCTAAGACATTGATATTTTGATCAATCTTAAACTCAAAAACCCTTGATGGTATCCATAAAGCATAAGTGAATATTTCCATAACACTTATATGCCTAAAAATTTTAAATTCCTTATACGTTTCATGATTCTTATTTCTAGAATTCTATGGGAGAAAAATAATACTACTATATAATTATTAAATCCAAATACATTAATACATAAAACATTTTACTTAATGGATTTGTATAATATTGGTCCTTCCTTAGTCAAGAGTCCAACCATTAGTTTATAACACTGACCTTGATAATTAAAATGTTCTAGACATATAATAAATTGAACAGCTTAACAATTAATTTTATTATAACCTTTATATCTATATAGAAAACATTTTCCCACTATATGATATATTCTTATAGTAATTTCTTCCATATTTCATGAAATGTTGTAATACGAATAATTATTATTCACTGATCATTACCCAAAAAAATTTTATAAAAGACTATATCTCTTTTATTTCATAAATTTCTAATCTCACTGATGTTCATGTTGTTAGTCATATATAATGATAGCTGATTTGGAATACTCATGATATCTGTATATCTGGTAATCAACCAATTTTGTTCCACATAATACCCTAATTTTCCCCTAAATTTGTTATTAATATGATTCTTATTGGTTCCATCCATTGACTAAAACCAAAATGTATCATATGAGAAGCAATAATCATAATTAGATACCACATAATCATAAAAATCAATTTCGAGGATTTATAAAATCAAGAACCCTTATTTTAAATCGATGAAACCTTATGATTAACTTATGAAATTCATGGTAAACGTCTATTGAAATACCTCATGAACTTTTATAAATAGTTTTTTGACTTCTAAATCAAATCCTCCAAGAGTTTTGAAGTATGTGTGCGGAAAGGCCCATTATTATATAGCAGGTGATAAATGAGTTAAATACCAATAAGCCCTTTCAATAGTTATCACACTAATGTATAACTATTCTAGATCCACGTCCACATGTAATATATATAAAATGATTCAATTTAACAGAAACCACAAACAATATCCTTTTCCAAAATAATAGGATATTTCAAGGTACTTTGATTTATCCTTAAACATATCCAAAGGGTTCTCACTAATTTCTTCTTATCCTATTTCCATATTTCAAATAAACCTTTACACTGATACTATAATGGTCTGGAATTATATCTAGTGGACTAGAATTGATACCTATCAGAGCACTCCATGGGTGGCTACACCCACTGGGCAGGACAGACCATCATCCCCAATGGCAGACATTTCTTCATGAAGCCCTTGGGCGGAAAGCCATGCTTTATCCAATGCTCACATGTGAGAGTTCCCAAGGTTCATATTCATTCCTACCTCCTATTATCTGATACCAAATATAAAAACCCAAATATTGACATACATGGACATTACATTACATTCATGGAATACTAAATACATAACAGAAACAGACGCCCAATGACCATATTAGGTTAGTGTCTTTGGAAACTCAGAACAAAATCTTCTAATCATGGTGAATGATCTTCACCATCTCCCATAATGATATTCCCATTTTTTTCTTACCTAAAAACTTTCTTTATATCTTGGGTAAAAGAAAACATAAAAATGGTGAGCTCAAATTCTTAGTATGGGCAAACATGGATAACATAAAACAACCCATCAACATTTGAACATAAAAACATGAACATAAAACATCAAAACCATGAGTAATGACATAAATCGTGGTAGTACATAAGGAATAGATCAGAAAAATACATTAATCATGATAAAATAGCATGGTAATAAAACATGGAATTGTGGTAAACTACTAAGCAAGTGATTTAATTTCCATAGTGGCCAAGGCATTGCTACCAAGACCATCACAGTGGACAAAGTCCCTTACTGAACAGAGTTTACATGTCGTTCCAGCTCAGTATTACTAAACTGGATTCACTTTCCATTCCATACATGTCTATCTCATGATATATAAATCTTTACCCAATGCATTTGAGGGAGATATAGGTCCCACCCATCTCATAATGAAATCATTCTTTCATGTTCCACAAAATAAACATAAATCATTCATCCTAACCCAACTAATAAAATGGGTTTCATAAACATCATCCCATCATAACATAATCCATATAAAACAATGGATAAAATTTCACCATAAACAAAATCAAACCATGTAAATAATAGAGACATTATGCTTGAAGCATAACCCTAATAATGAATTTCATCATATATGGAAAATATTTTTGATAAAACACTTTTAATGAATTCTTGAGGAAAATATAATTTCTTTCTTAAAATATTTTTCTTTTCAAAAAATGCCAAGAAATTTTAAATGAAAAGGATTTTATTTGAAATAATCATGATATAATGTAGAGTAAGGTTCATAAAAATAAAGAATTATGAAACCATAAAAATCTATTTATTCCATATAAGTTAAAAAAATCCTTCTCTACGTACTATTGTTGGAAAAATCAAAAAGTAAATTTGATGGTAAAAAAAAGAAAGATTCCTTCCATTAATTGTAGTAAAAGTCAAAAAGGGGTAAAAATGAATTTAAAAATACATGTAATAATAGAAAACATTTTATGAAAACATTTTTTTGAAAACATGGACATTGATGATAAATATAACCTCAGTGAATACTTATGAATAAACAATCTTAGATAAGAACGACATTGATATAATAATCCCTTACCTTATGTCCAATTGCTTTCGTATGTTCCCGATACTCTTGTATAGTGGGTTTAAACATATTATTAACTTGAAATCAAACCATAATAATATTTATGATATCACATATGATATATTTATGACATTATATTATCCGTTCATTTGTCAATTCCATGTTAAAGCAGCGTTTTGGGTAAAATCATTTCATTTATCGTACGTGTTTTGACTTGTAATTATTCATATAATTACATAGTTCAAGATTACTGAATTCCAAAATGTAAATCCTGATTTATATATAATATATATTCTGAATGTACATATATATAATAGATCGATAAATGGAATGAATTACACTGTTCATAGAGATGGTAGGTCGTACGTATGAATGAACGTTGTTATCGTTTCCTTATTAAATTGAATGGATGTTAGTAAACAACATATAAATAAATCAGGAATCATTATTATGTCATATATTTCATGATTATTTATTATATATACTTTATAATCATTCTAGAATGGTTAACATGGATAATGAATCTCATCGCGTCGTGAAGACGGTAATCCGTACGTACGCACGAGCGATGATATCATTCCCATAATTTATTGAATGAAATTTTATTGGATGATATAATATCTTATAATTAGTATAATTTTAAAATAATAATATATAGTTATTATTTCCACCATTATACCCATCCATGTATAGTGGTGGTGGAAAAAAAGAATACACCACGACGTGGAGACGGTAATCCGTACGTACGCACAAGCGGTGATTTCGTTTTTCGTAGGATGGATATAATGTGAAATAGGGTTGTTTCAAATTTATAATAACATATCAATATATTTATGATACTGATGTTATTACTTTATGATGAAACAAATAATTAATAGGAATTAGAAGAATAAAGAAACTTGAATGAATCGGTAGAAGAGATAACCTCTTCCTCGATGTGGCTCATTTAAACTTCCTCCTGTGGCACTAGAGTTCGTCTTTTGAGAAGACCAAGAAAATATATAATATTACTATAGAGGTTGGGAAGAGGAATTTTCAGGGGTTTACCGAGCATGAAGGATTAAAATGGATTGAATATCAGATGGAAGGGGTGACCTTTTATAAAAGAGGAGAGGGGCACTTTTGGAGACCTCAAAAATATTAATTTATAATAAATTCATACCACACATAAAAGCATCAAAAAATGACTCAATTCAAATATGAGATGATATAGTACTATAATATCATCAACCAATAAAATTTAGACATGTTTTATGTTTATTTTAAACCTTATCATTTTGATTTATCATTATTTAATCTATTTAATTTTTTTGGGGTAATAATATTCTAATATTTAACGTGGTCTAAATACTAAATTATGTTATTTGAATTTTCTATAATTTGATAAATTATTACGTTTTAGACCTTATATTTTTTAATTTTTAATTTTTAAATATTTTTGATATTTTTAAAAAATTTAATAATATGTTATTTTTATAAAATATCAATATAGTCAATTTTGACACTATTCAATTATTTGAATTTAAATTAAATTCACACAGAAGATATATTCATACCAAAATATTTAATAAATTCGTCACTTTTCATATTAATCTAAAAAATTCATGGATCTTATTAATTTTTTCATATAACATTTATTATAATATTTTTGAAACCATTTATTTGATATTTCCCTTAATAAAATAATTACTACAACATTTTTGAATAATTATTTAATATAATTATTTCTTGCATAAAAAATAAAAATAAAATAATCTGATTAAGATATGTCTAATATCTTCCATAATAATACTTTTACTTGAATTTATCATCTTAAAATCACAACATTTAAATTGTTATATTCATTAAATTATGAAGGTGACAACTTTGACATCATTTAAAATAAAATAATATAAGTGCCATAATCGCATTTATAAGGCACAAAATGGTCAAATATTATACCATTGGATGATTATTGTTTACATTTACACGACCAATATTTTTTGGTCAGGTGTTTGTGCTTCTTATGTTCACTATTTCTTTAATAAAAACTGTATTATTTATTTTTCACTAAATAAACAATTTCTGCATCACTATTGTGTCACTATTAATGATAATTTTAAAATCCCTAAAAATTATAAATAAATTTATATGATGTAGATAATTTTATTAGATTCTTGGTGACTATTTATTTTCGATTTTTTATTAATTTTATCAATAAATTAAAATTGATGCACTTATAAGATATAAGAGAGTGACATGTTGTCACATTCGTTGGTTTCAATAATAATTACATCCTTTTCACCGTCCAAATTCCATGAAATGAATCTATTCAAACCCTTAGGTGATATTGGTAGTCTTTAATTCATCCAATAGAGTTTTTTCAGGTGTTACTGTAATTTTATAATCTTATTTTTACTCTTAATCACCCTATTTACCTTTAACTGTAGTAAATAAAAATTATCGTAATTACAATTCATATTATAAAGATAATAGAATTAACCTATTAAAATAATTTTGACCCACTGAATTCAAATATGAAATCAATTTTTAAAAATTTAAAATATAGAAGTTTCAGTAATTAATTTAAAATTAATCTCGTTGATAAGAAAACAGGTTTTAAAAATTAAAACATTGCCAAAGATTGAAATGTTTGTAGCTATGAATTCAATGTAAAATTAATGATAATTACTTACATTATATTAAAGGGTAATAATATATTATATTTATACTTTAAAACCATTAAATTTTATAATTTAACCATATAAATCATCTTGATGATAAAAGTTGATTTTAAGATAAATTTAGCATATTTTTACTTTTCATCAAAATATGAAATTTAACAGAAAAATATAAAAAATTTATCAAAAGTAAATTTTAATATCCTTATTGAAATAAATAAGTTCATTATGTCTAATTGAACTTATAAACATGTCAAAAACTATATTCAATGTGGGTGCGCCCTCAACAGGTGACAAAACAACATATTTTGAAAAATAGTTATTTTACGCAAATAAATTATTTTGTTCTCAACCCACGTTCTAGAATATGTGTAATATGAATCATTATGTAATAAAATTGAATAAATAGTTAATAATATTCATAACATCTAGTTCATAAAAATATATAGTTGTTTAGTGAAACTCGGTATTGCATACAACACAAGTTATTGAGGAAGGTGTCTCTTGCATGCAAAACACAATCCAAGAATAGTGATTGCGTATTCTACACGTAAATATGGTGTTCAATTTAGATAAAGCTAATCATGGTAAAGCATTAAACACAAGATATAAAATAATTTAAAAATAACATTTCTCATAAAATATTAGGGTGTTATATTCTACCCCCTTCAAATGAATTTCGCCCTCGAAATTCTTCGAGGTTATAAATGGTTAACTACTGGAAAGTTTCATTCATAGAAACTCACATCGTAAAAAGGAATACTAAATCTTAATTTTGATCACTAAAGTATGAAATGTAACAATTACCCAAATTAGCTCATCAATGGGTTTCCAAATAGGAGATCATAGGTGAAAATATGGATATGGAAGACAAATCTATCCAATATGTTCTGATGGAGAGTGGTAGAGAACATGGATATGAAAAATCCAAAAATCAAAAAGCCATAAATTTTTGATGATCTAAGGTACCATCTGATTCATCGGATATAAGGGTACTAGGAAAACATTTTTGTTTTTCAAGATCATTTCCCTAAAGTTGAAGAATTTGAATTTGATGAAATACTTACTTGATTTTGGTACAATCTCACCGTTAGTCGTTCCTTAAACAATTTCCACTTCATATCTTAAAGAAATGAAGTTGAATTTTTTATTCGTGAAGTATTAGCAGATCATCTGATAGAATGATGGGTTATTCCATCTTTCTCAAAGAAAATGTTAACAAAATTTATTAAATATACATAAGTCTATATATGGTGATATTAATCATATATGGATCCATAAATGGATTTATACTTTATATATACTACCACTTAATAGAATAATACTAATTTCTACTAACTAGGGACTTCATGTAGGCCAGTGGTAAGGGATAAATGCCTATCGCACATCGGTTGTGGGTTTGATTCCTTCATACATGTCCGACGCGACGGGTTGTCGCCCATCCTACAAGTTGTCCTTTACAACTATAATACTATCTGATGTACAACTTAATCTATTCTATTCTTTAGGCATATCCAAAATAATTCTGTCCAATCTCATAGTATAAAGAAAAAGATTACTAGAGAGGTCATCTACCAAGCATGTGAATATCATCATTTATCCCCCATATATCACAACATATATATTGTTGGTCAAATTTTAAACATTTGAGTACCTTAATCATGTATTCTCTTGAAACAATAATTACCATAGGACATTAGAGAAAACATGAATGGTGTCAAAAGTTAACTATTTACACATACTAAAATCCCAAATTTTCTATATACTAAAACCATGATGTCAATTTGTCCTTAGATCAGTCATGAGTTCATTAATACTATCAAACATATTATTTTCTTCTTATCCCTTCATAATGCACATATCATCTTCTTTCCAAAAATATTTCAATCACTTTTCTTGGTTACCATTACCATATAATTATTCAAAAACACAATGGACCAATACATAGATATTTCAATATACCATAAAAGTACCTCAACAAAATTATTCTTGAATTCCTGTACATAAGACTTTCAATCCATCCTATTTAATTATTTTCATGGAATATTTCCTTCCTCAATTTATAAGTAACCTCTTAGGTCATGGCATTGAGTTGGGTAATTCCCATGTTCTCCATAGATAAGACATTGAACTCCATAATAGTCTCTCACTCTATTCCCCTTTTCCCCATAGATATAACATCTTCCCCTCCATTTGAGGTATTCCTCAAGGTTCTTCTTCCCTTCTTCTAGATATGTTGAAATATTAAACTTCCTTCCTCTATGTTCCTATCCATCAGAACATGAATAAAAGTCCATGTTCCTCTTATTTGATGACTTAGAAATATCACTAAAGTTCACCTTGTTAATCATATATCATGATGAATAATTTGACATAATCATAATATATTTCTCTCTAGGCATTACATAATTTCATTGCTCATAGTCACCAATTTTTCCATCAAATTTAATGTTAACCCAATTCTATCTGGTTCCCTCCATTAACTAAAACAAGATACCATTGTGTAAGAAACTGTTAAAATAATGAGGAACCACATAATCATAAAAAGTCACTTATGGGATGTCTAACTTAGCACACATTCTTTAATCCATGACACCTTAGGTTCACCCTAGTTTATTCATGATCATCAACATAATTCTAGGACAAAAACCTATAGTTATAGTAAACCATAAGAACATCCCAAGACATACCATAAAAATATTTCTAGGGATCTCGCTAAAGTTTTCACATCCATGACTCCAATGGTTAACTAAACCTTTGCTCTAATACCTACTATAACAGTCTGTAATTATTTCCTGTAGACTAGAATAGATACCTATTAGAGCACTCAATGGGCAGATACCCCCCCTGGGTGGGACACACCACCATCCTTAGTGGCATCCATTTGCACATGAAGCACTTGGGTGGAGAGCCATGCTTCGTCCAACACTCACACATGAGAGTTCCCAAGGATCAGATTCATTCCTACCTCATCTACAATTATACCAACTATAACGACCCAAATCTTGATGTACATCAACATTACATTACATTCATGGAATACTAAATACATAACAAAAACAGACACCCAATGACCGTATTAGTTTAGTGTCTTTGGAAACTCATATAAAAATCGTCAAATCATGGTGAACGATTTTCAAAATCTCCCATAAGGATCTTCATCTTCTGTTTTCTTACCTAAAACAATTCTTTATATCCTGGGGAAAAGAATACATAAAATGGGTGAGCTCAAATCCTTAGTAAGGGAAAACATGGAGAACATAAAACAACCCATAAACATTTGAACATAAAAACATGAACATAAAACATCAAAACCATGAGTAAGGACATAAATCTTGGTAGTACATAAGGCATAGATCATAAAGGAACATTACTCATGATAAAATAGCATGGGAATAAAACATGGAATTGTGGAAAACCATTAATCAAGTGATATAATTTACATATTATCCATGGAATTGTAGTCAATACCATCATAGTGGACAAAGTCCATTACTGAACCGGGTTTACTTGTCGTTCCAACCCTGTATTACTGAACCAGATTCACTTTCTATTCCATCCATGTCTATCTCATAAGATATAAATCGTTACCCAATACATTGTAGGGAGATATAGGTCCCACCCATCTCATAATGAAATCAGTTTTTCATGTGCCACAAAATAAACATAAATCAATCATCAAAACCCAACGAATAAAATGGGATTCATAAACATCATCCCATCATAACATAATCCCTAAATAACGATGGATATAATTTCATCATAAAAAAAAATAAAACCATGTAAATAATAGATACATTATGTTTGAAACATAAACCTATTAAAGAATATTATCATAGATGGAAAATAGTTTTGATAAAACACTTGAAATGAATTCTTAAAGAAAATAACCTTTCTTCTACAAAATCATTTTCCTTTCAGAAAATGACACACAATTTTAAAATAAAAGGAATTTATTGAAAATAATCATTAAATATTATAGAGTGTGCTTCATGAAAAAAAGGTGTTGGGAAATCATAAAAATCCGTTCATTCTCTATAGTTTAAAAAATATTCTTCTCATACTTTTGCGGTAAAAGTCAAAAAGTACATTGTCTGGTAAACACAAGAAAGATTCCTTCCATTCATCGTAGTAAAAATAAAAAAGGGGTAAGAATGACTTTAAAAAAACATGTATGAATAGTGATCATTTTATGAAAACATTTTTTTTTCAAAAAATGGACATTGATGATAAATATAACCCCAGTGAATACTTACGAATAAACAATCTCAGATAAGAACGAGATTGGAATATTTATCCCTTACCTTATGTCCAATTTCATCTGTATATGCCTGAGACTCCTTTATAGTGGGTTTAAAAAATTATTAATGTATAATAGAACCATAATAATATTTATGATATCATATATGATTGACTTGTGACATTATATTACCCATTCTTTTTTCAATTCAATGTTAAAGCAGCGTTTTGGGTAAAATCATTTCATTTATCCTACGTGTTTTGACTTGTAATTTTTCATATGATTACTTAGATCATGATTAATTAATTAAAAAATGTAAAACATGATATATATATATATAATATAATATATATTCAGAATATGCATATATATAATAGATCGATAAATGGAATGAAATACACTGTTCATGAAGACGGTAGGTCGTACGTACGCAGGAACGTTGTTTTTGTTTTCTTATTAAATTGAATGGAAGTAAGTGAATAACATATAAATAAATCCATTATCATTATTATTTCATATATTTCATGATTATTTATTATATATACTTTATAATCATTCTGGAATGGTTAACATGGAGAATGAATCTCATCGCGTTGTGGAGACGGTAATCTGTTCTTACGCACGAGTGATGATATCATTCTCATAATTTATAGAATGGAATTGGATTGGATGATATAATATCATAGAATCAGTATGATGTTATAATAATCTATATATTTGTAATTTCCACCAATATACCCATCCAAGTTTATTGGTTGTCGAAAAATAGATTACACCACGGTGTGGAGACGGTAATATGTACGTACGCACGTGCGGTGATTTCGTTTTCTATAGGATGGATTTAAGGTGAGATAGGGTTGTTTCATTTTTATAATAACATATCCGTATATTAATTATATTGATTTTATTAATTTATGATGAAATAACTAAATAAGTGGAAGCAGAATAAGAATGAAACTTGAAGGAATCTATAGAAGAGATTAGTTCTTCCTCGACGTGCCTCTTTTAATCATCCTCTTAGGGAACACGAGTTTTTCTTTTGAGAAGACATGAAACTCTATAATATTACTAGGGAGTTTGAGAATAAGAATTGGTATGGGTTGGCCATGCATGAAGAATTAAAATGGAGTTAAGATAAGAAGGAGGTGGTGCCCTTTTATAAGAGAGGAGAGGGGCACTTTTGGAAACCTCAATAATATTAATTTATAATTAATTCAGATTCAACATAAAAACCTCCAAAAATAACTCAATTATAAGATTAGATGATATAGTATTTTAATCTCATAATCCAGTAAAATTTATACATGTTTTACGTTTATTTTAAACCTTATCATTTTGATTTATCTTTATTTAATGTATTTAATTTTATTTGCGGTAATAATATTAAATTTTTTAAATTGGTATTAATAATTACTTATGTTATATGAATTTTCCGTAATTAGAAACATTATTAGATTTTAGAACATATAGTATTTAATTTGTAATTTTTAAATATTTTTTCGATTTTTAAACAATTTAATAATATGTTATTTTTATAAAATATCAATAGTATCAATTTTGACACTATTCAATTATTGGAATTTAAATTAACTTCACACAGAAGATATATTCGAACCAAAATATTTAATAGATTTATAACTTCCCATATTCATCTAAATAATTCATAAATCTCATTAATTTGTTCATATAAGATTTATTTTAATCTTTTTAAAACAATTTATTTGATATTTCCCTTAATAAAATAATTACTACAACATTTTTGTTTAATTATTTAATATAATTATTTGTTGCATAAAATTTAAAAATAAAATACTATGATGTAGATAAGTCTAATATATTCAATAAGAATACTTTTAATCGAATTTATCTTCTTAAAATTACATAATTTAAATTGTTATATTTATTAAATTATAAAGGTGTCAATTTTGTCATCATTTAAAATAAAATAATATATGTGTCATAATTTATTTTATAATTCTCCAAATGGTGCAATATTAGACAATAGGATTATCATTGTTTACATTTACACGACCAATAATTTTTGGTCTGGTGTTTATGCCTTTTATGGTCACTATTAGTATAATAAAAATTGTATTATTTAGTTTTCACTAAATAATCAATTTCTGCATCACTAGTGTGTCCTCATTAATGGTAATTATATTATCCCTAAAAATTATAAATAAATTCCCATGATGTATATAATTTTATTATCTTTTTTCTGACTAATTTATTTCAAAGTAATCTGAAGATTATCACTAAATTAAAATTATTACGCTAATAAGATATAAGAGAGTTACATGTTGTCACTTTCTTTGGTTTTAACAATAATTACATCATTTTCATGGTCAAAATTCCATGAAATGAATCTATTCAAACCCTTAGGTGATATGGGTAGAATTTTATTCATCCAATAGAATTTTGGCACGTGTTATGGTAAATTTATTATCTTATTTTTACTCTTCATTACCTGATCTGCCTTTAACTATAGTAAATAAAAATACTGTAGTTACTATTCATAATATCACAAAAATAAAAGTAACATATTGACATAATTTGTACCCACTGAATTCAAATATGAAATACATTTTTCAAAATTCAAGACACAAATGTTGAAGTAATTAATATAAAATTAATCTAGTTGTTAAGAAAATGGGTTTTAAATGTTAAAACATCGCCAAAGATTGAAATTTTTTTAGCTATGATTTCAAGGTAAAATAAATGATAATGACTAAAATAATAGTAAAGGGTGAAAATATGTAATATTTATACTTTTAAACCATTAAATTTTATAATTTAACCATATAAATTATCTTGATGAAAATAGTTTTTTTTAAGAAAAATTTTGCATATTTTTACTATTCATCAAAATATAAATGTTAGCAGAATAATTTAAAAAATTTATCCGAATTAAATTTTTATATCCTTATTGAAATAAATAAGTTTGTTTTATGTAATTGAACATATAATAGTTTCAAAAACCAGATTTAAAGTAGGTGCACCATCAAAAGGAGGCAAAACTACATTTTTTAAAAATACTTATTTTACCCAAAAAAATTATTTTTTTCTCATACCATGTACTATAATATGTGTAAGATTAATTATTATGTAATAAAATTTAAAATTTAGTTAATACTTTTCATATTGGCTAGTTCATAATAATTTATCATTGTTTAGTGATCCTTGGTATTGTGTACAACACAAGTTATTGAGGAAGGTCTCTCTTGCGTGCAAAACACAAGAAAAGAATAGTGTTTGCGTATACTAAAAGCTAATACGATGTTGTGTATAGTGAAAGATAATCTTGGTGAAGCGTTCAACACAAGACATCAAAGAAATTAAAAATAATATTTCTCATAAAATCATCGGGTGTTATAGATACCAACTATAATGAACCAAGATTTCCATTCATAGATATTAAATATTTTTATATAAATATTCAACACATATAAACAATTCATGCCCTAGATCCATAAATAATTTGTGACATTGGTAACTAGAAAAAGAATATTCTAGTTTCATTAATGATCTTCAATATATCCTATTGAGTTGATTTCATATAGTTCAATTCATAGACATACCTTACATAAAACCTTTCTTCATAACCTGTGGAAAGGAAAAAATATTAAATGGTGAGATCAAGTGGTCAGTAAGGGTAGACTTGGGGGATATCAACTTAAATATATCATAAGTTTATTAGAACATGGGAGTAACATTTTAAAACCATTACCTGAGTATTATAAATCATAATCATAAGTTATGGAATGAATCATGGTATTTCATAAGACATGAATAATAAAGGAGTCAAAGAAAAATATCTATGAGAACATAACATTGGTATAAGACATTGAGATTTGTCCTATATATATATAATTATTAATAAGTATAAATAGTAAAATGTTCACTCTTTATGTTATGAAAATGAAATAAATCAATATTATACACTTTTTTTAATGATATTAGGTCCATGAAAATTCCTATAGACATGTAAGAAGTTCCACACATAACCATATGGACAAGAAAGTATGTCCAAGCATAAATATATGGTCATGAATGGCATACCCAATCTTAATACTATGGACATGAAAACCAATTACAAAAAAATGATATGAATTTGAAATTATTTTAATGGATAAAATATTTACTCAAGAGTTATCCAAATTTAAATAATGCATTAGAGATAGATATAGGTCCCACCCATAACATAATTAAAATCATACTTACTCTTTCCACAAGAAAATAAAACATTTATCATATCCTAACCCATGAAATGAGATGAGAACCATCCACATCGTATTATAGCATTATCTATGGAAATGAAACAGTTTCAATAAACATGTCTTCATATACCATAGCATAACCTATGGAAAAGGAACGAGTTACTTCATAATTATTATATAATAAACATAAACCATGCTTATAACAAATAATTATTGTACAAATGAATCTTATCCAAAATAAATATTAATTAACCTCAAAGGATATCATAATATATGCAAAATGAGTTTGAATAATCACTTGGAACATTTATTGAGGAAAATAATAATTCATCAAAGGAAATAATATTTTTTATAATATAAATTTACAAAATATTATTGAAATATTTTTCAATGAAAATATCCTTTGTAAAATAAAATGAAATGTCACGAAACGAATCTGGTCACCACCAATACCGGCACCAAACCTATCCCTTGCCAATTTTCGAAGGGTGTTCCCTATCCCCACGGGAGAGTACAAGTTCCCGGGTATCATTAATTTAGGTTTCGGAATGATTTACCTGATTATGAAAGCATAAAACATTACAAACAATCCAAAATATAAATCTGAAATTATCGAGACAAACAAGTCTTAAGGAAAAACCAGAACTGAATAATTTGAACAAAAGACAGTACAAGTGGTACAAATATAAATATATACTATATTAAGATATCCCCATGGACTCCACACTATCAGGGTTCATCACCCACAAGCAGTCTCCCCAACTCCGCACCAAGGATGGGAACTTACACCCCAAATCGCCACCACAGAAAGCCTTTCCTTTACCCGAGTCAAACATAACCAAGTATAATTACACACAAGGGATGTAAGTAGGGTTTGATCCTAATCCCAATAGGATAACTCCCAATTATTTAAACTTTCATGAAATACATGGTGAAAAGAAAGTAGTTTTAATATGAAAATAATAGCAGTGATAAATTCCAAGATACGTAACCTTCAATTGAAAACTATTTTCAAACTAAATCATTCAGAATGTTAAAAAAGATAAATAATAAATATTGGATATTTTCATTAAATTCCAAAAACACCCTAACACTAGGTAATATACCACAATTCCAATTTTCAACAAAATCGGGAACACCCCTTGGCACTAGCTTGTCTTGGGCCCTATGTACATCGTACCTCGGTGTAAAGTTACCATAGAAAAATCTGTTCTCATGCATGATCCACTAGTATTTAACATACCCATAACCTAGTGGTCCCCAATAATTATCCATATAGTTTAGTTATAGTTTTCTTCATCCAAATTCCAAGCCAAACAGGGACAAAATCCATATAGTTCACTAGTTGTACTAGTACAAATCCTCCCACCGAGGTACTCGGGCTTCCCCATATGTTCTCAAACAATATCCGAAAGATACATATATCCCATTTCATATAAAACATCACTACTTTTCAAATAAAAACATTACATTAGCTCTACACACTTTATCCAACTTAAATCACACAACAAAATATTTTTATTTTTTTTACAAACAACTTCACAAAAACTAACAATGTTTTGCACACAAAAATCCCCTTTAAAACCCAAATTTGAACACTGTGTGCAAAATAATATTTTCAAAATTATAATTTGAAAACCTAAAAACATTAATATGAACCCATTACATAATTTATAAAACAATCCCAATAAGAATCACATAGAATAGCCATGTAGAACACCCAATTTGACACCAAACTGGTACTCAAAAAAACCATTTACTTAACAAACGTCAACCAATACCAATTTTTCAAAAACAAAAAAAGGAGAAGAACATTGAAAAAATTATTTTCATCCATAATAATGTTCAATAAAATTTATTAAATAATTATAGGGAAGACCGTAAGGAACCAATACAATAATTATATGAAAACCCCCCAATTTCACCAAAAATTGGCACTTAAATTTAGATTTCTTTATAATTCCTACTAAAACCCATTTTTCCAAATCATTCAAATTAAATAAACATGAAAATACCATAAACATAGCAGCTATGTCACAAATATTTCATTCTAAAAGGAATCACCTACCAAATAAAAGGAACTCGTTGAATTAGTGTGCAAAAATCTTGTCGCACCACCGCCACACCAAGAGCAAATTATATAGAACCTAAAACCAAAAGAATTGACTAAGAAAACACAAGGTTAAACACAAGGTTCAAATCCATACACCCTAGTCCATTGGGACATCATGTAAATTTAAAGAACCTTCATGGAAAAGGGAGGAAATAATGAGGAGAGACACTTACTTGAGATTATTTGAAGTTACTCCACCAAACCCCCCTTCAAAATTGGGTTTTAAAGGGGTTTTGAGCAACTTTTAGGGTTCAAATGGATGTTAGGTTCTATTAGATGGATTAAGGGTCTAATTATAAATTTTAATGGAGGTACACGAGTAAGAACTGAGAGAGTAATGAAGGAAAAAAGTTACATCTTCAAATCTGGGTAATTTGAGAAACCCTATGAAGTTCGGAACTAATTTGAGATGAATATGAGATCCAAAGATGGGTAAAAGAGGATGAGCGCGCATATGGGTTCAGTGGAGTTGGGAGACACTTTGAATCACTGAAAAATCCCTAAAATTGTATAAGTTATTAATTAATCATTTTTTAAACTGGAAATGTGGTTACGGGCTGGACCAATTTCTTAAATAAAAACTGAAATTCACCAATATTATGGAATCATAAATAGTCCAAATTAAAATGGTGGTGTTAATTGGTTAGGGGAGGCCATTTATGAATTGGAATGAGTAAAAAATATTAAAAAATTAATTACTTATAAAAGAAACATAATTGGTTTTTAAATCTAGAAATGGACTCACGGTTTGGCTCAAATCATGAAAACTCACCCTTTCCTCCAAAAAAGTTTGAAAACCCCCAAAAGAAAAACTTAATGGAAATATAATTAAAATTTCCTTTAAAATAAGTCATGGATGTGACAATTATCCTGACCATGAAAGACTTCCCACCCTAGAAATTCAACCTGAAGCTTGATTGGAAACAAGAACGGGTACTCTTCCTCGACCCTTGACTTCCACGCCCGTGTCTCATGTGCATCATTACCACACTGCCAACAAACCCAGACCAACAAAATTCACTTCCCTCAAAGCACCTTCTCTTGGGAGTCCACTATTTGCATCAGCCGCTCAAGAAAAGACAAGTCAGACCCTCTCTCCAGTTCATCCCAACTCAGCACATGGAATGGATCCGGGATGTATTTTTTTAATAGGGAGAAATGGAGGAAAGCATTGATAGATGTCAATTGAGAAGGTAAATCCAACTTTTATGCCACCTTTCCAATATGCTCTGTAATCTCAAAGGGCATGACATACTGCATTGTCAGCTTCCCTTGCTTCCCCAATCAACGATGGACCAAAAGAGGGGCCACATTCAAGAATAGCCTTTCACCCACAAAAAAATCTAGGTCTCATTGCCTCGGATCAATATAAGATTTATGGAAACTCTGAGCTATTAAAAAATGCTTCCTGATCAACTTGACCTTCTCAGACATCTCCTGCACCAGACTCGGCCACAATAGTGAGGTCTCAGCTACATCACCCTAATATAGAGTGGAACGACAAGGCTGACCACAAAGCACCTCAAAAGGATCCATTCGAATTGATGATTGGTAACTATTATTACGAGAAAACTCATCCAACCCCATATGGATGTCCTAGGAACCTCCAATGTCCAGGACACATGTACATAGCATGTACTCCAAAATATGATTCACCCGCTTAGTCTGACTACCCATCTGAGGATGGTATGTCGTGGTCATCTTAATCTGAGACCCTAAGGCCTTCTGAAGGCCTTCACAGAATCGAGAAGTGAAATGTGGGTCTCTATCTAAGACAACTGATGATGTCACACCATAGATTCCCACCACCTCTTGAAGTTATTAACATCCCAACTCATCCACTTTTGTTGTATCTCCGATCAGAATGAAGTGGGATGATTTGTTCAGACAATCAATCATGACCCAAATGGAATTCTTACCTCTAGGTGTATGAGGTAATCCAACAATTAAGTCCATGGAAACCTCGTCCCACTTCCATGTAAGAATGGGTAATTGTTGGAGATAACTAGAGGGTTTTTGATGCTATGCATTCAAATGTTGGCTTGTCTAGAATCTTGACACAATGTCTGCTACGTCTCATCTCATACCAGGCCACCAGAACATCCGACATACATCATAAAACATCTTCATAGAACCCAGATGGACATCCCACTAAGACTTGTGGTTGTCCTCCATCACCACCTTCTATAAAGTTAACTACACTACTGAACGAACCTAGAATCAACAGATACCCTTGGGATATGACAAAGAATCAGAGGATATCTCGCCACCATGAATAAACTACATCGATCACAGAAAAATCTCATCACTAGGTTGTTCCTTAGGAATAAACTCTAACAGAAAAGGATTCATCTTGACACTCTCCAAGAATGCACCTCCACATTGCTCCATGTTCTCCACAATCATCTAATAAAAGACCCTCATCAAAGTCCAATCATCACTAGACATCCCCAAAGCCTACACTGGAACTCTTCTACTCAATGCATCGGCTAACACATTACCCTTTCCTAGGGTATATACAAATTTCAAAATCAAACCCCTTCAAGTACTCAATCCAATGACGTGGCCTCAAGTTGAGGTCCTTATATGAGAAGATATAGGCCAACCTTTTATGATCAGATTAGACCACAAAATTCTCCCAAAAGAGGTAGTGACGCCATGTCTTCAATGAATGCATCCTTGCCACTAACTCTAAGTCATGGGTTGGGTATTTATTTTTGTGTGTTCAGAGTTGGTGAGAGCCATACGCCACCACGTGATAATCCTTTATAATAACACACCCAAGGCCCATTCCCGAAACATCATAATAGACCACATTTCCTTTTCCAGCCTCTGGAAAAATCAGAATGAGTGTGGTAGTCAACCTCTTATTTTTCTCCAAGAATAATGCCTGACATTATGGGACCCATAAAAACTTCACCCCATTATGAGTGAGCATGTTCATCGGTGAAGCGAGATGAGAAAAATCACGAAAAAATCGTCTGTAATAACCAGCCTGGCCAAGGAATCTCCTGTTCTCGAAAACATTGTTTTCCTACTCCCATGAAATAACTGTACTAATCATTATAGGGTCTATTGAAACCCCCAACACAGATATCACATGCCCTAGAAAACTCACTTCTCTGTTCTATAAAGTTCACTTTGACAACTTTTCATAGAAGTAGTGATCCCACAAAGTGCCCAATATTACCCTCATGGGATATTTGTGTTCCTCCTCATAGTCAGTGTATACTAGAATGTCATCCATGAATACCATAACGAAATAATCCAAATACTGATGCAACACCTTGTTCCTTAGTTCTACAAAAACCACTGGAGAATTGGTCAATCCAAAGGGCATGACCAAATTCTCAAAATGGACGTACATACTTTAGAAGGCGGTCTTTGGGATATCAGACTCCTTCACCCCAGGTTGATGATACCCCGAACACAGTTCTTTCTTTTAGAACCACTTTTCCCCCTTCAAATTATCAAACAAATCATCTATTCTAGGAAAAGGTTATTTGTTTTTAATTGTTACCTTATTCAGATCTTGGTAGTCAGTGTACAACCGGAGAAATCCATCAGCCTTTTCTTGAACAACACAAGAGCGGCCCAATGAGAGATGCTTGAGTGAATGAATCCTTTGTATTCTAAGCCTTCCAGAAGTATATTTAGTTACCTTATCTCGGTGGGGGCCATACGATATAAGGGAAGATATATTGGTTGTGTTCCCAGTGCCAGATCAATCGAAAACTCCACATCCCGCTCCAGGGTAAAACCTCATAAATCATCCAGCAAAACCTTTGAAAAGCCATTCAATAAATGAGTTATTAAACCTTCTGGGGAAATACCATCATCCTCTAGAACGAGGGAAGATAAATGGAAGGTAATACTTCACAAATCTGGAAGTGGAGGTCTTGCATGACATGACCGAGGATCCCATTCTCCCCGAAAAACCTAACGACTAACATCTGGTGTCGTAAAACTCACTCACCACCTATAGAAATATATGTGTACCTGAAAGTGTACTATGAAATCCATTAAATTTATTATTTCAACAAGTTCCATATCTAGAACTAGGAGGTCCCACTCTATTTCAACCCCTGACACAGAAATCGCACATGAGGGGCACCAGAGGCCCTGCTCATTCTTCTTTCCCAACGGTTTCACCAACTCCATCGACAAAGAAATCAACTCAGTTGGAAAATTCAGCATGTCTTCAAAATAGGAAGAAATAAATAAAACAGAGGCACTAATTTCAAAAATATTTATAGCTGTAGAAGATGTGAACAGAACGATACCTAGAACTGTTTACGGTCCCACCTATGATCCTTCTGGTGCCTAATCCACTACATGGAGAAGTCTGGTCTCTTCCTAAGGACAACCTATTGTATTTGGTTGTGCCCTGAACTAGCTCTACCAGGAATATGACCCATCCATACCACCATTTCCACCAAAAAGAGATCCCACGGTCCTCGATGGCTCGGACTGTGTAGGCACTCCTCTTGAAGCGAGTAACCCGGATCTACTTGGAAGTGGACGTGCCACCACGCAGAAGCGCTGTAAATACCCCAAACCTCCACACTAGTAACAAGGCGTAGGTGGAAGTGGTCATACTGGTCAGATGTGCACTGGAATCCCACACTAGAGGCACATGACTGATCTCACATCAGACGCTGTAGAGGAAAATTGCTTGGAGGAGTGGCCTGAACTACCACCTCCCTTCTTCACATGATCTTCCTGCTTCCACTTCTTCTTTGAAAATCTACCACTTCCCACTACTTTCACTATCCCAGAAAACCCAACCCTACCTTTACGGCCAGTCTCCACCAAACATTCCCAATCAACAACCTTTACATAGTTCCTCAACTTGAACGAGAAAACATGGGACTATATCTCTGGTCGCAAGACATTCTCATACCTCTGAGAATTCAATTGTTCATTCGAGATGATTTCAGGGGAATTCAAAACCTACTCAGTGAAACTATTGGCTTAATCCATCACATAAAGATTCCACAGAACATGGTCCATGAAATCTCAGGACCTGGAATATGCCAAAACCTTAGGGTAATACTGTTCATTGAGGATGACCTTGAAATTTCCCTAGTGCATCTTCCCATTCTTCCCAGTCTAAATCACTGACTCCCACCACATACGGCTTTGAACCTCCAATAGAAAAGAGGAACAGTTCACTCTAATCTTCATGTGTGTTACACAAAACTCCAATATACACTCGATCTTCTCGATCCATTACTTTTCTTATTGGGGTTATGAGCTGCCTCGGATGGTAGGAGGTTTGTTTTTCAAAAACTCCGGTGATTTATCTTTTATAGAACTCATATCTTCTACCCTAAAAGGAATAGTAGTAGGATCCGATCCCTGTCCCGGAGTTGGATAGCCTTGACCATAGCCTCGACTAGCCACTGATCGATCAGTGTGGGAGAACTCTCTCTGGCTTCCTCCCAAGGGAGGGTGGGAGCTTTCCAGGGAAGCATGTTACTACAAAATGCAACAATCTCAAAGCAATATTCAATACCAAAATTCTGAAAATATTAATCAAATACATAATATATAAATAATCTAAAAACATATCAGTAATAGAATAAACAACTACTCAACCCCTGCCTGATGATCACGTGTTGTCTGCAGCCCACACGTCTCACATGGAAGTGAAGTCAATAAGACAATTCCAACGTCCCCTGGTGACTCATGATATGCCACGAGGGGTGTGGCCTAGGCATACTACTCATGATTGAAACCCTGATCCCTGACAGTCTTATCTCATGTCTCTCCCGACTCATCCAAAATAGTTATATAACCCAAAAACACAGGCCTCCTTTGATTCAATTTTATCACGAACCAAATATGGTCACCACCAATACAGGAAAAAATCCCGGCCTGTGGAAAGGCCCGAAGGGAGTTCCCTATCCCCAATGTAAGGCACAAGTTCTTGAGTATCGTTAATTTAGGTTTGGGAATGATTTACCTAAGTATGAAAGCATTAAACATTAAAAACAATCCATAATATAAATAATAAGTTTTCAATCCAAACAAGTCATAAGAAAAAACCAGAACTGAATACATAGGTTTGAAAAAATACAAGTGGTCATAATAAGAATAAAGACAGTAGAAAGTCCGCCCCATGGACTCCACACGACCATGGGTCATCACCCACAAGACGTCTCCACAACTCTGCACCAAGGATGGGAACTAACACCCCGAACCGCCACAACCCAAATCCTTTCATTTACCTATATCAAACCCAACCAATTGTACATAAACTCAAGGGGTCTATGTAGTGTGTGTGTCTAATCCCAACAGGATACAACCCAATGATTCCAATGTGCATGGAATACAAGGTGAAAATGATAATTGTTTTAATATGCAAAGAAAAGAAGTGATAAATTCAAAGAAACATAACTTTCAATTGAAAACTGTTTTCAAACTAAAACATTCAAATTGATAATTTTTATAAAATAATACATGTTAGATACTGCAATTAACATCCACAAACACCCTAAGACTATGTAAAATTCAACAAATCAAATGAGCAACAAAATAAAGAACACCCATAGGGACTTGCTTTTCTCAATCCCTATGTACCTCGTACTTCAGTGTTATGTAACCATAGACAAATCTGTTCTCCTGCACGAGATACTAGTAAGGAACATACCCATAATCTAGTTGTACCTAATACATATATATAGTTTAGTTAGAGTTATATTTATCCAAATTCTACGTGAATCAGGGATAAAACCCATCTGATTCTCTTGTTGTACTAGTAATAATCTATCTACCTAGGTATCCTAACATCACCCTTTGTGATAAAACAATTTTAGAAAGATACATATTTACCATTTCATATAAAAAACACTACTGATCACATGAAAATAGTAAAGTATCTCTACACGCTTTATAACACTTAAATCGCACAATAAATCATTTTTATTTTTATTCAAAAAAATGCCACAAAAACTGACAATGCTTTACACACATAAATCCACATTAAAACCACACTTTGAAACCTTTATCCATAATAATATTTTCCAAATAAGTATTTGAAACAACAGAAACATTTATATTAACCGATTTTAAGAGTTATAAAACAACCCTAATAAGCATCACATTGAATAGCCATGTAAAACACCCAATTAGACACCAAATTGTTACTCAAAAAATCAATTACTTAACAAATGTCACACAAAAAAAATTGCAAAAAAAAAACCAATGGATAAGAAAATTTAAAACATTATTTTCATCCCTAATAAGGTTCAATAAAATCAACTAAATAATTATAGGGCATCCCTTGATGAACTAATAAACGAATTTTATGAAAAACCCCCCAACTTCACCAAAATTTGGTACTTAAAATTAATTTTCATTATAATTGCTTCTAAAACAAATTTCATTGAAACTTTATAATGAAATAGACATGCAAATACAGTAAAACCCGTATCTAGGTCACAAATATTGTATACCAAATGGAATCACCTACCAAATCAACGGAAACCCTCGAATCACCGTCGAAAATCAAGTCGCACCATCACCGCAGCAAGAGAGACTTAGATCGAACCTAAACCAATAATAATTGACCAGGAAGATGCATGGTTTAACCCTAGGTTCTAAACCATATGACTGATTAATTTGGGACTTCAAGGAAATTGACTAAAACATCATGGAAAGGGGGAGAAGTAAAGAGGATAGATACATACTTGATATTCTTTGAAGTTCTTCCACTAAATCCCCCTTAACAATGGAGTTAAAAAGAGGATATTAGTGCCTCGGAGGGCTATAATTGATATTATTATTCAATAGGAGGAGGAAGGGTCGAATTAGTAATTGTAATGGAGGAAAATAATTGGGAGAGTTATAAAGGAAAGAAGTTTCCTTTTCAAATCTGGCCGATCTGAGAAACCCTAGGAAGTTCTGTACTAATTCGTAATGAATACGAGCTCCAAAGAGGGGGAAAGTGGATGGGAATATGACTGGGTTCTATGATGTTGGGTGACATTTGGAATCACCGAAAAACTCTTAAAATTGAAATGGTTATTAATTAAACAATTTTTTTAAAACTGGAAATGGGCTTCTGGGATGGCCTTATTCCTTACATAAAAACCCAAATCCACCATTATTATGGATTCCTAAATGGTCCAAATTAAAATTGGGGTGGTAATTGGTTGGGGGAGGAATTTTAGGAATTGGAATGGGTGAGAAATAATAAAAACTGAAATAAATGAAATATACCTTTCAAATAAGTCATTAATTTGATATAAAATCTTTAAAATTTCAACTTCTCTGGATGGTGTAAATTACCATTCATGTCGTACAAGTTAAATGAAAAAATTATTTTCACATTTTAGTAAAAAATAACAAATTAACTACATCACAATATTACTGAATGGTTTATTTAAAAAATTATAGAATATCCAACAACATATAAAAAATATTTTATATATTTGTATAATAATTTTTAAAAACATCATGAATTTTTTTTTACAAAATATGAATATGGAAGAAAAAGGGTTTTTGACTGAAGAGATAAATAAATTAGAATTTCTATAAAACTAAATATCTCGATATCTTGGGTACAAAAAATGAAGAAAATATATAGTATAAATGCATTACATAGAAATAACTATATTAAAATAAAATTAATAAATTTATTGAAATTAATATCATATGGTTTTATCATCAGAAACTCATATATAAACGATATTGATAAATAATTTAATTATAACGTAAACCCATAAAATATTCGTAAATTTGCAATCATAAGTCCCAATAAAGATATAACCTTATATGGATATGTATCTTCCATAATATTATGAGAATTATAATTAAATAAATTCACGGTTTTCATATACATGTAATAAAAGGAACAAGTGGTGAATATGGTATGTGTCACCCAGAAATAAATATGAGAGAAAATCCCTTACCCCCTTGGAAGGATTTGGATCATAATAGAAAATAAATAATAATAAAAAATGAATAATTAAAATTTTTAAATTATTTATATTCATCATATAATATTACAACGGGATAGTATATACACCACACAATGTAAAAAAGTGTCGAATATGGCATTTCTCTCACAAATAAAAGATAGACTAGAAATCCCTTAAATTATGTTTCAACTTCCTTCATACACAATAATAACTCATATACAATAAATATAGGATTATTAATCATTTATTATAGTGTTTTAATTTTATATATCTAACCTTTTTTTATTCTCTCACGGCCTTTAATTACCCATTTATTAATAATTACTCATTAAAATCATGTTTTGGGTAATAACTTATTCATTTTTCTTGTTTGTTTTGGTTAGGTAAATATACACATTTTACATTTATTAGTGTTAAATAATATATATAATGTTAAAAAATATATAAATATAATATATATTCATTATATCTTTATTTAGAGTAATATAATTGTTTCTTAGTTAGAAAAATAATTAAACTGTTCATGGTGATGGTAGGACAAATGTACACGCGAATGTTGATTCCATTTTCATGATAGAGGGAACCAAATAAAGGTAAATAATTTATTAAAAATAAAGAATTAATTTTATTTATATATAATATTTATTAACTAAATATATTCTTATCACCTTCCATTTCACAATAAAATGGAAATCTTTTCACATCGCTTCATGGAGCCGGTAGTCCCCACATGATGGATGAGCTGCGTTATCATTTTCCAGTGGATTAGAACATAATATGCTATAAGTGAGATTATATTTAAGGAACTAATATAATATCCTAGATATCATATAAATATTTTAAATAAATCATTATTTATATCCATTAGAGGTAGTTTTGGAGAATGGGTTATATCGGTTCATGAGGTGGTAGTACGACGTAGACACAATCAATGATTTCATTTCTTAATTAATCGAAGATAAGATGGATATAGAATATAATACTAACATTAAAAAATAATATTATATGGGAAATATATATTTTATTATAACAAAAATGTTGAAGATTATTTTAAGGGGGTGGATGAAAAATAAAATAAAAACACCTAGATAAGAATGATGACCCCTCTTCAGAGAACCTCCTTATATTGACACCAAAATCATTCATAAGAGGGTTTAATAAACAATATAAGTCCATTTGGGTATTGGTATGGATCTAAGAAATATATTTTATCAGTTATTAATGGAACCAAATTCTATTCAACGTTAATTGGAGAGGATATGGGGTTCTGTTTTATATGTAGGGGAGAAGCCACACATCAAAATTTATAAAAGAAAAAGGTATACCCATGTTTTTCACCTACCTCAAGGAACCATACTAGATCATCATCAATAATAATATGAGATAAGTTCAATAAATGTGCATAAATAGTAAATTTACATGTCATTATGTCATTTTTACACTTATATTTTTAGTTTAACACCCTATAAACACGTTTTCACTTTAACAATGGTAAATAATATTTACTTCTTTTATTATTCATTATGACTCAAAAGTAAGATAAACTTATTAAGAAAATGATAATTTTTAAATTTAATTTTTTTTACAAATTTATAAAAATACAATTTAGATCAACGGTAGAATTTAATTTAAAAATAAACATGTATATGCAATGAAAAAAATGTTTTTCCAAAGACAAATATTTCAAAAGTTGAGAAAATTTGTATATCAAGATTCGATACTAATTTTTTTAAATACATATCATGGATTAATAATAATATAATTTAATTAATTATACTTTTAAACTGTTTTAAAATATGATTTAACATTTCATATACTTTAAACAAAAAGGTAGTTTTTTTATAAAAAATTGTATTTCTCACTATTCATCAAAGATATTAATTTTTTCAGAGAAATATAAAAACATAAATATAAGATAATTTTCAAATGTAAATTCAAAAAACAGATGTTAATTTTTTTAATTAAATTTTATATGAGTTTTAAAAAATTATTCTTTTATTTTTAATAAAAATAAATGAAAATCATTTTTCAGGA
Source organism: Viscum album (assembly GCA_963277665.1). Classification (NCBI taxonomy): domain Eukaryota; kingdom Viridiplantae; phylum Streptophyta; class Magnoliopsida; order Santalales; family Viscaceae; genus Viscum; species Viscum album. Next base: position 2,079,288,052 of record OY728140.1, read on the forward strand.
GAAATGTTTTTTTGAATTATTTATAGAATATACAAAAAAATATTTACTTATTTATAAATATATATTTTTATCTAAAACAATAATAATTAATTTTTGAAAATCGTTTATACATTTTCATATCTCTATGTTTAATGAAAACCTTATAATGATCGTTTTTTATATAATAATATTAAAAGCATATTTATTATCATTAAAACTCGATGTTGTGTCTAACGCATGCTACCAAAAAATTTAATTAATTTGAAAAAAAAATTAATTTTATAAAATGGTGTTAGGATAGATAATGTATAAATAATATCTTTTATGTTTTTAATGAAAAAATAACTACTTTTTTATACCACATTAATTTACCACTATTAAGAGTTTTCATATATTTGTTTAATTATCCCAACAAATAAAAATTTGAAAATATTAAAAATAACCACATTAAACATGTTTGGTTTAATTCATAATTTAAATTCAACAACTATATTGTATTCTATATTCATTAAAAATAATATACCACCTAATGGACATGTTCTTTTAATTCATCAAATAACATTCCAAATATATCTAATATATTTTCAAAAACTAAAATAACGATTTTTTATAAACATTGTAAAACTACATAAATAATGATCAAATGAAGAGTGTTATTTCTTATAATAAATAATATTTCAAGGATTATGGGTGTTCAATTTATTAAAATTTTGTTATAAAAAAATATGTACTCAACATACATTTTTGTTACCTTGAACCCTCTACTTAGTATCTAAAACTACCACCCATAAATATTTCTTTCAATTCTAAAATTTTTATTCCTAATCATGTCTTATAAGAATATATATCAAGTGATGCATATACTACTTTTATAAATTATTTTTTAAAATAATATATTCATATTTTTACCAATTATTCAATGATATAAATTTGTAAGAAATCCATTGTAATGCCTATCTATTTGATTGTATGAAATACATTAATTAATTCTACATATTATCCTACTGAGAATGTGTTTTTATATTGACTCACATTAATCAATTACACCACATTTTCTAATAAATATAATCTCAAAGATATGGTTAATTTATTATATATTTCTATATGGAGTACTAAACTGTTTAAATCTAGTATATTCTTTTTAGTTCAAAACAATATATCATCAATAACTCAAATGAGGTATTCTATTTATATGTTAGAAATTAAAAATGGAAAATATGGTAGGTATATAATCAATATAAAAATTAACCATTTATAATAAATAGAATGAGATTTTAATCTAATTTAAACTCAATCAATCACTTAAATACATTATTCCTAGAAAAACTGTAAGAAATTTAAAAACTATATTGATAAATATTTTTTTGAGGATTTTTTACACCGTATTCTTCTTTGTGTTATATTATGGATTTCTTATCCAAATTTTCCATAATAGATATTATCATATTTATAATGTTTCAATACTAATTATTATTTGATAATTATTTTATGGATGCAACATCATTATCTTTTCTCAAAACCATTCCCATTAATTATTTAAATTGTTGTACATTTTCATATTGAATTTTTATATATTAGTACAAATTGAAAGGGTTGATTATAATTTTTTATTTCAATATTAATAATCATTACATAGTCTTTACCTCATTTTCAAAATTTATTAGTAATTTTTACTTCAATTTTTAAATAATGTAATTTTGATAGATATATTTTCAAACACATATATCATTTTACTATTATGGTTAATTATAATATTATTATGAGTTTAAATTTTCATTTCAATTTATAACATTATTATTTAATATCCACAACTCCTTTTCTAATGATAACTTTACTGGTAATTAAAATATTTTCCTTTTTCTAATATTCCTTTTTTCTATTCTAACTATACACCATTTATATGAATTTAATTTATTCTACTTTTGTTTTCTCTGAATGTTTTTAAAATATTTTTTAATCCATGAAATGTAATGTTCTATTCATTGAGTAACTTTTTATATATTTTATATCATTTATGGATTATTTTTATTATATTTTTTCAAATTCATCAAAAAATTTCTCATTTACACTATATATTTAATAATTTTATATTATTTTATATGATTTAATTTTTTTGAAATTTACCATAATATAGAACATATTTTTCATGTTACTATATTGTGGGAGGTTCTATAGTTTTGAAATTACCCGTCTCTTTCCATAAAATTCAAGTGTTACTATTCTATCCAAAGTTGTATGAGTTGGAAAATTCATTCATTTTTATCTTAGGCCTTCTTATATAATAATTCATTTAGTTTACATATTTTACTTATTTTTGTAGATATAAAATCATGGGTATGAAAAAATATATGAAATTATTTTAATTATGTATAAACATGAAAACATATAAGAGGTTTTACATGATTAATTATTTTTCTGATATCAAATACTAATATATATATTTTTTACATATTATTATGATGTGTTATCACCAAAATCTATGGCATCATTCGACATAAAATAACATCCTCTAATACCCTTCTGTATTGAAATCATGTATTACATAGAATATTTTTTAAATCCTATACTTCTTTATCAATAAAATATCCGCAATAAACATTTTCAAAAACAAATTCCTTATTTGATTCATCCCATCAAAATATAATACGATCAATATTAAAATTATAAATGTTTAATATTTACATTAATAACAATAAACCCTTTATCATTATTTTAAATTATAGAATGTTTCATTATCCATTTTAACAAAATTGGTGATTCCTAATTTGAGAGTTATTAATCTTATAGCATGATATAATATTATAATGAATGTAATATATTCCTCAGTACCTTATATTGAGATATATAACTTATTTGAGAAAAAAATCAATATTTATCTAATAATTTCTTATATAAGAGAAAAAAACATGTCTCAAGGTTTATTTAGTTATTCCTGTTGCGAGTATTGTTTTAAATTTGATATATTGTCTTCAAAAAACTGTACTTTTCCTCTACACTCATTTTATTTAACATTGGTGAAATATGATTCATTATTAATTTTATTTTTAATATCTTTGTTTGGGACATATGTAAAATATTTGTAATTTCCAATAAATTATCAAACATACACATTAATTATTCTTCATAAATATTTATTGGAATTTTAAGAACGTTATTTATAAATTTTTAGAATCATTAAGCTTAGTATCACTCTAAAAAAATTTCATTTATTTTTTCAGACTAATATTTAAAAGTTTTTGATAAACCAATTTAAAACAATATATATATATATATATATTATGAACCAATGTTATTGTATTTAAATATTAAGATCCCATAAATTCTAAAAAATTTACATTACCTACCACTGATAATAATGAATCTAATAGAGTATAAATGCATAATTAATAATATATCTCAAGTAGAACATGTATTTTTATATTCAATAACATATGAATTAATAATCAAATGAATGATTTTTTTCTTTAGAAATGATTCGACACATGAATGTCTATAATGTTAAATATCAATATGTATGTAATGGTTTTAAAGTTATTTATTTAATAAAATGAAATATAAATTAACATATTTAACATTTAAAAATGCATTCAAATATTCCTGACGTGTCTCATAAGAAAATGTGCTAAAAAATAACACTATTATTTATTACTATCATCTCATATCTAAAGGGAAAACACAAGGGTACTAATTTGATGGAATTATGAAATATAATGTATTAAATGGTATTAGAAATGGGTTGGTGTGATTTCATGCAATATAACTGATATTGAAAAATCAAAAATATGTATACATTAGACTAGTACAACGTAAATTATTTTTGAAACAAGGAGTGAGAGAATAATTTTATTTGGTACATTGGAGTATTGGGAATTATATTATGATTTATTATATCAACAATATTAATCCTATATTTATATATAATATCAAAAACAGAATTTCAATACGCTACATTGAGATAATTAGACGTACCTTGGGAGAACAAGAGTTCTCATAGTGTTGTGGGTAATTTTTTTGACTAATAAATTTTTATGAAATGTTAAAACATATTACCATAGTTACATTGATAATAATTTATCAATGGAAATGTGATTTCATATTTATTTTTAATAGTATGGACTTACACTAAAAGTGGATTATAGAATTCCTAAAATAAAAAAAATGATCTGAAAAAATGATATAATTGAGAAATAATATGGTAAATAAATCATAAATCAATATGTTAAATATTAAACTACATAACATCAAGATATATTTCATATAAATACTTTAATTTTATATTAATTAATTATAATTATAAATTTTAATGATATCATATAAAAAATTACCATTAGAGGAAGAATGATTCTTAGATAGTGTTATCAATTTTTATTTTCTAATTATCCAATAAAGATTAACTAATATTTCCATTCCCCAATTCCAATTATACTCTCTAAAATACATGATCTTGTCTTCTCTATCACTTATAAATCATTCTTCCATGTTTGAATCAATACAACATTTAATGTTATCATTTATTTTTCATTATCTGTTGCACTAAATGATTCTCAAAATGGATTTTCAATACTTGAAGAATATTTAATTTGATCCATTATATTTCCAGGTGTATTTGATTTATGCATAACTTGAACTAATATAGGTCATGGAACATGTCCCATGATAAGCTAATAATCCATCCAATGGTACTTTATATATATATTTATGTAATGGTATAGTGACAAAACATCAAATGATTTCCTAAACATTCAGATTTTTTAATCCATAATAAATGTTTAAAGATTGGGGAAATTATAGTTCATTATTTCTCATAATGATTATATAGAATTTTTTTTTAAAAAAATAAACTAAAAAATTCCACCATAAAAAATTTACTTCGATAGTTCATGTCATAATAAACAATATTCATGGGTTTTTCATTAAACTTACATGTTCACATTATGTAATTATAATAAAAAGTCCTAGTTTTTTTATGTTTTTAAAAACCCTCTTTATTCATGATGCATTGATTATTATTTTGTATTTATAAATATATAATTGTATCATGTATTACTCTTAATCAACAATTGATATTTTACATTACTATATTGAAGCACATATCCGATCACATATTAGTTATTGTATTGTACTACACAGTCAAAACAGTATATAGTTTAGTGAATATAGCTAACACACCCATATATTAATAATGTGACCACTGATATCATATTTATAAAGATTTATTACAATCTTTTCCAACACTCTAATAAGTAATCATATGACATAGTGAACCCAAATTGGGGCGCATATCCCTCTGGTGTATGAATTTTGGATGGACGGTCTACAATATATGGAAGATAATTGTACTTTTACTCATACTAATGTATCATTACTCCCTCTATATTAAGATTCACATATGCATTATGATCTCCAACAATACTCAAAATTACATTCATGTAGTTTTATAATGTATTTTGAGAGACTAAATTTATTTATAATACCACAAGATAGAAAATATCAAAAATAATGTTTCTCCGTTATTCATTTACTATCACATAAATAAATAGTGTATCGAATATAAGTTTCACATAATTTAATGACCACTTTAAATTTTTAGTGGATGGACCTCATTAAATTAATGGATTTGTCATTAGTTTCTTTATAAGGCATCCCTATGACAAAAAAAATAAAATACACCTCTATATACAAATATAGTTCATTATAATAATTTATAACCACCTCAATTGTAATTCATAGTAACTTTTATTATCAATTAAAATCATATATCAAACACCATTATTAGGTTAGATTCTACCAATGATGAAATCCGTTAGATCTTGTGGAAAATTTTTAAAAGGAGGTACGGTAATTGAATTTAAAACTAATATCATGTTGTTATTATATTTTAATTACACATATCATATAATAAAAATTTACTATTTTCATAGTGGTTTATAATAAAAACATTTCTCATTATTAGTTTCCTCCATTAAGTGATTCTCAATGTAATACATAAATATATCACTTCATTTGTGAAACCATATTTATATCCTTGTTTCCTTAACAAATATTTTATACAACACCTCATCTACTTAATTAATGAATCAACTCAAATTTTACTTAATTACACCTCAAATTTTTATTTATGTATCTATATTTAAATTATTTGTTATATTATAATAGGAATCTTCTCAAAAAAGAGTATTTTTCTATTTTTAAAAATTTCTCTCAAATTTTATACGACACATAATATTTACTTCATGGTCTCATTTCATAAAATTAAATGACATCATTACCAATTTAATAATTAAATGAAATAAAATTTAAATTAAATTAATTAATATGTCCCATATAAATAAGAGTCCCACATTAAAGTAATATTTACCCCAAAAAAAACATTGAATAAAATTATTATTAATAGAGTATATTTTATATATTAATAAATTAAAAAATTCTGTAAATACACAGTAAAAATACAACACTTATAAATGAATCATCATAATTCGCCGAAGGAAATTATTAATACTACACCATGTTAAAATATTGACAACAAATCGATGTTAATTGTATCTATACATTAATAACTATATTATTAAAAATTAAAATTCATCATTATAATTTATGGTATATGGAATAAAAAAATCAATCCATAACTAGATTCTTTAATATAGTTCATTATCTCATAAAATAGTTTAATTTCATCAATGCTCATAAATTAATAAATATTTTTGTTAATAATTTTAAATATCCTTGAAATTGTTACCACCTATGAAAAAGAGAAGAAATATAAAGACAATTATAAATTTTATAATTATCAAATTTGTCCAAGATTAAATTAACCATCAATTATATAGTATATAATTTCTTATAAATAATATAATTAGATTAATTTTCATAATTGGTTTTGAGTGTTGGAATAGGTGATTCATCAATGATTCTTGACCAATGATACATCCAGTCAGATCATCTATATAAATAAAATTTCCAATTATTTACTTTATTTCACTGACTAGAAATATATAAATTATGATTTAGAATTTATTGTTTTTAATTTTAATATTTTTTATTTTTTATAAATTACAGTAAATAACTCATTGGGATATTTAAATTAACACTATATTTAATAACATTATAATTGATATTGGAATGAGGACCTGATCATTCATTAATCAAATAACTTATAAATTTTCTTACTAATAGATTCATGTGGTTTATTTTCTTATATATTACTCTTAATATTTGATTTTATTAATAAATATTTTTTGAATAATAAATTATATTTAGCATATTTAATAGATGAGTAATAATTTATTATGTTAATAACATTAAATACTCATATTTAAATTCACACAACACTATACATATATAATATATTTTCTGAATTGATATCATAGTAAAACAAAAAGATTCTATAAATTTTTTTTACATATTATTTAACTATATTGATCAATTTTGAATAGTTTATAACAATTCTAATATTATATATAAAAAAATACATTTATTTTAAATATATTTTAGTGTTACAGTTCTTATCATCATTTAATTTTTTTAGTATTAACAGTAAACCATGATTTATATTATTAGTACATATTGATTTATTAAGATACATAATGTGTTTTTCAAAGATTCCCTTGGTTACTAATTTTTGATACATTCCATCTTTTTTTTCCCATATTTTTTCTATAATTTATTGTTATGACTATTTAATTTATTTTATCTATATTGTGTTATATATTCGATAGAGGTTTTTTTTCTTTATAATTTATTTTTTTATTACTATATCAATTTTATTTTTTGATAATGAGACTATATTTACCATTTCCACTATTCCCTATGAACGTTTTATTCCTCCAATGGATATAAATTTTCGTTGAATCATCTTCTATTTTACTATGTAATTATATTTTCCAGAAAAAACTATAATTTTTCATCAATAACCATTTAATATCCTTAAAATATTTTTTAATTATGTTCTTTATTTATTCAACATCATGCAGATCATTTTTTTATATAATACTTATATATATTAATAAAAATACTAAATTTGAGAAACCATATTATTTATTAGTATTATCTGATTTAAATGGTTTGTATTTTCTATAATCACCCACATACCATATAATGAAAATATGATTCAAGAATATCTATATTAAGAAGAATAAAAAAATTAAAAATTATGACATTGATTTTTTTTTGTATTTTATAACATTAAATTTTAGAGTTATATATTTTTTAACATAATTTTATGCTCGATGGGGAAGAAATAATTTTATAACCATTAATGTCAATGTTGTATCTCTAAAAACATCCAGTAATTAAAAATTCAATTCCCAATGTTGGCTATATCGATTGAGTAATAAGGTTGATGTTATACCAATTAAGGATATTATGTGTCTAATTTTTTAAAATATATTTCATCAAATTCAAATTTTATTTTAGATGAAATATGAATATTTATTTAAATTAATATAATGTATTGAATTTATTGGTAAATGATTGAATGCTGGTTTTTTAGTTAATTGTTACTCATGTAAGATCATCATAGATTTTCATTTATATGATTTCATTTGAAATTATACTTATGAATGAACATTTATTATAGATTCATGATATATTAAGAAATTATTTTATGGAATTTTATTATGGATTTAGTATTATAATTATCTTCTTATTTAAATCATATATGTACGTATATCTACTATGAAATTTGAAATGTACCTATAATTAATATTGGGGCTCTGAGTTGGGTATTCATGGTGGTTTTATTTACATATATTAATATTGCATCTAATCCATTATCCTTACATTTTTAAAAATTATGTCAAAATTATTTATCAAATAAAAAATATGGAAAATTTTACATCCATATGATTAGGATTAAAATCCAACAATAATTTGTAACTTGATAAATTTATCCCTCACATTCAAAAAATGAATATATATTAAGATATTAATAAATTTTTATATTTTAAATGATATTTTCAATCACAATTGGAAATAATATTCAATAAGGAATCCATATAAATATTTAAAATTCATAGGCATGGGGTTGTATGTAGATTTACTTGAATTCAAGAACATCCTTATTAATATAGGTGTAACAATAGATATAGAAGTCATAATTATATTTTCCATCCTTCTATCAATTTATTATGATTATTAAAATAACATAAGAAACCTATATGATGAAAATACGATTACATTTTCTTAATTAATGAGACATTCAAAGTTAAGTTATAATAAATGTGAAAAAATATTTTCTACTCAAGTAAAATATATTATTATCATCTATATGATTATATTAAATAACATAATATTTTTCAGTAAATTTTTTATAAACAATAAAAATAAATGTGTATGAGCTAAAAGGATATAGAAATTTTATTTAGTACATCTTAAGTATTTCAATTTAAGAATTTAATAATCAAACTATCTGTTTTCCATATATTTAAATCATCAAATAAATTTTTTAAATTAAACATCTTTTTTTTAAAACATCATGGGAGTCCAATACACAAAATTTTAGGGACATGGAATCTTCCATATGATTTTTCGTTAATTTTATCATTATTAATATTTATCTTTTAATTAAATTTTTATTAAAATATAGTTTTTTAATCATAAAAATTGACTTCATTATAAATGTATTAAGAATAGTTATTTTTATGGTATTAAATCCAAAATTTTATTATGTTCTATTTAATAAAATAATATTTCTATTTTATCCATTATCATTATTAAGTGATCTATAAGATTTTAAATAAAGATAAACCTATAATAAGTGTAAATCTATTTCATAATTGATTTTTTATTATTTGAAAATAGCATTAAAAATCAAAATTAAATAGTTATCAATATTGTTCCAATTGAAAAGAAGGAAAATTTTTAATTTCGATTTGAAGAATAATAAAAAATTATATACGCCGACAAGATTCTAATAGTAAAAATGGACACAAATATTTTTATTACATGAAAAAAAAATTATTAAATGAAATAAATTTATGACAACAACCTAAATATATAGTTAAAAACCACAAGAATAACACTAAAAATATTAGGCCATGTTTTTTATTATTTTTAGAGTTTCTATGTTGGTAAATTTATTTTCAAATAAGTGTTGTTGATTTTGTCTCATTGTATTTTTTTTGACAGGATGGTATTAAATTTAACTATTTAAGGGATGGATTGATTTTTGTGTGTCCCTAGAATACAGGTTTATTTTTTTGGAGATTTATTCAATGATACCCACACAAGATATAATCAATGGGTGGTTTCATGTGGAGTGTTATAGTTAATTTATGGATCCCTAATGTGGACAATAAATAGTTATTGGGGATCTAATTTAAAGATACAATCCCTTATATTTAGATTTTCTCTATCCATGAATAGAGAAAATTTAGAGGTATAGAATTTCTCTATCAAATTTTGTGGGTATTAAAATTTTTCATTACATATTTAAAAAATAGAATTTAAGTTATATACGATTGTATCTTGAGTAGTTTTACCTTCCATTTATATAAACTATAGAATTTTATAGTTGATTAAACTACTTGGGTTTATATCTCATTTAATTTTTAGGGACCCTTTTATATTATTTTCAAGGATATCTAAAGGTATAGTCCATTTTTGGGAGAAAATATAGATTATTGGATATTCGATGGTAATTAATTATATTTGATTTTTTTATATGTGATTATTCTATAGATGGGACTCCCTTGAAAATATTTCACCAAGATATTGTAAAGTCTTACAGATATCGATATATATTGTAAATATTTTTTATGATTTTATTAATTGAGCATAGCTGTTGTGTTCCAGATATTAAATGAATGTAGTAATATAGATGATGTCAACATAGTCGATTTAGGGTTTTTTTGATGTATTTTATAATGTGATTAATTCTATAATGAATGTTTCTATTGAATTTTTTGTAGGTACTAGTATATCAGTTTGACCTATAGTGGAATAAACGAATTATTCATTTTTTCATTCATATTCAATATAATAATAAACTAAAAATTAATGTGATTGATTTAGAGGATGTGGTTCTTGAGGATCAGATGAATTTTTTCCTATGTTAGATAACACTTTTGAAGTCCTGTTTTTTAGGGATTTATGTTCATGATAGCGAGGTTATAGATTTCAATTGATATACCTTATGGATAACAAGGAATATCAATTATTTTTTATGGATCATTTTTATAGTTAATTTTAAAGTGGTTATAGATGGTGATGATTTATCATCTGATTATGAACTATGGTATTTATAGTGTACATCACGATCTACTGATATTGAAGAGAAAATTTTAAGGGATGGTGTTTAAATGGTGTTACTCAGATGATGTGGAATTTTATCATGGTCTCTATTTTTATTTCCCCAGTAAATTTGATTCAATGATTTTATCTTGGTAGTTTGATTCATATATATAAGGTAGTATGATAGTTGGGGATTCTATTTATTATCTCTTCCCAGATCAGGTACATGCCTTACGTATGGAATTAGAATTTTCAATTATTGGGGTGCATGTTATCATCTCTTTATTATGTGTTTATTCATGATGTATCAAATTATAATACACTATTTCTATAGTTTTAGTGGGAATAAGAACCTAGTTTAAGATAGTATATTGGTATAGTTGGTTGTGTGTTCCTGTATAATGATATGTAACATGACTGGTTGTGAAGATTGCATTGAAGTGAAACCATATTCTTTGTACAAGTGGGATGGGGGTGTCACAATATATTTCAAGGGTGAGTATAACTTTAAATCTATCTTAACTTGTATATAATACTGATAGTGGCCATGGATATTGAGATGATAGTGCTAGAACTATGTAATAGATGCACATGTGTTTTTATAATCAAGTTACTATTGTGATGTTTGTGATTTTCAAGACCCATATTTTATAGTATTTTAGTGTTATGAGTTTTAAAATATATATACAAACATTTTATTTTTATGACTGTATTTCTAGTGAGATATACAGTATATATATATTTTTATGATTATCCCAGTGTGGTCTGAATATATACTTATCATTTATGCTCTTAGAAGCATTATTTTGATTTTATCACATCGATTTTGTAGGATGATGGAGTGTGTAACAGCCTGATACCTTCTATCACTAATTTAGTGATAAAAATATAAACATTACATTTCCAAATTTTATACTAAAATTTTTTCCATTTTTTCATCAAATATGTACAACATTTAAATGAATTATTTTCTCACTTATATACCCAAGTACATTGTTGGTTTAGAGTTTTAGATAATTAGGAAAAACTCGTAAACACATAGAATTATAAACGCCTAGTTCATAATGATAAACATCATCTCCCATTATACATAACAATTCATATTCCATGTAATGTATTCAACATCTCCCAGAATGTTATTTTCATATGAGTCATTTCTAAATAAAAATCCTTTATTATTATTCTTCAAAACCATGGAAAAGAAAACCTATGAAGGTTGAGATTATAATATCATTAATGGAAAATAAGTTAGTCATTAATGATTACATAATAATAACAATAAAATAAATTAATAATAACATGAACATACCATTTTATTTTACTAATAGTAAAATGAATATCATAGATCATATTTTCGAGTCATTAAATAAATCATGATAGTTCATAAGGCATGAATCATAAAGTAATCAAAGAACATGATCCATGATCACATAAAATTTGAATAATTCATGAAATTTTTTCATAAACAAGATTTTATTAAACCTTATATTAAAGATACCCACCATGACATCAATTACGAGCTAGGCATGGGATAAACACCTATGTACCTTTTTTGAGATTGGGATAACCTTTTTTTACCCTCATTGGGGCATGGGATAACCTCCTTTGTACACTTTAAGATCAAATAAAATTAATCATTACCAAATTAATTTTATGAACATATAAGTTCCACACATAACATAATGAAAATCATATATATGTGTAAAAAATATCATAAAGCATTCATTATATCAGAACCCATGAATAGAAATGCGTTTCATAAGAATATCATCATAACATAATTCATTGAAATAAAACATAATTAATATACATAATTCCTTCATAAACATAAATAATCTTATTAAATAAAAATAAATATATCCATGAATCTTATTCCCATTAAATTATAAATAGAAACCGAGGTTTTAATCTTATATGGATGGTTATTTTTGAATGATTACTTAGAATAATTAGTGAGGAAAATAACATTTCTATTTTAAAATCACTTTTCATTTTAATAATATAAGAAATTATAAATGTAAAAAATTTAATTGAAAATATAATCATAAAAAATAATGTAGTATTCAAATAATTTAGGTTTCATGATATCTATAAAATCTAATCATGATTTATAAGTTTAAAATATAGGCTTTATATTATTTTTGGAAAAGTTAAAATGTACCTCTTTTAAAAAATGGAAGAAAATATCCTGCCAAACCATTTTGTAAAAATAAAAACATCAGTTAAATCGAATTTTAAAATCATATCATAATAAAAAAATATATTATCCCTATCATTTAATAATATCATATGTATATGGAAGAAAAATATTGTCTTAGGGGAATCATTAAAGAATATTTTTAAAATAAATACCATTACCATGTGTGTGAATCCTCATTTACAACAATCATGATAATAAATAATAAAAATATATTTTTTTATAATTTCATAGGAACATTTTTAAGGTGTATTATTATATTTAAATAACTTATTACAATGTTATAACAATTACATTATTATTTATGTTCAGGAGGTATTCTTTTTGCAATATTGTTTTACATATGACCATAATGACTTATACAGGTTGACTATAGTCAGAATAATCATTAATGAATCATCTATAGAATAATAATTATGTCATAAATATAATTTTTATCCATAAATTATAATTTTAGATCCTACAATTAAATATTTCATTGAAGAATGATCTTTTTTACAATCATGGAGATAGTAGGTCATATATACGTGTGAGTAATCGTTCCATTTTTTATCAACATGTAAACTTGGTAGGAATTATATTATCATTAAATAAAGATTATAATATCTTAAATATCATATAAATTCACTATGTATTTTTATATATATCATCAATGTGATTTTTGGATCAAAAATTAATCACATAGATTTGTGGAGGTAGTGGTCAACACGTATGAATGAACGACGTTATTGTTTTTCAGTGAATGTAAATGAAAGAAATTAATGATATATTAACATCATATAATGATAAGAATTTTATAAATAACATAAAAAACATTAATTCCATCATTATAAGCCATCTACAAAATATAGTGATGCCAAATTAATTACATCGATTTGCAATGCGGTAGTCCACCATACAAAAGAAAGATCGTTTTGTTTCCCATTTAATATAAGAGGATATTTATATTGTTTTGGAAATTAATAAAACATATATTAGTGTACATAATATACAAGAGTTATTATTTTTTATGGGTTATGAATATTTTAAGGGTGTGTAAAGAGAAAAACTCCTACAAGAAGTTGACAAAAACTATACCTCTTTATTGGAAAACATCCATTGATTAAAACCTAAAGAATTATAAGGATGGTGTTCTTCCTAAAATAATGCATCAAGATATATATTATATAATATAATATGGTATTTTGGAAGGGATTGGCTCGAAAAAATGTGTTTTTAATTTTTAATTATTGATAAGAATAGGTTTCCTTTATGAGATAAGCGAGGGTCACTTTTTGAATTTCAGAAAATATTAAATTTATAGAAAATTAATATTAAATTTCAAACAGATTAAAAAAATTCATTTTGAAAATTTGATTATTATATTTTGAAATAATTTCATCCAATAATTTTTAAACTATTTATGTGATATTTTAACCCTTTTCATTAGGTTTTAATACCTTATTAACCCTTTTAAGACATATAGTGAAAATCCGGATTTCTAGACATTAAGGGTCAATCTTATTATATTAAAAGGATAAATGGACCATATTTAGAGTATGGTTGATATTATCAACAATATAATCATAATATTTCTAAATAATATTTTTAGGATTTTTATAATGTTTAATAAAACTATGTTTGTTATAAAATATTAGTATTGTAATTTTTTATAACTATTCATTAAATGGAATTTAATAACATAAAGATAAAATATATAATTTGATCCAAAGATATTATTTTATCCCTATAATGTAATAAAAATATATAAATTTAATTGATCACATTATTTATATCAAATTATATTACTTTTATAATTTTTTATATAATTAATTTTATTTTTTAATTAATTCAATAATTACTACAAAAGATTTGTAACACAAATTATGGATACAATTTCAAAACTCATAAATAGAAAAAATTTTAGTTAATATTATAAATATTTTATATTTTAAAAAATTAAACTCAATATTATTCTCTAGATAACAACATATAAATAATATTGTATTTATTAAATATAACATTGTGACATGTTTGATTTACCAACAAATAAAATACTATAGAGTTCATAATCTCATCCAAGTGGTCAAAAATATCATATAAGATAATATATCATTAATAAGGGTTTGAATGAAACAAACAATAAAATTAAGATAGGTTTTGGGAACATTTTATAACCCTTCTCATTTTTAACATGAATTACCTTGTTTACACTTTAGCATGTTAAAAGAATACTATTCTTATTAGAAAAAAATAATAGGTTCATATTTACTAAAAATAGACCCCTACTTCCAAATATGAAATATATTTTTCATAATACATTAGTGGGTAAAATAAATTTACAATGAAACGTGAAAAACATGATGACAAAACTTTTTTAAAAAATCATTCTTAGAATATAAAATGTTTTCATGCTAAATTAAAGTAAAAAATTCATTTCTAAATAAACAATTATCTGAATAAAAATTAAATATTTAAATTATATAACTAATCATAAATATATTTTTTCTAATTAAATAATTAAAATGGAAAATATATTATTTAATATAAATAAATACTTTTCACTATTCGATGAAAAATAAATCTTGGACGAATAATAATAAAAAACTATGATAAGTTAATTTTGACATGTTGATTTGAAACATGATTTTCATTTTATAAATTACTTTTAATAAATTAATTTGTTTCTCATGAAAAAATATAAATAAAATCTATTTATAAATAATGAAATGAAAAATTAATAAAAATATACTACTTATTTATTAATAATTAATTAATCATTTGAAATTACAAGAGCTATTATATAGTTTATAAATTATTTTTTCCAATTCGTACCTGCCAATTTAATATTAATGATATAATGGTCTTATATAAAGAATAATATATATTTGTTTCTGTAAGATAAGTGTTGCGTACATTGTATTCTACTAAATATAGTGTTTCCTTGTAAAATATCATGATATTAAATTCTATATCATTTAATAAATTATGTCCTAATAATTTTATTTTCTTCTTATAAAAAAGTTTAATATTTTTAAATATCTTTCTAGAAACGCACTTGGTAAAAAATCTCAAAAAACTTTCCAAATAAAAATAGATAACGGTAAGTATTACAGTTATCTAAAATAATACAAATAGGTTTCCAAAATGGATAACAATACTTGTATGTGAAGATTTATAAATAGTTGATAATTAATTTCATATATCACTAATCATAAGAAATTTAATGATCTTTAGGAAGATAATAATCAGTGAAATAACCCATTGATGTGAAAATGCCATAAATTAATCAAAATTAAAGGTTATTGGAAAATAATTTGTTCTTATGTTCTTTTTACTAGAGTTTTGAAGTTAAATTACATCATAGTCTAACAACATGAGGGAATATACTTACTTGATATGTAAACTTTCACACTTTGATCAATTCCCACAAAAATATCACATTTTTCTTCAAATAATGAGTATTTAGTATGAATATTCCATTCCTATAGAACTAAAATAAACTTTTAATGAATCTCATAATCCATAAAAGGAAAAAATATTTTCCCTCCAGGATTTTTGAATTTACCAAAACCAAAATGTTTATCACATTATAAGTTTATTCCAAAAATAATAAACTTCTTATAAGGAAAATTAATTTACTATCCAAAGTTAATCAGTAATACCAAAATATCATCATATATCATTCAATAAATAATTATACTTAAATGTAAGTAAAATAAACTATACTAAAATTTAAACAAAAAAATAAGAAGGATTTGATCCCCTCATATTCCATGATAAATTAAGTTTTATCTCTCGAATTTTTCTTTCCCTAATTATATAATCCCAAAGGTACACTAACAATTTCAATAAATAAGTTGAATCATTATTAAAACTCAATAAATTACAATATCCATAATAAATAAAAGTCTACTATTACTCTTTAAATAAAATTACATAATATTATGTTTACATTAATCATGGAATAATCTAAAAAATAATAATGATCTTCCTTGAAAAAAAATTAATCACTTCATCACTAAATTAATTTCCAATCACATTTTTATCTATTAAATAAAACTCATGTCCCTGAAAATGAACATAACATTTATATGTCATATTATTTAGATAATGAAAAACATTTTCTTTTAACCATGACTTAACATAGTCCAGCGGTATGTGATGCACCCTTATCACCCTTCAGTGGTGGGATCATGCCTCATTGGATTCCTAGATTAGAAGGGTTTTCACCTATTCATAGGGTTGTATTTTTTCAATAACTATATTAATATAACAATTTTTAAACTCACAATAATTTTATAGACTTTATAAAAAACATACTACAATATTCAATATTAAATAAATGTTTTACCCTAAAAGGATATGTCATGCATTCCCTTTTTCATCATAAAAATGTATACATTAATAAATATAAAATATCATATATACCCTAATTTTTATCAATAATATAAAAATTATGTCAAAAAAAATTAAACGGATTCTTCCTTGAATAATAATTCATGTTAAACCTAATGGTTATATACACATTTCCAAAAATATCATCACCCTCCGTAAAATTCTATCTGACAAAGCCTCAAAATGTTTTTCTATGACACTAATATTATTGTTAATCTCAAAAAATATACCTTTGATGGTATATATAACCCTTAGATAAATTCTCTTGAAAATACAGTAATCTTCAACATTGTATATACCCTCCTCTAATACCAACCATAATATCCCCAAACCAGCAATCTTAGATCTAGTGATAAGAAAATAAATATTATACTTATGGATTTGATAGTGATAAATTTGACATAAATTGTTTTCCAACAACAAAATAAAACATGAAAAAGTAAATATTGGATCATTTACATACCAATTGACCATTTAGGGTTTATATTTTAGATAATAAGTAAATATTCGTAACAATTTGGGTCCATAAATAGCTGGTTCAAAAAGATCAGCATCATATTCCACTATAAATTTATTTTAATATTCTATTTTATGACTTCCACATTTACAATAAAATTCCACACATTTGAATCCATTCAATAAATAAATCATTTAGCATCATTCATTATAACATGGGAAAGGGAAATATAAGAAATTGTGAGCTCAGATGCGTAGTAAGGTTAAAAAAGTGATATATCAATTATTACATAAGAATAACATGTGGATTAGGGAATAAGAACATAATCATTAATATTAGAATTATACCCAACAAATCATATATCATATTCTGGAGTCATGGAATAAATATTGGTAGTTCATAAGATATTAAGCATAATTGAATCAAAAAATTTAGCCATGAGAGCATAACATTGGCATAAGTAATTGAATTGAGGCATATACATAATCATAGAAAAACATATATCAAATATACCCAGGAATACATTCATAAAATTTTAGGATTATTCTAACCACATGTGAACCTATTTTGAGCATGGGTTAAACTCTCGTGTACACTCTTTGAGGCTTGGGATAACATCTCACATACTCTTTGAGCTCATAGAACATTAATAATTACACAATGCATTAGAGGGAGAAGTTTTTCCCCCAAATCAAATAATTAAAATCATACTTATGTGTTCCAGAATATCATAACAGATTTTACATCGCAAAAGATTTAAAATAAATGAATTTCCCAAAAATTTCATTATAAAATAACCCATAGAAATGAAATGAGATTCATAAACATCATTCTATCATAAATTTAAACCATCTAGAGAAAGTAAAATTATGTCACCCTTGGATATTATCCCCATTAAATTAGAATTAACATAAAATTATTTCATATTTGATGGAAAATTACTTTGAAAGATCAATTAGAATAATTTTTCAGGAAAATAATGTTTTCATTTTAAAATCAATTTTTAAAAAATGTTTTTATTTTATAAAAATTATATATATTCCATGAAAATAAACATGTAAAATATTAAATGAATAATAAAATCATAAGGTATCTTGATGGTTGGGAAATCTAGTCATCCCAACTATGTTTTAAAAAATTCCTTGTATATTTCTTTAGAAAAGTCATAAAGTACCTCATTTGGAAAGCGAAAAAAAATTCCATCCAAAATATTTTTTTAAATAGTCACGAATGGGTACAAATGAATTTAAACAGTATTACAATAATAGTTATAATGTTATTTAAACTTTTTTTAAAAAAAACACATATGGATATGGAAGAAAACAAGTGTTTTAATTTAATCTTTATAAAATATTTTAAAAGGGAGTCCCTTACCATGGGTATAACTCATCACACACAATCTTCATCAACCTAAATAATAATATTTGGTTAATATTTAAATTATTAAGAACCAAATTCGTTTATGTTAATAATTTTATCACAATTATTACCTTTATTATAAAAATTACTTAATCATTTATGTTCATGTGGGATGTTTTAGTGATATTTGGTTCATTAATAAAAAATCACTTTTGTAGGTTCAGTATGGTCAAAGACATCATTTATCCATCATATATAGAATAATAATCATAAATTTATTAAGAAATTTAAAAATAAATTAACCTTTTGTATTCAACAATTAAATATGGTTATAAAAAATGAAATATATTACAATAATGGAGAGGTATGTCATATGTACAAATGCGTGATGATTACATTTTTCATTGATCATAATTAAAAGATGGTAAGTATTACTTAAAATTTCAAAAATTATAATATAATATTAAATTAAATATTAAATATTTATATATTCATATATATATATATAATCCATTTGATGTGGTAAGGAGAAATTAATCACCTCACATTGTGGGGGTGGTAGTCCACACATACGCACAAATGATTTTATCATTTCTAATTGAATCTAAAGGTAAAAAGGTAAATGATATATTATAATTTCATAATAAAAAATATGTAATTAATATTATTTATAAACATTAATTCAATCATTATAAACCATCTATGAGAGTTTGTGATGAAATAAATATCATGGTTTTGTGAGGTGTTAGTCCACCGTAAACCAGAATGGTAGTTTGGTTTCCCATTTGATGGACAAGGATATAGATATTGGTTTTTCAACTAACATAATAATACATATGTATATATTTGATACTTGTTTTATTATTTTGTAATTCATGAATAAAAATTTATGGAAGTGGAATAAGAAACAGAACTAAAATAATGTGTTAACAACCAAAGTTATGCATTTGAGAAGCTCCTTTTATTGACACCAAATTCCTTTAGTGGTTATTGGTATACCTAAAATAAATCCTGTAAAATAATATGAGGTATTATATGTAGGTATTTTGGTTTGTAGTTAATGATTATAATTAAAATTTATGTGTGATTTATTGAAAATAAGCGGTTTTTATATATAACTAACGCAAGGGCACTCTTGAAATTTCTCAAAATATTAACTTAATTAAGATTATTATTTAATTAAAAATGGATCCAAACATATTTTTCTTTAATATAACATGATAATGGGTCTAAATCCTCCAATAATAATATTTTTGGACATTTTAGGATACATGTTTACCATTATCTTTGTTTTTAACACATCATTAACCATATTAAAACTTTTTCTTGTGAAAATTATTTTTATTCATTAAGCGTCAGTATAGTTACAATAACTTTACAAAGGTCCCATAAATGGACCACAGTTGATATTATCACCCATATAATAATCATTTTGAAATATCTATTTATTTATAAATTTTATTTAATTTCATAAAAATGTTTTATTATTAAATATCAATAATAACAATTTTCATAACAATATATTAAATTCAATTTAATAATATCAAGATAACACTAATAATTCAAAAACAATATTTTCTTATGTCCCTATCATGTCATGGTCATGTATAAAATTATTATATGAACTTATTTATCTCAAATTATATTCCATTTAATATTATTAATATCATTTATGTGATTTTCAATTATTTAAATAATTACTACATCATCATTTTACAACCATTTATGGAAAATATTTCTTCACCAAAAATGAAAAAAATTTACCATGATTAAGATAAATCTATTATCTTTTTAAAAACTCTTTATATTCAATATTATCCCCCAGATACCCCATATTATAAATATTATAGTTATTATAAAAGGAGTGTCACATGTCTAATTTATCATAAAATAAAATACAACAAATGTCTTAATCTAATTGAAATGGAAAAAAATGTCATATAACAGAACCTTAGATGACTACGGTTGAAGTGGACTCAAAATGTAAAATTGAGGAACATGTTGGTCTAAAAATAAAGGCAATGAAAAAATAATAAGATTTAAATTCTTATAAATATTCTTTAGTTTGATATTATAGAGTTATATTAATTATAATTATATTTTTTGATATTTCATTCAAAATGAAAAACAATTATTTCTAACCAAAACTGGATTTTCATTAATTAAATTGTTTTATTTTAAATATTTATTTAAAAATATATATATTTTTTAGTTTGAGAAAATTAACATCATTTCTTTATTCAACAAGTCAATATGGTCATTGGATGAATTTTCATAATTTCATAAAAGATTAATTTCTCAGTAAATACATAATGTAACGATTTTTATGAAACATCCATTTTAATTATCGTAATAAGTACCTTTGTGATTTTAATTTTTTTTTCAATGTCACTTAATTTACATTTATTTTTATATAATATAAATTGATTATAAGTTTATTACCCTTATACCTTTTTGGTATAAGCACATTTTTGGTTTTAAAAAACATTTCTTAAAAACAATTCTTTCAATTTGTGGGATTAATTTAAATTAAATACCTTTACATATTTTTTTATTCTTTATAAAATTAATTATTATTTTTAATTAGTGGGTCCATATTTTTTTAAATATTTACTTTTAATTTTCGGTCAATATATATAGTAACATTAATTATTTTTGTCACCACGATAAAGGGTAAATCAGATAATAAATGTTAAAAATAAAATTAAAAGGACTATAAAATGACCGTAAAACATTTCTAATATTTTTATAATGATTAAATCTCATCCATAATAATCCAATATTTGTTTATATGTTATTTTATGGCTATTTGTATGAATGTATAATAATTATAATATTTTATTTCAAGAAAAGTAAAACATGACACAATCTTGTTTTTAAGAACAATAGTATTTTTAAAATGGTGTTATCTAACGTCAATGTTTAATGGTAAATAATTTTTTTAAATATAAAATATTTTCCATTATAATGAAAATTTATTTTCAATTTTTATAATGTAAATTATTTCTGTAAATTCATACACAACACTGACAAAATAATTATTTAATTATTTTAAATATAAATAAATAATATGTATATTAGTACAAGTAAAATAATATAGGATAATAAATTTGATCAAATATAAATTCCCATGTATTTGAACCAGGCTAAAATATAAATGTTTTTCAACCCCTTCATTTTATTGGAAGGGTTTTTTTTAAACCAAGATTTGGGTTGATGATATGTGAGTTAGTACCATTTAAAGTGTTGATACCATGATTGGGTAAAGGATCGAGGAGTTTCTCGGGAGTTTTGATGGATTTTGGGAGTGTCAGACTAGGGAAAATGTAGGTTTTTAAGGAACTGTAGAGGGTTCATGGTTAGAACACAACCTGTTAAACCATGCGGCGCTTTGTAGGTAATCTTAAGACTAAATTCTAGTGGACAGAGGCACTCGAATGGTCAATTCATAGTTTGGGAAACCCAACATGACATACAGTGCGAGGTGAGTATCTTTGACAGAGGCACTCGTACGGTATGCACACAGTTAAGAAAACTATACGAGAGAGACCATGGAAAGTGGTTTCTCGGATAAAGGGTTATGCACGATTGGCACACATTTTGAAAAATTGTGTTGTTTAAACCATGTGTAAAATCCTTTTAAAAGAGTCAAGTTTATTTAAAATGATAAATAAATTTAGGATTTATTTAATTAAATTGAGATGAATTGAATTTAATTAAATTTGGTTAAAATGTGATTTTTCAGTTTATCAAATAACCATTTTAATTAATTTATTGTAACAATAATATCATTATTAATAGATTAATTCGGTTAATTTTTTTTTGTTTAGGAAAACCTAGAGGAGGTGCACCACTCTTATCCTACATGAGGTGTGTCCCCCTCCTCCTCCTTTGAGGTGAAGCATGTAACACCCCCCCACCTCAGCTCCCTCTCCATGCATCAGATTCATCATGTTCCATCATGATGGTTTTCCATCTTCGTATGGTAAGTCATTCTCCATGTGTTTCTACCTTTTCATCTGTCGTTTAGGCCTCCTCATCTCCCCTCTTTATTCATTCGAACAACCTATGTTAGGGATTGATCTGTTTTTGTTGATTCTTACGGTTCTAGGTCTTGTGGTGCCTCTAATGGGACCCCTTTGTGTGAGATTCCACAATTGCCACAGAATTTGAAGTGGCTTCACTTTGTTTTAGTCTATCATTGTCAATTTGAGATAAGGGTTTATAGCACTAATTGGGTTTTCAGCTTTTAAATATTGTGTTTATTGTTTATATGAGTTCTAGGTAATTAGTTGGATGTGTGTTGGTCCTTTCCACGTTAATTTTGGGTGCCTGATGTTGTTTTAGGTTGTTAAGATAAATTCCAAGTTCATGTGCACATTTATGTTGAAGTGTGTGTGTGCGATCGAGCAGCGACATTGAGTTAGAAACCCTAGCTTATCCATTCTTTGAGGAAGGGTTCTCAACATTCCTTAATTGAAAAATGGTGGTAGTTGTTTATTTATTATTTCTAATAAATTTGACTTTAATTTCGAGATGAATTTATAGTTGGTTTAAATGGTCTGTTAGATTACAAAATCACATTTTTTGTAATAACCCCCCAATAGAGGTATGCTTCCTTCAAGTAAAAAACATAGTGATTAGACTGACATGCTTTCTTATTTTTTTTATGTTTTTTTTCCTAGGATTTCCTAGATATTGGAAGTTGTTTAAATTATGGTAATATGGTTTCTTAGTTAGTAATTTTATTGCCTCGATTACATGTTGATACACTTTGGATATTTGGAAATTGTGAGTTACTCAATGGGATATATTGAGATAATTAATTTTGAATTAATTGTGTGATATGAGATTGTAATGTAGATAACTAATCATGGGATTAATTCTTGAGTTATTGAGTGGGATGAGTTGAATTAATTAATTGTGAATTAATTATGTTCTTTGGATTGTAAAATAGATAATTAATCAAGAGATTAATTATGATATCTTGAATTGGATAAGTTGAGATAATTATTTGTGAATTAATTATGTTCCATTGATAATATGATCTATATAATTAATTATGGGATGTAAATTTTGTTTTTGATTAATTATTTGATGAATTAATTAATGGAAAATGTAAACTTAGTTAATTGTTGAGTTAACTAATGGATATTTGTTGCTAAAATAATTGTTTAATTAGTAATTAGATTGATGATAAATAATTAATTTGGATTCAATTACATGTGAATAAATGGGAATATCTAAATTTAGTTAATAATTATACATGGTATCAAGGTCATTATGCTTATAAGTAAAGGTAATTAGAACACGGTAATTCAATTTAGAATTATAAATGGCATCATGGTAATTATACTTATGAGTAATGAGAATTGGAACATTGTCATTATATTCAGGAGTAAACATAGTAACATGGTTATCTCACTAACATTTGTGTTAATGGTAACATGTGATCTAATGTGTGAATTTGACGAATGAAAATGAAGTCACTTCATGTTATGACCTCACATGATAATATTTGAACTCCAACATGAGTGGAATTCGTTACTGAGATACTATATCACCTTTGAATACTTCGAACTCTGGCATGTGATGAATAAGGAATTATGATATAATATCATCTTTTAATACTTTAAAGTCTAGGATGAGCTGAAATAGTTATTGAGATATGATATTGCCTTAAATATTTCAGACTCTAGCATGAGATTTGGTGGGTATTAAGATATCATGTTAACTAGGGAATATTTTTGGCTCTAGTATGGGAAGAAGTTGCACAAGATCCTCAGCCTAGTTGGTGGGGACTCCTTAAGTGAATACACGAGACCTGGGATCAAATTCAAGTAGAGGCTAATTTCTGAGAACTGTAGCATGCACTATAGTAGGAACTCTGGTAGGCACTGTGCAGGACCGTAGCAGGAACTGTGCGGAACTGTAGCACGTACTATAGCAGTTGGGAATATTCCCCCGTTTGGGCCTTCAGGCCACCTATTTTGTCCTCGAGTCCTTTAGGGGCTTTGGGACACCCAGGCCTTCGGGTCAGTAAGGCCTTCGGGCCACCTCAAGGCCTTTGGGCCACCTTAAGTACAAATGCAAACTAGACAACCTATAAATAAAAAACTTCAAAAGGAGGAGGAGCAAGGAGTTTTTACTATAGTAGAAGTTAAACGGATTGTAAGAATGAGACGGTATGGAACCTACCATCATGAAAATCTGATGACTGTATGAGAAATCCTATCCAAACAGCCATGCGAAGGTGGAGAGATGATTTCAATATGAAGATTCTAGGGATGAGCAGTTCCAAGTAGTTAGTCTAGGTTGTATGTAATGTTTGAAGCCTATGAGCATTTAATTCTTATATGGCCTACGAGACATGTAATACTTATGCATACGGGCCTTGTAAGGGTTCCACCTCACCCCTTGAAAGGTGGATTATCAAAATCAATAAAAAAAATTAAGGCCTTCAAGCCATTAGAGGAGAAGTATGGGAGGAAGTTAGTATTGAGTTTCTGGTATCCACATGAACCCCAAAGTTATGAATTGAGTAAAAACAGAATTTTCAATAATGGGATAAATAGTTCATTATACATTGTTTATATATATGTGTTCCATTTTCTATCTCTTATTCTAGATTTTCACCTAAGCAGTTATCTTTGTCAAGTTTCCCATTAGAACCTGGATGGGTTGTTGGTTATTTATTCAATTCGGTTATTCCATTGATATACATGTGCATTGTTTAATTATATTACATTTTCTGGATTCATCTAGACATTGTTGGACCTGTGCTACTAATATTTATATCTCACACACTATTCGGAACTCTATTTCACTGGGGTATCCAAGTAGTCTTTCTTATTCTCAGGACCTCAGACCTTGCTATTGTTGTTTGCTATATCTAGGATTTAGGAGAAACAGACTGAGCTGAAGCATGAGATGCTCATAAAGATGGCCCTCGAGGATTTAAGTCATATTTTTAATGATATGTATAGAATTATTTTTTGTTTAGTACTTTCATATATGCATCACTATGACATGGATGCATTATATAAACTTGTGTAGGCCATTTTCATTATTCAGTTGATATTGCAATTGTATTTTGCTGTTTTCATCGATTTATCTATTGTTATACTATTGTAAGTACATTTTTATGAGGATATTTTCTCCCCACTGACAATATTTACACCCTTGTTTCTATTCTTCATCCTCTGGAATACATGGATGCACACTTGAGGCCATATGTTAACCAGTATGGCTACCGGTTTGATTGTAAACCGGGTAAGGACGTTACAAAGTAATGTTAGACGTTCATTTTTCTTTATTTTCATCGTTTTTCATTCTATTTTGGGTTTTTATAAAGGGCACTAGGAATATATTATAACTTGGTTAAAATCCATGCTTAGGATTGATCACCCCATGTACGGGAAATGACCAAGTGGCCAACGTTGAGAGTTTATGTTTATGTTGCTTTCTATTATAGTTGATCTGATTTCACCTAGGGTGACTCGTCTATTTTCTACTGCTTATTGATTTTAAAATTATGTAAATTTTATATGTCCTGATATTGAAAGGATGTTTCATTATATGCATCATATATACACTTATAAATTCACATGACATGCAAATGATATTCCACGTAGTTTCATTAGTAGGATACTTGCCAATTTTGATTGTGTGCCTTGGGTTGAATGACATGTTTTGATCTCCATTAGCATGCATGTGTGTATAACATTTATAGATGATTATATAACATGATACAACTGTTATTATCATGTTTTCCAATTATTACATGCTTCTATGTCATAGCATGTTTCTATGTTACTACTTATGATAACAGGCTAGAGATATTTTGATGTGTAAATAACTGAATGGGTTGAAAATTGTTGATTGCATTTACGATGTCTGACGGTTTCAGTTATATGGTGTATGAGTGCCTTATAACTATGAATAGGGTAACCTGAGTATTCTAACAATTGAAAAAAATGGCTTCGAAAGTTAAAATTTTAAATGGAATTTGATTTTATTAAATGGGAGTCAAATGCCACCTGTAATGTGTATGTGAGCATTATAGATTTCTTGATTTTCACTAATTTCACTTTTGGGGTTGTTATTTTAAGAACATGGATTTGAATAAATGGGACCATATGTGGTTTCATTTTGATTAAAATGAATTAAGATGCTAAATTTTTGGTTTACAATGAAATGAAACTAAATTTTAAATATTTAAAGAGGATGTTTGTTATATCTTTCCTGTTTTTCCATGGTAAATTATTTAAAACCATGTTCCTTGATTATGAAATGGTACATGAGTTTGGTTGAAAATCCATTCAATTTTTTAATTTTTTAAATGAATTAATGAAATTGATAAAATAAATAGGAGCTCTTGAGACTAGTTAAATTATTGTTGCACGACTAAGTGATAGGGCCAATGCATATGCATCGTATGGGACTAGTCATGAAGGTTGCACCCTCTGAGCATGAGATGCATTATTTATTTTGTGGGATAAATGAAATTGATACTGTTTGAGTGTCCTTATCACCAGTATGACTTTTGGGTTTTAAAAGAGTCTCTTGTTTGGATGGGTTGTCATTGTATCTTGACTCTTGAGATGAGAATAATAATTGAGGAATGCTTGGTTTAGCAGGTTAGATGACTCGATATGTCATCATATGAGTTATGGTTTCATGAGACGTTATGTTGTTAGTTTTTGTGAACTTGGGGTAGTATGTGTTGACATGTGTGGTATGATCGAGTGTTTAGTGATGTAACAAATTGCTCGGGTATGGTGTGATCATGGAATCTTATGTTGTTATGGATGACATTGGGTTAACCTGGGAGTAGAGTGATTGGGGAATTGCGGTAAGTTTGTCCGACTACTCTAGAAGACTATTTTGGGACTTGGGTGTGTTGACACATTGGTTAGTTTAAATTTCCTGCTTTCATGCAAGAACTTGTCATTTTGTCCGTGGTTTGTAGAACGTCAGACATTCATGGTTTTTCATAAATTTAATTCTTCTGAGAGCTAGTCTTTTCATTAAAAACCATGGACATTCCTAAGGTGGGTAGTGTAACATTTGTTCTGATCTAACTCTTTGTGCTTCCTTGGAAGCTTGACTTAGATAAGGTGGGATGTATGCATAATTATTTGAAAGCCCTATTAGTTTATTTAGAAGTTTCAATTTTCACAACCCATCCCCTAGGGCATGTGTCGTGAATACCTTGAGTCTGCATCCCATAGGCCAGGGGTTGGTGACTAGCACTGGAAAGGCATATCCTTAAAAAATGTAAATGCATTCCATTTAAACATGAAAACACACAGACCAGGTACACAAAAAGAGACAACCACGTAGAATACCTAATGAAATAAAAAAATGTAAACTGTAGCTGAATGGTCCAGTATACAAACCCAACTAAAAGAAAGTATAACAGAAAGGTAAAAACAGCTCCTGGGGTATCCCACCAAGGATCCTAACTAAAGGGTAGGTACATCTCATCATTGTGGCTCTCCATGTCATCTGGAAACCTTCGTGCACTATTTAGTCCTAGATCCCAAATCTCGGTCAAAGCATTTTGTCATCAGCACAAGAAGAAAAAAGGTGCGGGTGAATCTCCTGCATGGGTTAGTATGCCAATACCTAGTAGGGACCCCAAGACCTCTGAATGTCTCCCAGAATTCCACAGAGTAAAAACCACAAAACATGATCTCAATCACAAATCCCAAAGTATAAGATAGCTCAAAAAATGTATATAACATAAAGAACTGGAATAATTATGATTAGTTGTAAATCAAAATCATCTTATTCCATTGATAAGTTCCACTAATAATCCACGAAGAAGTTATTCTATTGCCGATCCACATAGGGTTGTAAGTCACCAGTCCACACAGGGTTGTAAGTTGTTGATCCACACTAGGTTCTAAGTGGCTAATCCACGATGGGTTGCCCTAAGGCTAGTCCTTGTCATGTCCCTCTTTTGCTGATCCACACAGGGTCGTTAGTCGTTGATCCACATAGGATCATAAGTCTCTGATCCATGACCGGCTACTCTAAGGCTGGTCCTCATCGGGTCACACTACTTCTGATCCACAGAGGTTCATAAGTCTCTAATCCATACAATGTTTTAATTCGCTAATTCACAGAGTGTAGAAAGTCTTTGATCCACACAGGGTCATATGTCGCTGATACAGATCCACAACGGGTCACTCCCCATTTGAAATCCAACCACAAGATTCTCATACTTTGTGCACTTTAGTTCCATAGATTATGCTCCTCAAGCCATCGTTCTTACCTCAACTTCCAAAAAGTACCACTAAGATGTAACTTGAATAACTTCCATGTCATAAGGGTTCAAACACAACTCATAGTGCGTCAATATGACTCTTGATCTGTAATTTATATGCATTTTTGTACCAAGGGCCTGGTTAGATATGAGATTGATCCAACCCGGCTATACTCCAACATTCCCCAAAACCTAGGTGATGTATCTTAATGTACCACCTCATACTAAGGGTTCGATCATTGTATAGGGTTCGTTAAACAAAAATATGTTTTAGAAGTTATGTCCCTTTAAGTGTAACTATGTCAACATAGATATGGGTCCCGTTCAACATGGTTGGACCGACCCGACTCAACTCGACCTATTGGGCATGTCCCGTACAAGCTGGGCTAGGTGTGAACTACTAGACCGCGGAACCAACCCAGCCTGCTGGATGGGTGCGGCCTACCAGATGGGTTTGGGGTGTGCTCCCCTCCTGAACAGATTAGGTTTGTCCGAGTTCTCCAACTGGAGGAGCCAGGTTGGGACCGCCCCTCTAGCTGACCGGTATGGGGGACAGGTATAATGTAGGACCTGTGGATGCCAGTCTGACACCTCCACGACTTGAGCTGCGATACCTCCTCAACAGAACACTATTCACCTTCAATGCGGCTGACAATCACCAGCTGCCTATCCACCACGGTCGGCCCTCTCGTCATTACTAGTCTACATTATCGATGCGCTGGTTGTGTCGCACCTACTGTACTTTCGTGGGCCGCCGGTGAAGCTTATGAGGTCCGATTTCTTTCCTAACTATTCCTATGGACCTCCCAGGATGTCGCCTCCACTACAAGGCCCTCGGTTTCACCTTTCCACTGTGTTGCATGGTTTCCCACAAAGAACGCAACAAAACCAAGACCGTCGGAGGGTCTGGGATTTTTCAGATTGGCCTGCACCCTCCGTATTATTGTATTAACTTGGGAGAAACATCAATCATAATTTAGAATGAACAATCCCCAAACATAAACCCCCCAACATCCACCTGCATGAACAAATGAGGGGCAGATCAACCTATTAGTTTGTTGCTCCCCGTTCATTGTATTTTTCCAGAATGGGAAGAGAGGATAAATCATAAAACACTAGAAAAAAATTAATTTCCCATACCTTTAAGTCATTGGAAGTTGCTGAAGATGAGGGTGAGAAATCCATGTGCAAAGCTATTCATCTAAATTCTTTAATCCAAGATGAAATCCTCGTTCTTTTATGGATAGGGTTTCCACTAGTGCTTCATCAATAGTTCTCACGTGGTTATCCAAATTCTTTCACGAATGGTTTATTTAACATTATATTTAAATATCATAACTCTCTATTAATTTATGTAGTTAATTAAAGAATTATTTAATTATCCCATTAATTTCTTGAAGGTGTGGTTGCACAACCTAATGTAACATGATATTGAATAACATGTTAGTTATGTGGTCCTTCCACCGTCTCTCAATGATTTAAAAAAAATAATATAATGACTTTTAGTTTTTTAATTATTTTTTTCTGAATGTCCAAAAAATTAACTTTTTTGTCCAACCCTTTTTGGTCAATGTTATGCTTCACTTTAGTGAATCTCAGTGCTGCGAATTCAATAGTTCTCTCAAATTTTTAATCTGAGCAGTGGTTCAAAAGAACGAAATCCACACTCACACAGTTACTGAACATAACTTTAAAAAAATTAGAAAATCCATTCCAGGCTCTCTGGACCTCATAATCACATGCTATCAATTTTTGCAGTCTCATAATTATGAGATTTAATTATAAAAAGAATATATGGAATTTCCAAGTTGTTACATTCTCCCCACATTTGGGATTTACGTCCCCAAACGACACAAAAAAGGATAAGAAAAAATGGGGGTACTAAGAAAAAATATGACCCTCCCACTCCCATGTGCTCTATTGGAGGTTCCAATGCTTCCACCTAACTCAAAACAAAGATATCAAACATCCATGAAGGACCCGATCCTATCTATTTTATATCTCCATTGGGAACTCTGCAAAAGTAGAACCATCGTCAATGTCTTTGTCGCCCAACTTGATGATGTGCGATGTGTCATGCACGTATCTCCTCATCAACATCACGTTGAAAATATCTTGCAACATGTGAATCTATGGGGGAAGAGCTCACTGGTACGCCACCTCACCAACCCTACTGAGAATCTAGAAAGGTTTGATGAACCTCATAGACAGCATGCGTCCCCGGCCAAATATCTATAATACTTATCGAGGTGAGACCCATAGGAAGACATGGTCTCCCACCTCGAACTCCAGGGGTCTCTGTCTTCTGTAGGCATACGAATTTTATCTGCTCAGTGTAGTCTTTCTGATCCTGTATAAGTTTTACCTTCCCAGTGGTAGCCCTTACATACTCTGGACTCATAAGGGATGAATCTTCTAGGTTTGTCTAGCATAGTGGTGATCTGCATGGTCTCCCATACATGGACTCAAAAGGTGACACGCCGATGGTGGACTGATATCGTATCTTATATGCAGACTCCAAATTGGGAAAGTGATCCTTCCAACTATGGCCAAATTCAAGGAACGAATCACTGACCATTTCCCTAAGTGTAGGTGTGGTCCACTCTCTCTAGCCAACTATCTGAGGGTGGAAGGCATTTCTCAAGCGTAGCTGAGTCCCGAACACCTCCTGTAATCCCCTCCAAGACTGGGATGTAAAACGAGCATCACAATATGAAACAATAGTCAATGACACTATGAAGCTGTATTGTCTTCTTTATGTAGAGGTGTCTCAATCCTTCTACTAATCCATGCTCTCTGATGGGTAGGAAATGGGCCAACTTGGTGAGTCAGTAAATGATCACCCAGATGGAGTTGTGGCCTCTAGACGTACGTGGTAGTCCTATCGTGATGTACATGGAGATTTAGTCCAACATCGATTCTGGCACCTCAAGTGGTTGTGCTATACCTGCAAGAACCCGATGTTTGACCTTCACTTTCAAACAAGTTATATATTGTGAAATTAACTCTTACACTACTTTATTCATCCCTGGCCACCAGTACTGACGCTGGAGGTCCTGATACATCTTTTTAACACCAAGATTTACCACCAAAGAGGATTTACGGAACTCTCTCAACATCTCATTTTGTGGCATTAATGGTTCTATGGTTTGTCCTCTTAAACGGATGATGTGCTCCCCACCTTGAGAAAATCCTCTTTAGACTTTCATCAGGATATATGAGAACATAGGGTCTCGCAATCAAAGTCCTCAAAGTTGTTCCTCCCTATCTCTCTAAAGGAGTGGGGGAGTCATTATCATAGAGTGGATTTAAGATGATCTATCACTATCCACGATGGATAACTACAACACAAATATATTCTTTGTCATCTCACTCAGCTACTGTAAACCAGACCTCCTAGTGAGTGCATCTACAACTATATTCCCTTTCCCAGGATTGTAAAATATCTCAAAGTCATAGTCTTGGAGGAACTATAGCCATCACTGTTGTCATAGTTTGAGGTCATTATGTGGGAAGATATACCGAAGACTCTTGTGATCAGAGTATAAAGTAAATTGTTCACCCATCAAGTAGTACAGCCACATCTTCAGGGAAAAGAACACTGGTGTTAACTTCATGTCATGGGAAGAATAGTTCTACTCGTGTTGTATCAACTGTTGTGATCTGTAGACGATCAGAACTTAGTCCTACATCATGAAACACTTGAGTCTTTTCATTGATGTGTCATAGTTGACTACATACCCAACGCCCTCTTCAGGTATCCTCGAGATGAAGGCACTCTTCAGCCTCCGCCTTAACTCCTGGAAACTCTTCTGGAATCTCTCTAACATCATTAAAGGTTTTAAAATCATTTTCAAAGTGGAAAAGGGTGTTGATTCTCTGGAAATGTCAGGTACGAGTCCCTAGTAGTACCCATCCAACCCTAAGAAATTCTGCACCACGGTCACACTCCCAGGTGGCTCCTAATAAAGCATTCTCTCTATCATATCCAGATCCAGTTAAACTCCAACCTCTGAGATAATGATTCCTAGAAAGTGGACTTCTCGTATCCATAATGGGAACTTTGAGAGATTAAAATAAATTTGGTGCTCTTAGAGTGTATCCAGAACTCTATACAGATGAGTGGTGGGGTCCTCCTCCGACGCTGAGTACATCAAGATGTTATCAATGATGACCACCACATAGAAATTGAGGTCAGGATGGATGATCTTGTTCATATGTCCCGAGAACAAAATTGGGCCATCGGTCACATCGAAAGGAATAAACAAAAATTCATATTGGCCATAGCAGCATCTGAAGTCTGTATTCGGTATATCCTCATCTCATGCCCTGACCTGATGATTGCCGGATCTGAGATCTGTCTTCAAAAACTGCTGAGCTATCATTAGCTGATCGAAGAGATCATCACTCCTCGGGAGTGGATACTATTTATTAATAGTCACCTTGTTCAGGCACCAATAATACATGCAAAGTCTCAAACATCCATTTGCCTTCTTGGCTAAATAAATCGAGGATTCCCATGGAGAAACACGTGGCCTTATGAACCCCTTCCCCTGCAAGTCCTCCAGCTATTCCCTCAAATCACAAAGCTCCACGGGAGGCATTCGATATTATGGTGTAGATATCGGTGTCGTCCTGGGGTACATGTCAATGTATAAGTATACCTCTCTACGAGGAGGATTTTCTAGAACATGCTCAGGAAAGAAATCAGTATACTGGTCCACAACTACAGGATAGATCAGACTCATCTACTCAACTGCTCCAAGGGTATGTCTAGCCAACTGATGAGTGATCGGTTGTACCCTCCTTCGAGAAAATCCATCCTGTTCAGAAAAGAATCCCATATCACTAGTGAAGGAAAACCTAGTCCCGTTTTTCGGGACACACAACACTTTGCACCTATGAAATTCGATTTGAGAAAGGAATATGGATAACCAATCCATACCCAATATTAAATCATAAGTCCTTGACACTGCTACTAGGAGATCCCAGTTGAAGATCTCACCTCATGGAGTTATCTCACACTACTGTAACTAGTTCATAATAATTTAATCCTCTCATATAGGAGTCTCTAAAAGTATGGATCGAGCCTATGGTTTGATTTGAATCTCTGAGCTCTGAACAATATTTGTGGCAATGAAAGAGTGATTGGAAACTCTCTCTACCAGAACAACATCAAGATTATAGTATACACATATCATACCTCGAATCATATCTGGAGCACTGTGGTGGAAGGCCTCAGCTACCTTAAGCTATGATCGCCCCGAACCACTTGGTCCCTGAGATCGGGGTGGACCACCAGGAGGTGGTGGCAGTAGAACCTCAAATAACCACCAACCGCCTACTGCACGACAAACTCTTCTGCCACGTATGACACCCTGCATACCTCCCTCCTGGAATCTCTACCTCAACCTCAGTGTTCCCTCAACAATCTACTGATTTTCGGTGCGGTGTGTTGGGATGTTGTGTGCCATGTGACACTTCCCACTGCCGGAGTAGAAGTGTTTGCTTCTCTGGTGACCTCCTTTGTCCCGTGATCTCTACACCTCTGACCCTATGTCTTAGGGTTGTCCACCATTAGGTCTGTCCCACATGAGCCACTATGTCATCCATCTACTACCTACTGCAGATGACTCATCTATATGTTCTTTAGTGGTGGCTCTCACTATCGGTGCCTGCTCAGCTGGGAAGCTCTCCCGCAGAAGTGCTCACTCTAGTACTCCAGCATACATTGGTATGTTGAGCGATATCGTCCATGCTATAATCTCTCACAGGAGACCATGACCAATGTTCTGGGAGCTAAATAAAGGGTCTCCTACCATGTTAGTGGAATAGAGGGAGAGTTCAGGGAATCTCATCAAGTACTAGGCTACTGTTTGGTTTCCCTGCTGTAAATGTAGGATATCTTGAATAAGTGTTGAGCATAGAGTCGCTAGAATTAACTCTACCCTGAAGAGGCTCTCGAAGTCTAACTTTGTGAGGGTCACCTCATCATACAACAAGAGTGTTAGGATCCACCATCTCCCTATTGTTCCTAGGAATAGACTAGCATCTAGGATCACCATCTGGTCTGTTAGTGTCTCATCTAGGTGGAAAACTCTAGCCACAGCCTACATCCAGTCCTCAGCAGCCTACGGATCCATCTCAATTTGAATCCATTGAGGCCTCTGCCACTAGAACTCATGCAGTGCTATAATTAAGTGTGCAAATTCTGCTAGTGGGGCTAGTGGAATCTTCTTCCCTACGGTTAATGGTGCTTCTGATACACCACACGAAGGTACCATAACCATATGAGGGCCCTACACCAAATCCTAGTCCCTCAGTGGGCTGTCATCATGATCTCTCACTGGAATCTTGGTTGGATGTCTAAAAAAAGAAATTATTAACAGAAATTGATTTTCCATGGTCAATAAATTATACCTGACGAGATGACTTAATTAGATCAAAAGAAAAACATTTTAAAAAACATACCCAATGAGTGTTTTCGTGTACTATGTCGGAAATCAGAATTAAGGGTCCTGGTTTATGGATACGTTAGTTGCTGCACCAATACTGAAATGCCCAAACTAAAATCCATACTCAAAACACTTAACACAATTTCACCATTAAAAGATCAGAGTCTTAGTTCTTCAGTAGAACTGACTCCTCTGATACAACTTTATCATGACTTATCCCCTGGGGATTGTGCCGTGAATACCCTAAGCCCGCCATCCATATGAAAGTGGTTGGAGACTAGCACTGGAAAGTAATATCCCTAATAAATGGGAAGACATTTCCATTAAACTACACAACACACAGACAAGGTACAAAACAAGAGAAAACCATGTATTTTAACTGCTAAAAGTAAAAAATGTTTACTGAAGCTGAATGTGCTATTATACAAACCCACCTAAATGGAAGTACAAAAGAAAGAGGATAGTTGTTCCCGATATCATCCACCAAGGATCCTACCTAAACGGTTGGTACAACACATCACTCTGGCTCTCTGTGTCAACCGATCACCTCTGTGCATCATCTAATCTTGGCTCCCAAATATCGGTCAATGATTTCGATCATCTACACAATACAAGACAAGGTGCGGGCAAATCCTGTGGAAGGGTGAGTATAAAAAGACATAGTAGGGACCCTAATACCCCCAATGGACTCCCAGAATTCTATAATGGAAAAACCAAAAAGAATGGTCTCAATCACAAAGCAATAAATAAAAGAAAGTTCACACCATGTATATATCTTAATGAATGATAATAATGATGATATGTCATAAAACTCAATCATTATATTCCCTTGAGAATTTCCACTCCTGAACCATGAAGAAGTATTTCTATTGCTGATCCACACAGGGTCATAGGTCACTGATCCACACAGGGCCATATGTCATCAAGCGAAAGAGGATCATATGTTGATGATCCAATATGAGCTTCTCTAAGGCTCGTGCTGGTCGGGTCACACTACTGTTGATCCACACAGGGTTTTAGGTCACTAATCCTAAAATATTCGTAAGTCGCTGATCCACGATGGGATTCTCTAAGGCTGGTCCACAACAGGTCACGCTACGGGTGATCCACACAAGGTTGTAAGTCGCTAATCCACATAGGGTCATAAGTCTCTGATCCACAAAAGTATGTAAGTGGATGATCCACACAGGGTCATAAGCCGCTGATCCACACAGGGCTGTTGGTCGCTGATGCCGACCCACAAAGGGTCTCTCCCCACTTGCCAACCATCCATATGATTTCGGAACTTGGTGGACTTGAGTTAATAGATTCTTCTCCACAATCTATCAGTCATTACTCAAGTAACAAGATGTCTTATGAAGAAGTATCCCAAAGAAATTCCATGTCATAAGGGTTCAAATGCAACCAACGATGCATCAATCAGACTCCTGGTTTATAAGTTATAGGCACTGATGGTCTGGTTTGATTTGAGTTCGATCCTACCCGTCCTAACTACAAAATTCATCAAAACCCAGAATAAGTATATCAAAATTAACACCTAGTTCTAAGGGTTTTAGTGTCGTAGATGGGTCGTCAAACAAACATCCATATTAGAAGTCATGGCACTTTAAGAGAAACTAGGTCAAATTGGGTCTGTGTCCGGTCTGACCTAGACCGGGTTGCCCGACCTGACCCCCTGGGCCCGACCTAAACTAGTCAGTCCTGACACGATCTTGTTAGGATGTAGGATCAGCCCACTAGGCCGCAAAACCATCTCGTCCCACCCAGCTGGGTGCGGCCTGCCAGCTGGGTGCGACCTTCCAGGTGGGCATGAACTATGCTACCCTCTCGAACGGACGTTGTCCTTTAGGGTTCTCCAATCAATGGATCTAGGTTAGTACCACCCCTCCAACTGAGCATTCTGGTGGACCGGTCTAGGACAGGACCCACAGATGCAGGTCCTCCAATGTTGAGGCCAGAGACGTGGCATTCCTCTGTGGTGTACCACATGACTTCAAAGCAGTCGGCGACGGTCAACCACCTCATATCCACCGCATCGCCTGTAGGTGTCGTCTCCCTCTTGTTTTCACTGCACCCAGTTGTCGGCGCTGCTGCATAGGTGGTGTCATGTCAGCATTACTTTTTCAGGACTCCTTTGAACCTCCGATGGTCTGATTTCTTTTACGACTGTGCCTACGGGCCTCCAGGGATACCTCCTCCACTGTGTGGCCCTCTGTTTCCCCTTTCCTCCATGTTTCTCGGTCTCCCATGAATAATGAAACAAAACCAAGAATGGAAGAGGGTCCATGATTTTTTCATATTGGCATGTGCCCTCTATGTAAGTGGTTTAACATGTGTGAAACATCAATCAAAATTTAGAACTAACAATCCCAAAACATAAACTCTTCATAAAACACCGACATGAACAAACAAGGTGCAGATCAACCTGTTAGTAGGTTGTTCTGCGTTCATTGTATTTTTCCATGAATGGGAAGAGGGGATAAATCATAAAACACTAGAAAATAAATTAATTTCTAATACCATGAATTCTTTGTAATACTCTATGGATGAGGGTGAGGAACCCATGTGTGATGGTATTCATAGGCATTTGTTGATCGTAGGTCAAATCCTCATTCTTTGTTGGAGAGGGTTTCCACTGGCACTTCGTCAAGATTTCTCTCATGGTTGTCCAAATCCTTTCTCCAACCATTTATTTATCATTATAGTTAAATAGATTTACCCTCCGCTCATTTATGTGATTAATTATATAATTAATTAATTAAGCCATTAATTACCTGAAGGTGTGGTTACACAACCAAGTGTAATAGGTTATAAAATAACCTATTAACTCTACGGTCCCACCACCGTCACCCAATAGTTTAAAAGAGAGAATAAAATAACTTTTTTTTATTTATTATTTTCCTTCCAAATGTCCTAAAAATTGACTTTTTTGTCTAACCATTTCCGTCAAAGTTGAGCTTCACCTAAGTGAATCCCAACATAGGGAATTCAATGGTGCTCTCATATTTTCAATCCAAGCACTAGTTGAAAAGTTAGAAATCCTCACATTCATTTTTACTGAATGTACATTAAAAAAGATCAAAATTCCATTTCGGGCTCTTCAGGCCTTGGAATCATGTGCTGTTAATTTTCAGAGTCTCGTAATAATTCCATTTTATTAAAAGAATTTATATGAAGTTTCCTAGTCTTTATATGTTTCAATGGTAATCATTGAAAGAACACGTATGACCTGGGTGATATAGGCATCAATGTTTTGTTGATGGTGCATCAGTAGGTGAAGCCATGAGTTTTGAAAGAATTTGATAGATAATAGTTAGACTGATTTTTTTTACTTGGGTTTACTCTCAGTGTGCTCCTCTGAATGAGATGATCATATACCCAATCTTGACGTCATCCAAAAAACACTAACATAGTGTCATTATTATGGCATGAAAATGTTTTAAAAGATGTTTGGTTGGATAAGTGTTTGTTATCTTGGGTTTTTGTGGGATGTGTAGTTCTTGAGTTTCTCCTTTATTCGTGTTAGGGAACAATAGTTTTAAAATATCATAGTGATGGATTCACTAAAGAATGTCACCGAAGGTCATGTAAGGACATTGGTGTACATGAGGTTACTGAGGGAATCCTTTTAAAGACATGTTTTTGGTTTATGAGAGAGTGTGGGTTTATGGGTCGATGATGTCTTTCATGGAAAGAGTCATGGTCTATGAATTTGGATTTAAATGAAAAGACCATTGTTGAAGACCACCAGTGAGCAGGTGGTTGAGAAGATGATAATGGGATCTTGTGTCAAGTTGTGTGGGCTTGATTATGCATTGTTTCAATGTTTGGGGTGGATTTTGATTTTTTTTGTTTTTAAATACTTAATGTGTTGGGATTTTGAAATGGTTAAATGTTTTTTAGGTGTTTGGTAATGCAATATGATCATTTAATTTAGACTTCATGACCACAGTGGTTTGTT
This sequence comes from Viscum album, assembly GCA_963277665.1. Classification (NCBI taxonomy): domain Eukaryota; kingdom Viridiplantae; phylum Streptophyta; class Magnoliopsida; order Santalales; family Viscaceae; genus Viscum; species Viscum album. The sequence continues at coordinate 2,079,328,339 of OY728140.1, forward strand.
TAATGTTGTGTTAGTTCCTAAAGTAATATCAGAGACAATAATTATCAAGGTGGTTAGATTATAAAGTGATGTGTTTTCGAACCGAGCTAAAAAGCCACACCTTGGAACTTTTTCATTTTAATGGATGGGATGTTTTTTAACCCATGATTTTATTTAATGATTCGTGATTTTGGACCATTTAAGTATTGATATAGATCTTCGGTATGGATTTGAGAAGTTTCATGGGTGGTTTGTTAGATATCAGGATCATCAGATAAGGAAAATATAGGTTTTTAGGGACCTGTAGAGAGTGAACAGTTGGCACAAGACCTGTTAACCCATATAGCCTACTTCTAGTAATCATTTGACTTAATTCTAGGGAACATTTGCACTCACACTATCTATGCATGGTTAGGAAAACCATGAGGGGTAGACCATGCCAGGTGAGTTTCATTCACAGAGGTGCTCACACGGTCTGTACAGGGTTAGGCAAACTGTGTGGGACTTACTATCCAAAGTGGGATTCCCAGATAGAGGGTTCTTCATAGTTCGCACATGGTTCTCCAAACTGTACAGGATAACCCATGTTAGAAGGCCTATTTAATTAATTAGATTTATTTTAAATAATGATTGATTTTAGGATTTAATTAATTAAATTGAGATGAACAGAATTTAAATAAATGGGGATTGAATGGGGAGTTTGGGGTTTATCAAATAAGTGTTTTAATTAATTGATGATAATAATAATAATATTATTATTTCAATTATTATATTATTATTATTCTGGTTTATTTTTTTGGTTTAGGAAAACCTAGAAGGGGGACACCCACATTCCACTATGTGAGGCGTGACCACCTCCTCCTCTTTTGAGGTGTAGTGCATACCCCCCCCCCACCTTGGCTCCCTTTCTGTGTTCCAAATTCATCCGGTTACTTTACAAAGTTTTTCTATCTCGGTGAGGTAATTACTTCTCCACATCATTCCTTCTTCACACTAGTTGATTAGGTCTCCCCATCACACCTATGTATTCAGACGAGCACCCTATGTTAGGTTTTGATCCATTTTTGTTGATTCTTGCAATGCTAGGGTCTACGGTGCCACTCACGGAACCCCTTTCTATGAGATTCAATGTTCACCACCAAAGGCGAAGATGTTTTTCTTCTTTCGATCTTCCGTGGTCAATTTTAAGTAATTTTTTATACTTCTATTTGGGTTTTCAACCATACAATTATGTGTTTGTGGTTTATATGATGTTTTAGGAAATTAATTTGATGTGTGTTGATCCATGCCGCACTGATTTTGGGTTCTGAATATTGTTGTAGATTGTTGGGAGAAATTCCTAGTGCATGTGTTCATTTATGTTGAATTGTGTCTATGCGAGTGACCATCAACATTGAGATAGATAGAGTGTCTTATCCATTCATTTAGGTAGGGTTCTTACATTTTCATAACTGATAAAATGCATTAGTTGTTTATTTGTCATTATTTATAAATTTGATTTAAATTTCTATAATGAATTGATATTTGTGTTAAATGGTTTGCCTGATTAAAAATTCACATTTTTGTAATAAAACCCCTCCAACGGAGGTGCGTTGCCTTCAAGATAACAATATAGTTATTAGACTACTATGTTTTCTTAGATTGATGATATGTGTTTTCCAAAGATTTCCTAGTTAGAAGAATCTATTTAAATTATGTTAATATGGTTTCTTATCTTGAAGATGTATTTCCTTTTTTATATGTTAACCCAATTGGGTTAATTGGTAATTATGAGTTATTGAGTGGGATATGTTAATATAATTAATTATGATTGTGTTGTGTTTGTTGAGATTGTAATGTAGTTAATTAATTAGGTGATTAATGATGAGTTATTGAGAGGTATGAGTTGAGGTTGTTGATTTTTAATTCATTAAGTTCCTTGAGACTGTAATATAGATAATTAATCGGGGATAAATTATGAGATATTGAATTTTATATTTTGAGATAATTATTTGTGAATTAAATATGTTCTTTTGAAAATATGAACAAAATAATAAATTATGGGATGTGAATTGTGTTGTTTATTAGTGATTTAATGACATAATTAATGGAAATTTTGTCATTAGTTATTTATTTAGTTAACTAATTGATTTGATATGTTTAACTAATTGGTGAATTTATAATGACGATAATGATGATTAATTAATTATTAATTAAATATGTGCGAAAAAAATAGGAACATAGTCATTATGCCATTAATTATATAGGGTAATATGGTTATCATGCTTATTAGTAAATAGAATGTGACATTTTCATTCTATTTAGAATTTTAAAGTGTAACATAGTCGTTATTCTTATGAGTATGGGGAATAGGAACATGGTCATTCCATTGAGGAGTAATCATGGTAACATGGTCATCATACATACATTTGTGATAATGTTTACTTTTAATTTAATGTGTGAATTTAATGAATGAAATTAATGTTACTCAGAGTTATGGCCTCACATTAGAATATGTCAACTCTGGATTGAGTCGAATCATGTTTTGAGATATGATATCACCTTTGAATTCTCTGGACTCTATCATGAGTCGAAGAAGACGTTAATATATACTACCGTCATTACATACATTAGAGTCGGGAATGATCTGAAGAAGTTGTTGAGATATTATATCACCTAAAATATTCTAGACTCTAGCATGAGCTGAAGTAGGTATTCAAATATCATATTACCTAGGGAATGATTCACACTCTGGTACAAGAAGAAGGTAGTATTGAGTTAAGGGTATCCACAATATCCCTAAAGGTAAGAAATGAGTAAATAATTAATATTAAATAATGGGATAAATACTTCATTATTCCTTATCTAAGTATATTTGGTCCCTATTCAGACTCATATAAAGGTTATGAGCCAAATTAGGTATCGTCATCAGGGGTCCCTTTGGAACCTGTATAGGTTGTTGGTTATTTATTCAATTCGGTTATTGGTTCGATATACATGTGCACTGTTTAATTATATTGCATTGTCTAGATTGAGCTAGACACTAGTGGTCCTAACCTATTGAGATTTATATCTCACGCCATATTCCGGTAGCCATTGCACTTGGTACCCTAGTATACATTCTTGTTTTTATGACCTTGGACCCTGTAGTTATTGTTTTTCTATCAGGGAGTTAAGAGAAATGGAAAAATCATAAGACCAAGATGCTCAGGGAGATTGTCCTTGGAGAATTTAGTCTTTTATTTATTTTTTACTAATATGTAAAGCATGTTTATTGGTTTACTCTTTTCGGATATGTGTCACCATGACATGCATGCAAATATATAAACTAGGATTGGCCATTTTTTTATTCAAATGATATTGAAGCTTTGTCCTAATATTGAAATATTTTTATATATTGTTATAATATGTTGAAAACTCTAATATAAGGGTATCTTATCACCACTGACTATCATTACACCCGTTCTGCTAGTCAGTAGCCTCTAACATATATGAATGCATGTTTGAGGTCATGTGCTGAACTGTCCGGCTACATGTTTGATGGTAAGACAAGTCTATACATTACATCAAAAAACATTATATATCACCATGAAATATTAGGGAAATAGTAATATTTTTTTCAATTATATTTTTATCCTGATATTATTAATGTCAAAGTAATTCATACTTTTAAAAATTGACATTTACGTTATCTTAAAATAAATAATATTTCAATAAATAGTAAAAATTCACAATAATATTATATTGAAACCAGTGACTATTATATTGCTTAAAATTTCAATCATGATCCATTTATTCGATATTTTTCCGTTAATATAACTATATTTACCCTTAAAAGGTAAAAATACATGTTGTCACGGTAAGATTAAAAAGGGGTAACAAGTGGTTAAAACCAAATAATAGGGGTACCAAAGTGACCTAAACATGTCCCAAAAAAATTTATTAGAGTATTTAGAACCATTTTAATCCTATATTTTAAATAGATTTTTTTGGATAGATTTTTAATTAAATATTAATTTATATTAATTTAGTAATTTGAGAAATTCCATGAGTTCCCCTCCGATCTCTTACAGAATCGAACACCATATTCTTAATCCTTCAAATATTAAAAACCATATGGTTCATAAAATCTAATAAAAAACCTATTCATTGAATATGTACCCTCATTCTATATATTTCTTTTTAATAATACTTATCTTATAGTTCTTATGGTGTTAAATAAAATTGTAGTTTTCATGGACGATGTATAGTTTTCAACTAAAGGTTTTATTTTTATTTTATCATAAAACTCCTTCAAATCATCTATAAACCAGGTGATATTATACGTAAATTATATTAAAAATATTTAGTTCTTCTTCTATTAATAACAAATGTTATATCCATCTTTTATTTTGTCAAATGGGATATAAAACAGTTAGTCATGTTTAAGATAAACTACTGCCTCATGAACAAACATAATTTTTTTTATCACCTTTTCCCATATATTTATTTAATAATGGAATTAAAATTTATATATTAAAATCATGAAATATTTATCATTATTATATGATTATATTTAACCAAATTACTTACTTTTCCATTCACTAAAAAATTATAACATCATTCGTGGGTGTCCATTTGTAGACCACCACCTCCATAAAGTGACGTGATATATTTTTCAATCACTACCTAATAGGTATTTTATATTTAAGTAAATATGTTTTAGTAAAGTTGTATTTATCATATTATTATTATTCTGAAAATGTAAAATAATACATAACATCTTTATAAAGTGATCGTAGAAATATGCCAATGTTACTCATCCATACATACATGAGACCATCTATATGACGGTAACAAAGTTAATTCATTAGAACCATCTATCTTTACTTGATTAAAATATATAATTCATGTATAAAAATGATATTTTTTTTTTATTATTATTCTATAAATGTTGGACTAATGGACTCTTTTATATAATATACCTATGAAATTCATTGTTGACTTATTTACCAAATACCAAAAAAAATGTTTAACACGAACATCAATGGACATGTAATTGTATATAACCTGGTAATATATTATATAAAATGGATAGAAAACATCATAATTTATGTCATGTTTGTAAAAAATAAACATTTTTTATTATTCAAAATTACATTGAATATTCATGATATGTAAGAATCAAGGTAAGGGACATTATTTAAAATCATCCTTTATAGTTTCCATTGAAAATGTATTTTTCATCAATGTCATTATTTTCCAAAGAAAACTCTTCCCTATTTTCTTATGGTTTTTTAAATTCATTTTTACCCATTTTTTAAAATTTAAATTATTTTTTAAAATAAATATTCTTTCTATTTTCCAAAAAAGGTACTTTGTGACATTTTTACAAAAGCAAAGAAGGAATGTTTTTTAAATTATTATGAATTAGCAGCCTTTTCTGCAAACGTGACTAATATTTTCATTGATTCTTAAATTACATGTTCATAAGGATAATTTTTAAAGAAACAAATTCCATTTTAATTGTATATTAATTAAAATAAGTGATTTGAAAATTGAATAGTTATTTTCGTTTGGAGTGTTTTTTGACTGTGATGATGAAAATGAAATCCCTCATGTTGTATATCTTTGTTATGGTTATTGGGTATTATTATTATTATGAGGGGTTAAATTATAATTCATTGACTCATGGATACATTATTAAAAAAAGATTTCTGGTTATGTGATATGAAAAACATCGATGGTTATTTTATAACCAATAATTTATTTTTTTATGGAAGTAGCCTATATGGTTCTTCCGCTTGTAAGTGTTTTTCGAAGAGTGATAAAGAAATGATATCCCAAGTAACCTACGTATTTTTTTATATGATTGATATGTGTTTTCAGGGTAATATTATGATATATAAATTTAAAATAATGAAAACATATTAAGAGGATAATATATGATACTTTTTAAGTGTGAAATGTATAACTATGTGAAAATGTTATGATGAGTTTTACAGGTTTTCGAAGAAACTTTTATGAGATATATTTTTCATTTATGTTTTCATCTAAATATGTTTATGAAAATATTCTATAATATTTTTCAATTTAATGGAGATGGAAATTTCTATTTTGAACCTAAATTTTATTTTTTATAATGAGAATTTTTAAAATTATTCATAAACTAACAGTTTCTTTCTTTTTATTTCCCTTATTACTCATCCCACATTAAAAAAACAGTCATAGGGAATAAGGATTTGTAAAGGAATTGAAGAATTCAAATTAAACGTCATTAATATTTAACCTAAAAATTAAATATATCTCATATTAAAAAAATTTATATTAGAGGGAAAATGGATACATATGAGAAGTATTAATTTTATATTTATATGGGTTTGTTTAGTAAGATATATATCCTAAGTATATAAACATATTAACCTAAAAGATATTTGTAATTGTATTGAATTTAATTATATTTTATGGTTGCTATAATATTTATTATTTATGATCGGGTGATTAGATTTGGAATTTTTTTGTAGTACTTATTATTGAATTTTACAAAAATTACTCGATTTACACATTACTATTGAAACTAGAATTATGAAGGTTACTACTCATATTAACAAAAAAACTAAAGGGAAATATATAATAAATTTCAACCTCTTTTTTACAAATTTGGAAAACCATTTTTCATAACACATAATTGGAATAATCTAATTTAAAAATAAACTAAAAAAACATTATGAAAAACATGTTTATATAAAAATGTTCCTTTTAAAATATAAGATGATTTTGTGATAAATTTAATTTTATAACCCATTGAAAAAAAATTATTTTGACTCGAAATATAAAAAAGAAATATTAATACTAGTAAAAAATATAATTTTACTTTTTAAATATATTATAAGAAAAATATTATCTTCAATTAAAATCAGTATTTTTCACTATTCAGTGAAAAATTATTCTTTTCATAAAATTATAATAATTCATTCAAATATAATTCTTACATGTTTATTTCACAAATTATGTTAATTTTATCAAAAATATTTTAATAATTTAATTATTTTCCCACCGAATAGAAATAAAAATCATTTTCAATGAAATAAATTTATGAAGAATAAGAAAATATTACAAAAAATATACTACTTTATTTAAAATTAATTAATAAGTAAATATGTATTGATCTAAAAATTTATAATTTTCATGAATTATTATTTCATATGTATACCCAAAAATTCAATGGGTGTGAAATAATGTTCCCAATTAAATAATATTGTTTCCCTTCATGTAAAATTATTATTGTGTACCTTCTATGATAACGAATATAGTTATTCCATTTGAAATATCTAGATATTATATAGTGGGAATATAAAAGGTATATGTAAACTCTTACCTAATTTTAAATATGTTATTTTTGAATCAATGATCATATTGGTGGTGGAATTATGTGATTTTATCATATAAAATTATATATAGATGGATCATGAGTAGTCTTATAACTATGGATGCATACCTACTATTTGTTCCTATAAGTTATTATAGTGTTTTCATTTGTATATTTTCACAGAAAATTTTATCATTTTATATTTATTTTATAATATATCACATACATTAATGATATATATTTCATTTACTTTAAGATTACATATTATTGGTGTTTTACCTGATTTTGTTCTTATTTTACAACAAGATTATGGTTTATTAAGGGAAATGTCTCTTTTAGGAGTTCTTTGTACCCTTGGGTTATAACATCAATCCTTGTCCAATTCGAAAAGGATATAGAGTGACACAATAATGTATTAATCCTTTTAGAAATATTATTACATTATTTGAAATGTAGTATTCCAATGAAAAAAATAATGAACGAACATCCTTATGTCTTTGGAATACATGGTATATAAAACATCGACATGAATAAATGTCTTTATTTTAATCTTTATAATGAGTTCTTAAATCTATTTGACTATAGAAAACTACTTAGGAAAAATGAAGGAATACATTGAAAAAGGGGGTGTTCTCAGATGATCAGTAAGGGAATAAACAAGATAAAGAATCATATCTTGTTATTCAATGGTATAAAATGATATTCTAATAGGAAAGACTTATGAGTAATCACATTGAAGAATAATTTAGTGAACCTATAATCATAAGATCATTCAAATATATGTGGAAGCTAAAAAATATATAACAAAACAATAATTCAATGAAAAATTACAAGACCGCACCACATTGTGGAGAGAGTCCCATCATAGATTACATTTACTCCTTAATGCCAAACATAACATCTCATGAGGAAACAATGTTCTCTAATTAATTGGAGTGTTATATAGGTTCTCACTTCATAACATGTTCATTATTATGTGTACCAAATAAGTAAATAAAATATAACCCCTTGAAATTATTAAATAAGAACACTATATTTGATAGTATATGTGACACACAATACAGAGCTTAAACAACAAACTAAATATATTTGTTTTAATTTAATCTCCTCGATAGCATACTGAACAAAAAACCCTGAATTGAAATGAACTTTAATATAGTATACCATTATAAACTAAAAATTAAATTTTTGGGTAACTAATTATGAAAATTATTCTTATATATTTATTACAAATACATCAACAAACATTTAAAATAAAAATAATTGTTTTAAAAAATAGTAATTTTTATAAAAGTAAATTTAGCCACTTTTTTCAAAAATTTATTGAAATTAATTTTTAAAAATTCTATACAATTTATTTGATAACATTAAATACCGTTTTATAATTCATAATATCATTACAATCAAAGGCTTATTTTTTTATTTTTCTAAAATGATTCATTCTTCATGAATATTGAAGAATTGTGAAGTTTAATTGAAAATTTCCTTTTCATTTAAATTATTTGTAATGTAAAATTATAATGTAATCTATATTTCCGGTAAAATTATTTCAATTATATTACAATCTAACTAATATAAGTAAATATAATAATTTTCATATCGAATTTTGATACAAAAACCATATAATCATTTTCCCATTTTCTCTTTAAAAACATGGTTTTTGGTCAGGTTTTTATGATTAATTTTAAATTAAATATTTCCACCTGTGTGAATGAAATTTATAAAAATATATTACATATTTTTAATTATAATAAAATATTTTTTCTAATATGTTCAAAAAAAAATTAAATGTGTTTTAAAAATTGTAATAATTATTTATCGCAGTCATGTTAAAAAAATATTTACATAGGGTTAAAGTATAATAATAAATGTTATAATGACCTACCCACTTGTCTAAAATATATTTTAGGGATATATTTACCCCCTATGGGGGTTAAAATCATAAGAGGGTATTCTCTTGGCCTTAATTATTTAGACCCCCATAGTTGTGTATCTTCTGGCCTTTTCGAGCCTTCTAGGGTCCTTTTTTGGGTCTGCGTGTACTCTTTTATCACCATTTTTAAATAAAATTCTATATGATAATTATGATGGTTACGTAGTTTTAGTTTCAAAAATTACAAGTGTGCCACTCACCTCAATTATAAATGGCTAGCCCATCTTCTATCTTCATCTCTTAATAATACCCTTTTGGATCACCCAATACCTACCCAAGTTGATTCCCAAATTCAATCTCATATTCCAAAAATAATTATTTTTTGTGGAAATCAATCCTAGGAATGATTTTGGTGCAAAACTAAGGTGGATACTCATAGAAAAGATAACATATTTCTATAAGAGTTTATATGTTTTTTTCCTCTACATCCTTTAATTATAATTAAAACATTTTGATATAAAAACATCAATATATTCTGTAAACTAATATGTGGTTATTTTAAATTCATGACATAAAACAGTACCCAATTCCATTAAATGGGTTATGAAATCATCGTTCCTGTGTACGATAGACCGTAACCCAATGAACTAATGTCCTTTTTTTCCATTACCAACTATGCCTGATGGGTATGGTGAAGGATATATAGTGTATATATGATATTTAAAAAATAATAATTACACATATTTAATCATTATAACATTTATAACTTTTTTATTCCCATTTTTTATATGATTTTATGATGTTGATTATGTGTAATTCGTACTACCACCATGCGAAGTAATGTAATTCATTTTTCACTAACTCTTTAAATTTATTGTAATAAAAATGAATATAATTAATATACATGATAAAAAATGAATATTAATTATATTAATTACATTTTTATCAATATTATCAATAATATATCATTTAATTTCTTTCCTTTTAACTCTCTTTTAGAATATAACATTGTTCGTGTATGTGTGGAATATAACTTCTATAGAGCTTTGTGGCTCTCTTTTAATCACCTCACCACACAGGTGATATGTATATAAGATTATTTAAAGAAATAAATTGATATTTACGAATTTATTATCATTCTGGAAATATAAAATATTACTTACCTCATTTCAATAATGATTATTGAAAATTGGAAACGTCGCCCATACATACGTATGAAAAACTGTCTCCAAGAACATAACGTACATAATTTTTAAAAACAAATGATGATACATTATTTAAAAAGAATAATGGATATATAAATAATATAATTATATCATAATTATTATTATTTATATGTGAAAGCAATATAATATAAATAATAAATAGAACATTAATGATAAATAATGAATAACAATACATGGAAATTAACTCCCAAAATGACAAAAATATTGAAAGATTATAAAAAATGAATGATATAAGATTATAAATATTAGACAATAAATATTAATGTGGGATTTTAGAGTGAATAACAGGTTTAAAACCGCTATAAATGATGTTAAAACACATTCTACCAAAAGGAACCGTGATGTAATAGATTTCTTAACACAATTTCCATACACTGGGTAAAACATCAAATATATTAATTATTTCATGTAAATATTTTGTGTGTAATGAACATTTATTATTATTGTTTTATTTAAAGATCTTTTTAACAACATTTACATTTGATATGAATAGTCAATAAATTTATTAATTCTGACTTCAATGGTATGATATTTGTAAGGGACTTCATCTCAATTTCTCATTAATGGGGCATATTTTAAGGTTATACTCCTATTATCCTTTATATAGTGTATATATTACACATTTTTCAAGTAATATCATGATTACATAATAATTCATGTAATTTTGGGTTTCAATTTCACTTATTTCAACCATGAATATTTGACATGAATGTTACTAAATAGTAAATAATCTCATATCTCAATTTATTTTCATTGATTTATATTAAATCTCCATTTTCCTATGAAAATATAAGATTATGTGTATAATTAATTTTAAAAATATTTATTTTTTCTCAATTATTATATGTGTATTTATATTTTGTAAACTTAATTTCTTGATTTCATAATTTTAACTTCAATGTTATAATCATTGTAAGGATTCATTTCACAATCTATTTTTAATGGGTGTTATTTATGATCAAATTTATATTAAATGAAATTATTTTATCATTTTATAAAAAACTCATTTAATTTTTATATCCTATGTTTATTCATCATATTTTCATATAATAGAAAAATTTTCTATCTCCTTGTTACTTAATATAATTGAAGAAAATGTATTTATTAAAATCTTGCTTTATTTTTTATCTATGGTCAAAAATTTGTTTTCATCCAAAACCATGTTTTTTCAAAATGTATCGAAAAATAATTTTATCCTTTTCAAAATGATTCATTAAAAAAAATTAGCCATTTTAATTTTTAGAAATTTTTTTGAATAGATTTTTTATGTCTTCTTCAAAACAATTTGTGTTTGGTGATTACCAAAAAAGTAAACGTAATATTTGTTTTAATGTGTTTCAAATAAACAATATTACAAAATGTTATTACCACAAATTCATTTTATGAATTCTTTATATGTTTCAATAATTATTTCCTATGAGAATTATTTTAAAAATGTTTTATTTTCAATTCTTATTTTTAGAATGAAAAGGATTATTTCAGGAGGTTTTTTAGGATCCTTTTTAAGGTATTTCTATTTATCAATGAAAACAATCATTATTTTACATTTAATACAATTTTGATATATTGTATTCATGCCATCCTTATTTTTCCTCTATATGATTCATTATTATTTCTTCCAAGGATTGTATTGACATTCAATTCCTTCATTTCTCTATGTGAGGGATTAACTATCCATTGAATCATTCAATTTCATGTGATCATTAGAATTTAAGTTTTCCATAAATATCCATATTTTCTATTATGGTTAAAATTATTTATTATTTCATATATCATCTATAAATATGGTGTTCTACATTGAATTTCATTTTTCATCTATGTAAATATTTATAAATCTATATTCTTATCTCAATGAAAATATTTCATGATAAGAAATATTTTTCATTAATTAAATTGATTATTCTATATATGTGGAATGATTAGTATATATACTGACGGGTGGGGATGGAAATTACATAACTCCTCTATGAATATGTATTATAATGAGGTGAATCAGTGATCTCGTATAAAACTAGTTTCAAAATTTGTTTTTAAACTATCTTATGAAATGTAGTTATGGTTGGGGCATCATGATGTATGAGATCATGAAGTCTAAAGAATTACAATTTTCATCATTAAAAATTCAAATTTTATTATCTAAGATATTTTTACTATTATTTTATATCAAGAATCATTTCATTCATAGTTTATTTATTCGGTGGCATGTGTTTTCTATTATTTACCTTCCCATATTGATTATTCCTTACCAAGTTATTATTTCCAAGTTATTAATTAAATGGCATGTGTATTCATGTTATTTTCCATTCTATATTTATTATTCTATGTTGATTCATAATATCATCCACTATACTTTATATATACTAAGAATTTTATCTCACATTTATTATTTTTTCATTTCCAAAATATCCAAAAAGGGTCCTATGAATGATATGAAAGGATATTCTTGAGGTAATAGTTATATTCTCAAAATAATTTGTTTTAATTTATGTTTCAAAATGTTAAAATATACTCAATTGTGTCTGTAGTTTACCAAGACTTCTAAACTATTTTTTCCTTTAGTATGTGATTCCTTATAACTTATGCCAATTTAATAAAGCGGACCCTGGCTTTGGGATACTGGGGTCTTAGTGAATATTTTTGGTATCAAATAATGTTTAATTGAAATATTTGGTAATGAATTCAACAAAACAAATATCAGGGAACATAACAATTTGATAGTCATTGAGGATATGTATAGTTAAACATCTTATGATTTTTTATTGTACACATTATGCAGTCATTATTTATAATAAATCCATATTTGGATACTAAAATTGTAATTCATTCTAGAACATGTGTACCAAGGGTTAATAACAATGAAGTGGGTGCATTAAGAATGTCACGATCATATCCTTTTTCATTACAATAGCCCATATTTCACACCTATTTGGACATTCTCAGGGAATATTAATATGATAATTCAAATATTTATTATGAATAAATATGATGTATTTGAATGGATGATAAAAATGAATGTACATGGTTAAATGAATGATGTATTAGTGTCGAGAACCTTTTTTCTTGTTTATGAATTTTAAATATTTCTATATATATTTTCAAATCCAGGCATTGAGACAATGTTTGATTCTGAAACTCGGTGTGTATGAAATTATTTTTATAAAAATATTACATATTTTATATATTATGCATTAATATGTTCTTAAATAAAATGGGATAAATCTTAAAAATCATGGATCAGAAATATGTGTCTACTATTGGGTCCAGAATTTGATGTTTTCCCAAGTAATTACCTAAAATAGGTCAGTGGGGGTCATTCAGATAAAAATGATCTCTAGAGGGAATGGTTACTTAAATAAATAGATAGAAATATTTATTTAATTAAATGAACTGATTCATAAATAATCTATAAGTAAGTAATTATAAATAATACTCAAAGGTTATCCACATAAACCATAGTAAGATCAAGTGATGATCACCCTCCCCATTGTTGGAGAATCAATTTCAGACAAAAATGGAACTCCATATCAAATAACTTCAAAGTGTAGAGAATAAAATGAATCATTGAAATTATTTAAAAGAATGCTCTATATTGGAAAATTATCCAACATCTACGTAGGAATCATCAATTCATGGATTATACCTTGTTGGATTAAATTGATTGAGCATGATCAACCCTTTATTTCATCTCTTCCAATTGCAAGAGGCCGTATGCACCTATGTACCGATGAATTGTTTATTCAGTTGTATTCTCATTCAGAGCTCTCATTTATATTGCTTTTCTATAAAATTATGGAAAAATAATTCCCCTTTATTCTTTTGGTTTCATTCTCCTCCAGATTATTCCTATTCCTCACCATTGGGGTACGAGGGTATGGATGGATGATGTTGGGTAGTACCGATCCTGATAAGATATAAGGCCCCAGCCTTAAACCTTACTTAATCTTGAGTTATTACAATATTACACATTGAGGATCTTTTCGGGTTTAGAGTTTTAGAGAATTAGATCATAAAACTTGCATTACATTCCACATATAAACAAAGTGGTTACATAAAGATAGTATTCTTCATTCCCATCAATGGGAATGCATTTAAAATAAAACATGGATTAATTCTTGACACATCCTTGACTCTATCATCTTATCATGTACCTTTCCCTTGACCTGTGAAAAACATTTCAAAAACTTGGGATGAGCATAAAAACTCAGTATGGGTTATAAAAAAAACATGGAAAGGAAACATGAGTTCATATATACATAAGAATGAAATCATACTTTACCCATAAAACATAGGCACTTTAACATACCTCATAAAAACATGAATAAATCATATAAATCATAAGACATAAAGGTAACATGAGGCATTCATAACATTCTTACGTAGGGAGTAACCCTCTTGGTTACGTTTGGAATACCCATCACAGTATATTCCCTAAAATCTCTTCGGAGAAACCTTAACGTTTCACTCCTTCGCGTTACCCAATGCATTGGAGAGCTATAACGGGCTCACCCGCTCTTAGTTTATCACGGAACCACCTGTCTTCATAATAATTCCCAAGAACCATAACATAATCATATCACATAAAACATGCATAAAGGAAACATAACATTTCCAAATTTCAATCACGAGATATCAATACAACACATTGATATAATAAAAACATTATGAAAACCATTTTCAATACCAAAGTAAAACATGGTATTTATTTTTCTTTTAAAAAAGAAGGTATGGCTTGTAGAGGAAGCTGAAACTCAAATAACGGTTACGACGGCGGAGAAGTCGTTGTCGCCGCATACGTATGACAAAAACATTCCCTTTTGTCATTTAGTAAACGCTTCGTATAAAAAGGATTCCTTTTGAATAAACGTGAAAGTCAAAGGGGTTTATACACCGTATACAAGAAAGTTGTGTATAAAACAAATTATGCCTCAATGAAAAGAGATTGAGACGAAGTCCCATACAAAGATAATTTTTAAAATAAAATAGATACATTATGTGTATTCACTATAAGTACACATAAATAATGTACAAATACAAGATACGACATAATAATATAATGACATAATTTGAAAGTAGGAGATTAACCCAAAGAATGGAAATTGGGTTAAGAAGTTCCCATACCTCGTATCTGACTTGACCCGACCGTTCTTTAAACTCCTGAATAATAAAATTTAGTTAATCTCTACTTGATTATGAATCTTTTCCAAGTTCATTATTCCTTTTATACCATGTTATGAACATCATGTAATCATTTAAGTTAATAATGTTCATTTTGTCGGTATTTGGTTCTTAAGTCAAAAATAGACTTCTTACACTTACATGTTGTTAATTTGGTCAAAGGTTCATTATATTCAGAATGGTATTCATGATGTAGATATCATATATGTAATATATATACAGTACATACATGTATTTAAAATATTACATAATCATTTAGAGGTAAGAAATGAAATGCACCGTTCATGGAGACGGTAAGCCGTACGTACGCATGAACGCTACTTTCATTTCTATGTCATATTAATGGAATTAAAACTAAATGAGGCTTATGTATATTTTAATTCCAGAATTATATTCATCATTTAGATATATCATTAATTATATATATCCATTATATACATGTACTTTTAACAGTACATTACATTTGGGGATAAGAAATGAAATGCACCGTTCATGGAGACGGTAGTCCGTACGTACGCATGAACGCTACTTTCATTTCTATCTCATACTTTAATGGAAATAAATGATAATGATATATATAGGTATATTATAATTCCAGTATAACATCATATATAATAACTTTAAATCCATCCTTTACACGTCCCACATATGGCATTAACGAATCACATCACTTTGAGGGGGCGGTAGTCCGCACTTCCTTAAATGAAGATATCGCGTATACCCATAATGGAAGCCATAAAGGTAAGACACAAATGAAGAATACAGAAGCATAAGTAAAACATAAAAATATTACATATCATATTTAAAATTAGTGACATCATAATGGCCACCTTTGAAGGTGTTAAATGAGTATTGAACAATCATCGTTTCGGGAGGCAGAATTTCTCCATCCACGGAAACCTTATGTTCTTTAACCATTTGATGTAGTTGTGTGAGAGTGTAGCTCAAATAAATCTTATAACAACATCCTAGTATATTTAAGATACTGGTTTTGTTACAAAAGAAGTAAATAAAAAGAGGTTAGGGGGTTGGAGAAGCAAAATAAAACAAATGAACATGAGAGAATGAATTACCTTAAAAAGTGTAACTCCTTTTGAGTTGAGCCTAAAGGCTTCCTTTGAAAGGATTCTTCCCAAAGGGAATCCTCTAGGTTGAGGAGAGGGATGTGGAGAGAGCAAATGGGCAGGGGTTTGCCGAGCCAAAGGCTTGAAGAGTGTGTGAAATGAGGTAGAGGTGGGGGCCTTTTATAAGGGGAGAGGAGGGGCACTTTTGGAAAGTTAAGAAACATTACATTATTTGAAAATGTGTTTCGGTTTTAAAAGGTCCCACATTGATAGAATTCGTGGATAAGGTGATAAGTCATCGAAATCCATTCATCCAATTGGGGTTGGACATGTGTAGTTCATAGATTTTACATTATCTTTCTATTTTATTTAAATCGTCAAATAATGATGTCATCGCTGCATCATTATTATGTCATAAATAATTAAATTTATATAATGTCTAAAAATTATAAAACAATTACTATGATGTAGGAAATCTTTTTAGCTTTCCATTGAATATTTATAATCAAAATTTGGACTTGTATAACCCCACTTAAAAATTGTTTTCGCAAAACATATTATGTTTGTGTCATTTTCACTTTAACATTAAATAAAAAGTAATTTATGTCATTTCCCAACACAAGTGGATCCATGGGGTCCCCAAGTTGACCCATGGCTTTTCTTGGTCGGCCATGACACAACCAATAAGGTTGAGACATGTGTCTAGGTTATTTCATATTATTAAAGCATTATTTATACCTTAAACTACACTAATTATCACTAATCGCGATTAAAAACTTAATAAGTTACTATTCACCAAAAAAATTATTTTAATCTCATTGAACCACATTTTACTTCTTAATGACAACCATGAATGTCGGATTTTCAAAATTCAACACACATTAGTGGTAAAATTTCATTTAACCGAAAAATCAGTTTGCTTGATTACCACTTAGTGGTTTCACTATTCATCAAAAATTGAAGTTTTTCAGAAAATTAACAAAAATTCACCCTAAGCTATATTTGATATTCCGAATTCAAAAATGAAGTCCATTTTACAAAATTCAAATCATATAAGTCACATTAATTAATTTAATAATTAGTTCCCGCTGCCAGAGCAAATAGCGTGTTTTTACAAAACAATAAGTATCAAAAGATTGACACCAGTTTAAGTCTAATTTCAAATCGAAATTGATTCCAATGACCACCATTGGATAAAATGGTAAAAATATATTCTAATTTCACTTTAAAACCAATTCAAAAGATAATCTAATCATATAAATAAATTAGATCAAAAAGTGGTTTTGAATTAAAATACAACATTTTACACTATTCATTAAAAAATGAACTTTATCGGAAAAATACCAAAAAATTACACGAAGTAAAACTTGATGTCCCGATTCTTAATAAGAGTTTTATTTGGTCCAAAAGAATGTATAAGAGTGATCAAAACTATATTTAATGACGGTTCGCCATTAAAAGGTGATAAGTGAACCTTTAGTGAAAATTAGAGTATAAAAGCCTAAAATTGAACTCTTTCCATATTTTAAGCCTTTATCTTTTATTGGGTAAATGTAAAAACATATAAAAACATATCTATTCATATTTTAGTTATTTCTATTCATTCTCGCCAGTACAACGGCTACTTGTTAACTAACATAATATTATTATATTACTAGTGTGCTACGTAAGTTTCAAAGAAACTCATCGTTGCGTATCGGGTACGCTATCGAACATAGCAACCCCTTTTAATTAAAATTCATATTTAATTCTCTAATATTAATAAATATGAAAATTATTTATTCTTTAATTACCTGGGATGTTTCATCCTTCCCCCCTTTTGGGAATTGCGTCCTCGCAATTTTATTCACTTATCAAAATAAGTGGGGGTATTTATCCCTCATAGCATTTTCAGATTCCCACGTTGCCTCTTCAATCACATGGTTTTTCCAAAAAACCTTTACCTGATGAATCACCTTATTCCGTAACACTTGCTCCTTATGGTCAAGAATCTGGACCGGTTGTTCCTCATAAGATAGGTTCTCTTCCAGCTGAACTACCGCTGGACTCAAAACATGAGATGGATCTGGCATATACTTTATCAACATCGAAACGTGAAAAACATTGTGTACCTGAGATAAACTCGGAGGTAAAGCCACTCGGTATGCAACTGATCCAACTCTCTCCAGAATTTCGTATGGTCCAACAAACCTTGGACTCAACTTTCCTTTCTTACCAAATCTCATCACACTTTTCCAAGGAGAAACCTTGAGAAAAACATGATCACCTACCTCGAAAGATAGATCCTTCCTCCGGTTATCCGCATAACTCTTCTGCCTGCTCTGAGCTGTTCTCATGTGTTTCTGAATCAACTGAACTTTTTCTGCCATCTCTTCTACCAATTCTGGTCCCATCAATTTCCTTTCACCCACTTCATCCCAGAAAGCTGGAGTTCGACACCGCTTCCCATATAATGCCTGAAATGGTGCCATCTGTATACTAGAATGAAAACTGTTATTATATGAAAACTCAACCAAAGAAAGATGTTGGTCCCAACTTCCCTGATAATCCATAGAACAAGCTCGTAGCATATCCTCCAATGTCTGAATTGTTCGTTCTGACTGCCCATCTGATTGAGGATGAAAAGCTGTACTAAAATTTAATTCAGTACCCAACGACTTCTGAAGGCCTTTCCAAAAGTTAGAAGTAAACCTGGGATCACGATCCGATACAATGGAGAGAGGAACTCCATGTAACCTGACTATCTCTTTAAGATACAAACGGGAAAGTTGATCTAGATAGAATGTATCTCGTATAGAAAGGAAATGAGCAGATTTGGTCAAGCGATCAACAATAACCCAGATTGCATTATTACCTCGAGATGTCTTCGGTAATCCAACAACAAAGTCCATGGATATATTCTCCCATTTCCACTCTGGAACTGGTAAAGGCTGAAGCATCCCTTTCGGTAACTGCCGCTCTGCTTTAACCTGTTGACAAGTCAAACACTTCACAGTAAAATCAGCAATATCTCTTTTCATTCCATCCCACCAGTAATACTCCCGCAGATCTCCATACATCTTAGTACTGCCCGGATGAACTGAAAACGGAGAACTATGAGCTTCACATAACAACTCTCTCTTCAACTGTGAATCACAAGGCACACATAACCTCTTCACAAACCTCAAAACACAAACACAAACTTATCCAAGAACTCATGGAATTTTTTTTTCATAAGGTCCATGAATACAGCAGGTGCATTGGTTAACCCAAAAGGCATAACTACAAATTCATAATGGCCATATCTAGTACGGAACGCAGTCTTCGGAACGTCTGCTTCTTTTACATTCAACTGATGGTACCCCGACCTCAAGTCAATCTTCGAAAAATACTGAGCTCCCTGGAGCTGACACCACTTCATTCGATGGCCCAACATCTGCTGAAGTAGTTGCAAAGGATTTCACCACCCCTTTCTGCTTGTAGTCTAACTGCTTCCCATCACTCAAGCTCCTTGTCGGACACTCGTTTGCATAGTGACCCATCTCATTGCACTTATAACATTTCACTAACTGTAAATCAAATTTATTCTTAGCTTCACCTTGATCCTTTTCAGTGCAATCACGAGCCTTATGTCCCATCTTACCACATCGGTAGCACTTTCCAGAATTCAGAAGACATTCCCCAGCATGCCTTTTGCCACATTTATCACAAACTGGAAACTTAGTTCTCTTACCATCAGACTTTTTGAAAAATTCTTACCTTTCTCCTGCCACCTCGGTCTCTTCTTCTGCTGGTTGTTATAGAAAACTTGGTCATCGGCAAACTCCATTTCCACCTTCTCAGCACATCGAACAAGCTTTTCATAACTTTTAAACTCACGAGAAGCTAATGCCCTTCGATACTTTGGATTTAATCCTGAGTAAAAACGATTGATTTTACTATCAAGGTCTCGGATAAAATTTGGAGCATACCTTGCCAATCGAGTGAACGTTTCTTCATAGGCAGCCACTGAGTCTTCCTCTTGCCTCAATTCCAAGAATTGCTTTTCCATCCTAAGTCGAACAGCCTTAGGAAAATACTTCTCAAGAAACATACCTTTGAATTCATCCTAGTCAAGAGCATCAATCTCATCGGCGTCCCTGATATTTTTAACCATAGACCACCACTGATCTGCCTCACCCTCCAAATGATAAATAGCAAGACTAACCTTTTGATTGTCTGAACATCCCATGACATCAAAAATCTTCTCCAGTGATTTAATCCACCCTTCAGCTTGCACAGGGTCAGATGATCCTCTGAATGATGGTGGATGTTGCCTCATGAAATGTTCCACCACTGACATGTTCCTCTGCTGTTGATCTGGATGATCTCGTGCATGGTTACCACCACCATTTATAGCCTGTGTCAACTGTGCCATTACTGCAACAAACTGTTCAGTTCCGATTCCGACCATCTCAGGTTGCTGATTTGGAAGGTTGTCTTCCTCCTGATGTCGTCCCAACATAGATGCTTTGTTTCCTCTGCGGAAAACCATTCTGAACACCGAAATATCTTAGGCGAAGCAACATGGTAATCTGTAAATGCTATATCATTTAAATCATATTATAATTTAACACTTTTCTAACTCCTAAAGTTGTCTAAACCGACCTCTGATACCAACTATAAGGCCCCAGCCTTAAACCTTACTTAATCTTGAGTTATTACAAGATTACACATTGAGGATCTTTTCAGGTTTAGAGTTTTAGAGAATTAGATCATAAAACTTGCATTACATTCCACATATAAACAATGTGGTTACATAAAGATAGTATTCTTCATTCCCATCAATGGGAATGCATTTAAAATAAAACATGGATTAATTCTTGACACATCCTTGACTCTATCATCTTATCATGTACCTTTCCCTTGACCTGTGAAAAACATTTCAAAAACTTGGGATGAGCATAAAAACTCAGTATGGGTTATAAAAAAAACATGGAAAGGAAACATGAGTTCATATATACATAAGAATGAAATCATACTTTACCCATAAAACATAGGCACTTTAACATACCTCATAAAAACATGAATAAATCATATAAATCATAAGACATAAAGGTAACTTGAGGCATTCATAACATTCTTACGTAGGGAGTAACCCTCTTGGTTACGTTTGGAATACCCATCACAGTATATTCCCTAAAATATCTTCGGAGAAACCTTAACGTTTCACTCCTTCGCGTTACCCAATGCATTGGAGGGCTATAACGGGCTCACCCGCCCTTAGTTTATCACGGAACCACCCGTCTTCATAATAATGCCCAAGAACCATAACATAATCATATCACATAAAACATGCATAAAGGAAACATAACATTTCCAAATTTCAATCACGAGATATCAATACAACACATTGATATAATAAAAACATTATGAAAACCATTTTCAATACCAAAGTAAAACATGGTATTTATTTTTCTTTTAAAAAAGAAGGTATGGCTTGTAGAGGAAGCTGAAACTCAAATAACGGTTACGACGGCGGAGAAGTCGTTGTCGCCGCATACGTACGACAAAAACATTCCCTTTTGTCATTTAGTAAACGCTTCGTATAAAAAGGATTCCTTTTGAATAAACGTGAAAGTCAAAGGGGTTTATACACCGTATACAAGAAAGTTGTGTATAAAACAAACTATGCCTCAATGAAAGGAGATTGAGACGAAGTCCCATACAAAGATAATTTTTAAAATAAAATAGATACATTATGTGTATTCACTATAAGTACACATAAATAATGTACAAATACAAGATACGACATAATAATATAATGACATAATTTGAAAGTAGGAGATTAACCCAAAGAATGGAAATTGGGTTAAGAAGTTCCCATACCTCGTATCTGACTTGACCCGACCGTTCTTTAAACTCCTGAATAATAAAATTTAGTTAATCTCTACTTGATTATGAATCTTTTCCAAGTTCATTATTCCTTTTATACCATGTTATGAACATCATGTAATCATTTAAGTTAATAATGTTCATTTTGTCGGTATTTGGTTCTTAAGTCAAAAATAGACTTCTTACACTTACATGTTGTTAATTTGGTCAAAGGTTCATTATATTCAGAATGGTATTCATGATGTAGATATCATATATGTCATATATATATAGTACATACATGTATTTAAAATATTACATAATCATTTAGAGGTAAGAAATGAAATGCACCGTTCATGGAGACGGTAAGCCGTACGTACGCATGAACGCTACTTTCATTTCTTTGTCATATTAATGGAATTAAAACTAAATGAGACTTATGTATATTTTAATTCCAGAATTATATTCATCATTTAGATATATCATTAATTATATATATCCATTATATACATGTACTTTTAATAGTACATTACATTTGGGGATAAGAAATGAAATGCACCGTTCATGGAGACGGTAGTCCGTACGTACGCATGAACGCTACTTTCTTTTCTATCTCATACTTTAATGGAAATAAATGATAATGATATATATAGGTATATTATAATTCCAGTATAACATCATATATAATAACTTTAAATCCATCCTTTACACGTCCCACATATGGCATTAACGAATCACATCACTTTGAGGGGGCGGTAGTCCGCACTTCCTTAAATGAAGATATCGCGTATACCCATAATGGAAGCCATAAAGGTAAGACACAAATGAAGAATACAGAAGCATAAGTAAAACATAAAAATATTACATATCATATATAAAATTATTGACATCATAATGGCCACCTTTGAAGGTGTTAAATGAGTATTGAACAATCATCGTTTCGGGAGGCAGAATTTCTCCATCCACGGAAACCTTATGTTCATTAACCATTTGATGTAGTTGTGTGAGAGTGTAGCTCAAATAAATCTTATAACAACATCCTAGTATATTGAAGATACTGGTGTTGTTACAAAAGAAGTAAATAAAAAGAGTTTAGGGGGTTGGAGAAGCAAAATAAAACAAATGAACATGAGAGAATGAATTACCTTAAAAAGTGTAACTCCTTTTGAGTTGAGCCTAAAGGCTTCCTTTGAAAGGATTCTGCCCAAAGGGAATCCTCTAGGTTGAGGAGAGGTATGTGGAGAGATCAAATGGGCAGGGGTTGGCCGAGCCAAAGGCTTGAAGAGTGTGTGAAATGAGGTAGAGGTGGGGGCCTTTTATAAGGGGAGAGGAGGGGCACTTTTGGAAAGTTAAGAAACATTACATTATTTGAAAATGTGTTTCGGTTTTAAAAGGTCCCACATTGATAGAATTCGTGGATAAGGTGATAAGGCATCGAAATCCATTCATCAAATTGGGTTTGGACATGTGTAGTTCATAGATTTTACATTATCTTTCTATTTTATTTAAATCGTCAAATAATGATGTCATCGCTGCATCATTACTATGTCATAAATAATTAAATTTATTTAATGTCTAAAAATTATAAAACAATTACTATGATGTAGGAAATCGTTTTAGCTTTCCATTTAATATTTATAATCAAAATTTGGACTTGTATAACCCCACTTAAAAATTGTTTTCGCAAAACATATTATGTTTGTGTCATTTTCACTTTAACATTAAATAAAAAGTAATTTATGTCATTTCCCAACAAAAGTGGATCCATGGGGTCCCCAAGTTGACCCATGGCTTGTCTTGGTCGGCCATGACACAACCAATAAGGTTGAGACATGTGTCTAGGTTATTTCATATTATTAAAGCATTATTTATACCTTAAACTACACTAATTATCACTAATCGCGATTAAAAACTTAATAAGTTACTATTCACCAAAAAAATTATTTTAATCTCATTGAACCACATTTTACTTCTCAATGACAACCATGTATGTCGGATTTTCAAAATTCAACACACATTAGTGGTAAAATTTCATTTAACCGAAAAATCAGTTTGCTTGATTACCACTTAGTGGTTTCACTATTCATCAAAAATTGAAGTTTTTCAGAAAATTACCAAACATTCACCCTAAGCTATATTTGATATTCCGAATTCAAAAATGAAGTCCTTTTTACAAAATTAAAATCATATAAGTCACATTAATTAATTTAATAATTAGTTCCCGCTGCCAGAGCAAATAGCGTGTTTTTACAAAACAATAAGTATCAAAAGATTGACACCAGTTTAAGTCTAATTTCAAATCGAAATTGATTCCAATGACCACCATTGGATAAAATGGTAAAAATATATTCTAATTTCACTTTCAAACCAATTCAAAAGATAATCTAATCATATAAATAAATTAGATCAAAAAGTGGTTTTGAATTAAAATACAACATTTTACACTATTCATTAAAAAATGAACTTTATCGGAAAAATACCAAAAAATTACACGAAGTAAAATTTGATGTCCCGATTCTTAATAAGAGTTTTATTTGGTCCAAAAGAATGTATAATAGTGATCAAAACTATATTTAATGACGGTTCACCATTAAAAGGTGATAAGTGAACCTTTAGTGAAAATTAGAGTATAAAAGCCTAAAATTGAACTCTTTCCGTATTTTAAGCCTTTATCTTTTATTGGGTAAATGTAAAAACATCTAAAAACATATCTATTCATATTTTAGTTATTTCTATTCATTCCCGCCAGTACAACGGCTACTTGTTAACTAACATAATATTATTATATTACTAGTGTGCTACGTAAGTTTCAAAGAAACTCATCGTTGCGTATCGGGTACGCTATCGAACATAGCAACCCCTTTTAATTAAAATTCATATTTAATTCTCTAGTATTAATAAATATGAAAATTATTTATTCTTTAATTACCTGGGATGTTTCATAAGACCCCTAGATTCATGAAAAAATCTCATAAAAGAAATGTAACAACAAATCAAGGATGAAATCAATGCTTATGGGTTTTGGTTGATGGTTCAATGATTATAATGCAAAAATGGAGATCACATGATACATGTGAGATGAACGTTGTGTTAGGTTATGATAGGGCCGAAGGAGAACCAATTTCCAGCCATCGCAGTGCTAAAAATCACTTTTCTTAGATAGATCCCCCATTTTTTGGTTCCTAGAGGTGAGGTACATGGTACAGAACATAGGTCTAGAAAATTGGATCATATTTCTAATATTTTTTGAAAAATAAGAAGACACACCGTGTATTCTAAAGAACACATAACGTGTTGGTTCATAGCTGTGTTAGCTATGGTTTCATAGAATTATATATATCACACACCATGTGGACCCCAAATATATTGGGACATTATGCATATAGATATAAAACGTAACCCATGTGTATAGTAGAATCATAGTATATAGGAACACATCATGTTCCCAAGTACGTGGGCATGGTAAAAGTACACATACAGAACCATAGAGAACAAGCAAGACCCCAGGTTGCTCAGAAACACTGTGTAGACCCTCTACACAACATTTATGATAACATATAAAGTGTTTTGTGTTCCTTAAGGTACAAATATAGGATATGGAGTTGGAACACAGCCCATGAGGGTTCCCTCACACATCAGGTAAACCTCTATTCCTTTTTAGGAAACTTAAAACACCCAGATATTGTTTGTTTGGAGATGGATTTTGGCCTATGCATAGCTTATCCTATGTTTTCTCTATCTATAATGATACATTATAATTAATAGTCTATTTTTGGATATTATGTGATATTTTATGAGCATCAACCGTATTTAGGTGACAGTCAATGATAGCATTGATCAAGAAAGATCATTGTAGGCTTCTAAACTAGTACACTCCTACTAGGTTGGGGAATGATTCACCTACAAATATATATACTGAAACACTCTAGTATGTCTATGAATGGTTTATATATCTAATTCTTTAGTGAAAACCTTATATATGTTAGGGAAAGGGTCATATGCTGACTATTAGAGTGGCACCCTCATGGTGGTCATGACATGGGTTCTCTATCTACTCACTGAGTGGCACCATCATGTTGGGTAGTGAATAGGTCCTTGATTACTAGAGTACCAACCTCTAGTTGGGACTATTAATGGGTCCTTTTTTGAATCCTTTAGTGTCACCCTCCATCTAGGATAGGCATGACCCCACTATCTACCCTTGAGTGGAACTCTCTATTAGAGATATGGCATGTGTCGTCGACAATTTGAGTGGCACCCTCCTTAGGGGACATGCTTATTATCCTCTCATTGTCTATTGATTCGTAACCTATTATTGTATTGGGGAATGGTTTCTCTATCTATTGATTATTTCCCCTCTATTGTGTCGAATAATTTTAGACTATGGATTTACATGGTAGTTTTCTATGAAGAATATGTGCAAGATACTGGGGATTATTGATGGACTTCTATAATGTATAGAACTCTTTTTCTGGAATGGGTTGTGAGATGGAGAACCCCTTATCTCCAATTTGGATTTATTTTTATTTTATCATATATATATTTGTATTCATGTATTATTTTTAACTCATTTCATATGGTTGGTAGAGATGTAGCCTTTAGTCCACTTACATGTATTATTGATATATCTATGTTTTGATGAGGTTACATCCTTGCTTTGGGTTGGGCTCTCTATCTTTTATATATCTATTCATATTTTATCTCTTTCTTCTCACATTTCAACTTTTTGGGTATGCTACTAGGTATGTATATTCTCAAACTTATATGGGTTTTTCCTGTATTTTTTAGGTATTATACAGACGACAATAAAATATGTGGATACTATAGAGTAGCTTATTGAAACATGGTGCATTGGATCATGTATATTTGTCAGAGCATAGATATTAGAATATGGGATATCTTGGGACTTTTAAATTATATTTATTTGAGTATGAGACGTCCTTATAGTTTTTATGTATTTTCCAATTTATTTTTAATTTTTTACTGTCAAACTTTTCGACATCCAAGAGGGTTTGAGTGCTTGGTTTATATTCTAGATATAACATCATTTTATTCCAATTCATTTTCACATTTTTCATTTAGATAGTTGGGTGTGTGCACAAATGTACATTATAAAAATTCCTTCCATTGTGGATTTTCCATTCGGCGCTTGTCACCACACCCAGGCCTATGGATGTGGGCTTGTGGTAGTTACTGGCAGAGAATCAGTTATGGTCGGGTCATGACAGATTGGTATCAGAGTAGTTAATTCCTTGGAATGGTGTTTGGTGTAGCCCCTTAAAAATATTTTGTTAGGACATAACGGAAGAGTGTTAATGTGTCTCGAGTGAGGCTCTCAAGCTATGGAACCTAATGATTGCATGGGAAGTCAAGGTATCCATTCACCAAGACCATGAATACATTATTTTTAACACGGTATACTAAGACATTAGTTTCGGAGAACAATTGTGTGTGGATCATATACCATTGATTGTTTTATTTACTTCACATTCAACCTCCATTTTGTATATAAATTTTCATCATACTATAGTATTTCTTGATTAAATATTCATGATACCTCTATGGTGAAATTCACACAAGTTACCGATTTTGGTTCATGTTGATGATCCAATGACTGATGAGGACATAGT
The DNA here is from genome assembly GCA_963277665.1 of Viscum album. Taxonomy (NCBI): domain Eukaryota; kingdom Viridiplantae; phylum Streptophyta; class Magnoliopsida; order Santalales; family Viscaceae; genus Viscum; species Viscum album. The sequence continues at coordinate 2,079,356,445 of OY728140.1, forward strand.
TATGGTCAATTCCATTATATCCTTCCAATAGGTTGGCAAGTTTTAGATCCCCCACCTGTTGAGAATCATATCATACAATATGACCTGTATGGGGATGCATACAGGCTTAAGACACTCCGTAAATTACAACAGTAGATGTAGTTGATGATCCTTTGTGAGACATGTCCCCAAGAAAGATAGTTTTGGCTAATGGTTTTTGTCCATATCTTCAGCCTTATCTAGGCTCTGACGGATGAAGTAGTTTCCGGGATCATAGAATATTCCATAAGATAGTTAGGAACTGGTTGATTCTCATTACCCAAATACATGATGAGTCGACACTCTAAGGGCCTAACATCATGTAGTTATTCTGTGAGGAGTACAACCCCTCCTGTTTGCACTGGGTTCAGATTCAGAAGCTTCTAGGTCTATATAAAGAGGGATGACAGTGTCTAAGTTTGTGGTGTGGTTCATAAGCCTTACAAAGTACTCACTTGACATGATATATGATAACTACTTATAAGCATATAAGTTTCAGAAAGAACTCTAGAGAGATATAAATTCCAATGTGGTTGATTTTTTTATCCCCCCCCATGGCGGGGTGTTGGGGTGGGAAATAGTGGCGGAGAGTTTCCTACTTGAGGGTTTAAAGTAATATTTCTTTAGAACAAGGAAGAATAGGGATGATTCGTTTACATTAACTATAATACACAATTTGACATGATCTCAATGTTGGGGGCTTTCATATTATCAGTCTTTGGTACATGGTCAGGGATACCCCATAAGACCAGGGATGCCAGAAGGTTAGGTGCTATTATAGTGATGGGATAGTTCACATAGATCATGAATTCCTAACAAAACATGTTGAGGGAAGTATTAATATATATATATATATATAATTCCACAGTAGAGGAATCACCATGATTTGGTACCCCGTAGGAGAGGGAAAGGAGACCCCCAAGGAGGTAGAGCTGTAAGAGGAGAAGTTGGATCTCGGGGTGGAGGTGATCTGGTTGGTGGATGAAATTATAATATCCTTCTACCATCACCACCAGGTAGCCCATATCATGCTCAGTGAGAGGGATGTTTTTTCATAAACATCTATAAGCTATAGAGGCTGCTGACCCCATGACACACGAGATGTTCGAAGGTATGATATGTGTTTATTATAGTTTTTCCTCAGTATTAATACAAAAAGTGAAAGTTTTAACTACATCTATTTAATCCTATTGTAAGAGATGGAGATATCTATTGATGAAATAGCCTAGTAAAATTTCCTTGAGCTTCATAAAGGGAGCATTTCATCTATATCATTTATCTTCAGATAGTGATAGTGGTCTCTTGGTGGAGTTTGGTTCACATGGGACCTTTTTCAACATGATGGAACCCTATGAATTTATATTGATCATGGATTGGTTATCCATGGTCCATAAATAGATTGATTATCACCACATATGAGTTAGATAACTTATTGATAATGGGATGATATTCTCCTTTATTGGCGAGAGAGGTCTCATTGCAGGATGAGTTGGATATGCGAGCAAGAGGTTGCATCCCATAACCCATAAATTAGAGACTGTATCCATTGGTGCACAAAGTTCTTCAGAAATATAGATTCCTGAATTCATGGAAAATTATATGGATGAATTTTCTAAGGATATATTGGGACAACCTTTGAGGTGGGATATGGATTTTTCCATTGACTTGAATCATTTTATAGCTCTGATATCTTCTTTGGTGTTTCAGAAGGCCCTACCATGATCCAGGAGCTACGGTTTCAGATGGAGGACCATCGAGTGAAGGGTTTCATTAAGACCAATGTGTCCCCCCTGGGAATCTATACTATTTTTCCTGTAAACGGTGGGGGGGGGGGGGTTTGTGACATTTTATCCATTATCATTGACTAAACATGACCATGATAATTAAAAGGTTCCTCGTTATAGTTACTGATGACCACCTTGATCAGTTTAAAGTAATAAGATTGTTCTTGAAGATCGACCTCAGTTCTGTCTACCACCAATTGAGAGTTCACAATAATGATATTTCTATGATGGTATTATAATCTATATAATTACCCTATGAGTTTATAGTGATTCTCTTTGGTGTGATGAATTCCACCACTAGGTTTGTGGATTTGGTGAACAAGATTTTCTGGCCATACATGGACTAGTTTTTGGTTGTCTTCATTGATGACATAGTTGAATACTATGCATTAGAGGAGGAGCATGAAGTGATCTTGGGACTCAGCCATTATTTTCTATGTGAGAATCAATGTTACAGTATTATAACAATGTTCCAATATTAGATTATTGTGGTTCAATTTCTAGGAAATTTTATTGCTGAGAGTGGATTGGTTTTAGACATGGCAAAGACTGATACATCACATCCTTATGAGCCACCCGAGATCGTATCATATGTGTGATGTTTTTAGGGAATGGAAGGGTGAAACAAAAGGTTTGTGGAGGACTTAACTAGAATTGAGTCACATTTGAGAACCATAACAATAAATGGGAAACCTTTTACCGAGACAAATAAGTTTCAAAGGGCCTTTGAGAAGTTTAGGATATGGCTGATGAGTGATCCTGTAATGAGACTATCCGGGGAGGGTGTGGAGTATATTGTGTATTATTATTCCTTATGAGTTAGAATCATCTACATGTTGATATATTGATATCTAGTTAATTCATATGGTTTTAGGCGGTTGTGGACCCATGAATAGAATTATATGACTCATGACTTAGAGATGACAATAGTAGTCTTCACCCAGAGGATGTGGAGTAACTTTCTTTGAGGAGATAACTTTATGTTGTACATAGACAATTAGAGTCTTCGGTAAATATTCCCAAAGAGACACATGATCCTGAGTCAATTGAGTTTGATGGAGTTCTTGATATACAATGAATTTGATAAAGTCTATACATATGAGAAGGGAAACACATTGGATGATTCCCTTAGTAGGAAGTATGAGGCTCACTTGGGGGAGGAGGCATCTTAGTAGTTGTATTCCTTTCATCTAACCTTGGTGGAGGAGTAGGGTGTAGATTTTTTTAGTCTATGTTGTTGACCCATCATTTCCTTAGAATGTTATATAGTCCATGTTTGGAAATTTGGGCTATGAGTTCATTCATGTCCAGATATCTATATGTGATTCACTAGATTGATATTCTAAAGTAAATAATCACATTATCCTTTCTTAGACAAGAACCGTGTCCCTAGTCATGATGTGGGATGAGATAAAGTGATAGTTAATCAATTATCCTCATGTAGTAAATATTGATTTGGGGATGATTTATATAGACCTTCAATGGTAGTTTTTTCGGCCCGAATTGAAGGAGATTGTAGCTGAGTTCATCTATCAGTGCCTCGTCTATCTATAGGTGAAGTCCGGTAACCTGGTTTAATAAGTTTTCTTTAATCCCAAATAGATCCTAGAGTGGAAATGGGATGAAATATACATTGAATTTCAGATAGGGCTTCCACAGACCACAATTGTCCATGATGCTTTTGTGTGATAGTTGACAGACTCATGAAGTCGTCACACTTCATTGCTATATGGGTGCGGAGTTCTGTTGAGAGTTTGAGATAGATGTACAAATAATATATTTTTTCACCTCCATGGGGTTCCCTTAACTATTGTATATGATAGTGATGTGTAGTCTATGTAATGAATTTGGAGGGTATAGAATGAGGAATTCGGGATCTGGATGAGTATGAGTATATCCTTCCACCATCTGAGAGATGGGGAAAATGTGTGCACTAACCTGTTCATATAGGATATCTTGACGGATTGCATGTTTCACTTTTTATGGATTTGGCTGGATCACATTAACATGGTAGATATTCCATACAACATTATCTACCACACCACTATTATCATGGTACCTATCTTGGACCTATATAAAAGACCCTGAAATTCACCCTTGTGCTGGATAAAGATCAAAAAGAAAAATATTTTGGTCCATATTTTTTTAAGGAGATAATAGACACAGTCCAAGTCATCCATGATAGGATGAGGAAAACCTAGATCATACATACGTATTATGATTATTGTCATCATAGACCCTTCAAGTACGAGTAGAGAGACCACAATTTCTTAAGAGTCTCTCAAAAATGAGGATTGTGGATATTTAGATGGGGGGAAGCTATCCACAAGGTTCATCGGTCTATTAAAGATCATTAATAGGGTTGTTAAGGCTACATAACATCCCTACCTACTCAGAAAGTTAGAGTGGTTTCATAACATCTTCTATGTGTCACGGATGAGGATATACATGAAAAACCCCATGAAGGTTAAGAAATGGAAATAGTTGGACATCAAGAATAGAGCCACTTTTATGGATCACTCGGTAGAGATCAAGGATCAATAGTAAATGAACTCAGTGGATGGACCATCCATTGTTTCATTTGTTTTGGAAGTTCAGTAACATGAATTGGATTTCAATGGGAGAAATAGGTCCCGATGCGGGCTTAATGTCCAAATATTTTTTGTTGTTTTTATTTTCAGGGTTGAAAATCATGAATCTTACAATGATTTAGAGGCACCGATTTTTCATGATAATAATTTTAAATAAATGCATATATATTATCAAATCCAGGTGAAGATAAAATAGTCAATTCTGAGGCATGGTGTTCCTATAAATAGTTTTTAAAAATCAGTAAATATATTTTATATTATGAACACACATTTAGATAAGAAAAATGATATAAATATAAAATAAAATAAAATATTTGAAATACTTGACCATGGTTGAGTCGATAATGTAAATTTTACCCTTGGGATGACTAAAAATAAGTTAGTGTGGGGAGTTCAGATAAAAGTGGTAATGGGATAGTGCATTTAGTTTGATAAATAATCAAATTTATTTATTTTTTTAAACAACATAATTCTTAAATCATCAATAAATACATAATTATGGAAAGTTCGTCTAGTTTATCAACATAATTCCTATGATGATTCAGATATGTTCTTCCTACTCTTCAATAGAGAATAAAATTCATATGATGATGGAACCCTAGATCGAATCATATCGATGAGTAATAATGTAATCACTTCATTCAATCGTTAGCAAGCACATTCTTTGATGGAAAATGATCCAATATCGTGGAAGGGAACATAAATTCAAGGATTACACACTAATTGATGAAATTCAATGTGCATGATCAACCAATTCTTTTATTCTCAAAAATTTCTAAACATTGAAGGCACCAATATAGTGATTAATTATTTATTCAGTTGTTCTCTAACCTGGATCTCCTAATATTACCCATTGGAGAAGTAATCATGGAAAATTGATTTTAATATTTTTATTTTTGTTCTTTTCCCATCAGATTCTTCATGTTCTTATATATTGGCCTATGGGGTAATTGCTCATCATTTTCTGTTGGTACCGAGCCTGATAAGATACCTCATTCATCGTAGAGTCATGTACTAAAAATGGAACACCAATTATGGTATGGAATTGATGGATTTTTGTTTTTGTTTGGAAAGATAATTTATCATAATCCTAAAATGGATATGGAATGGAATTGGTGAGATGTGTAGTACATCATCTTATGATTGGGATGAAGGAGAACCAATTTTTAAACACCAGAGGGCCAAAAATAATTTCCTAAATATAGATCTCCCATTTTAGTGTAGCTGAAGGTGAGATCCATAATATGAAATATGGATCTGGAATTATTGAGCACATAACTAAGATTTTTGTAAAAAATGAGACTAAACATAGTGTACTCTAAAGAACACATGGAATTGTGGTTCCTGGATTATGTGAATAGGGCTTAATATAATTCTATGTATCACATGTTGCGAGGGACCCCCACACACCATGTAAAATTGTGATGGAGAAGTCGATGTGTACTCGAAGAGTACTTGTGAAATGTAATAGAATAGAATTTTTCAAGTTAAAATGTAAAAATGCATGGGAAAAGTACATAGGCATGTATATAGAGATTGGGTAGGACCCTGGGAGGATCGAACACACCATGTAGACCCTCTAAACACCATGTATGGTCACACGGGCAGAAATTTGTGTACCTTCAGAGAAATTTAATGGATATGTAGTAGGACAAAATTCAATTTCGTATCCTGCACATGACGTGTAATCCTTTGTTCATTATTAAGAAACTTCAAACTCTAATATATCCATCATTGGGACACGTATTTTGGACCACAAGTAGCCTATGGGTTTTACCATGTAGAATGTGATGATATCCTTTTTAGTAGCTTTTGGGGTATGATGGTAGATGTTCCAGGTGTGACACTTATTTAGAAAATGCTTAATAATGATTATAGTTAAGCAATATTACCAGTCTATAATAGTATAACACTCTTACTAAGATAGGGAGTGGGTCCTCTACCTATCTATAGAGTGGTGCCCTCCAGCTTGGAGGGTCTCAATTATCTATCCACTCTTCAAGTGGAACCCTCCTAGTATGAATGGAATGATTCATGAACTGGCTATTATACAGGAACACTCTGAATAGTTATGTAATGGGTCATCTAACTTGTATTCTAGTGGAACCCTCATGTTGGAAAATGTATGGGTGTTCAAAAACTAAATTGGTACCCCCTAAAAGGAATTTTGAATAGTTTTTTTACTAACACCAAGATTATCACCCTCCAACTGGGCTAAGAATGGGTCATTTGTCTACTCTTGAGTGAAACCCTCTTGTGGATACACGGAATGTTTCTTCGACCATCAAAGAGGCACCCTCATGTGGATACATGGGATCGGTCCACTAGATATCTAGATAGTAGAACCCTCCAATTATATCGTGCCATGGGTCCTCTACCTAGATATTTTTTCTTCTCAATTATTTGAAATAGTGTTGATATGTGTATTTAATTGAATGTTAAATACTGGGAATATTTTTGAGATTTTAGGAATCATTGATGGACTGTTAGAATGGATGTCACCCTTTTCTCGGTCTAGGCTTTGAGATAGAGATACCATTATCTATTGGTTTGGTTTATTTGGTTTGATCACGTATATATATATATCCATGTTTTTTTATTCTATTACTCCCTTCATATTTTTTTCAAATACAAGATGTGTATTCCACCTACAAGATGTGTTAATCTCCCTCTAGTTGGATAAAGTTACTTCTTTTCTTTGGGGTGAGTTCTATGTCTCATATCTATCTATTTTTATTGTGTTTAATAATTCTCCCCTTTCATATTCTAGGGTGTTCTATTGGGAATGTATATACTCACCCATACATGAGATTTTTCTATATGTGTCATATATTATACAAATGATGGAAGTATCAACTATGACTATAGAGTTTCTTAAGGATACTTAGATCATTGGAAAACATCTAGTGGTCAAAACATGGAGATTAGGAGCTATAATCTCTCAACTCATTTACTTCATTTTTTAATATTGGGACATCATTCTTGTTTGGAATGGATTTTTTCCCATTACTTTCCTATAACACCACAAGATTTCATAGTACGTTATCTGTTTAATGTAATTCAATAGCTAGCGCTACACGCAACTCCGAGTTCAAGCGCATCACGACCTATCAAACTAGCTGTTTTAAAAGTGGTTATGAAGATTATTAACCACATTTGGAATTATTTATATATCTTATATAATTTTAACATTCATATTTTGTGTTTCTTATACATAATATAATGACAAATTCAATTTTTAAGATGAAAGATGTTTTTTTAAAAACATTTGCAATTTTACAACCTATTAATGGTGAACCATTTTTAAATACAATATTTTAATATTTTAGCTTAAATTTTACAAAATAAAATTATTATTTAGAAGTGGGACATAAATATTTAATTTGGATAAATTTTTTGTGTTTTTCTGATAACTTTTATATTTTGATGAATAATGAACGATGGTAAATTTTAATTGAAAACAACTTTTTTAATCAAAATAATTTATAGTGTTAAATTATAAATTTAAATGGGTTTTAATTATAATTTGATTATAATTTAATAATTTAATATAATTCAGGTCATTATATGCAATTTCACATTTAAATTAGACATAAACAAATGTCAATCTTTTGTTTTTTTTACATTTAAAAAAACCCGCTTTTTGGTTTTGACAATTGGAATTATTTTTTAATTAATAAATGAAACTTATAAATGTTATATTTGGTAAAATAGACTTTGTTTTTGAATTCAGAATATCAAAATTAATATAGGTTGTATTTTTGGTATTTTTCGGAAAACTTCCAATTTTTGATGAACAGTGAAAAACATTAAAATGTTATTTAAAACTGACTTCTCATTTAAATAATTATTTATTTTATTTAAATTTTTTAATTTTAAATAGATACATAATAAATATATACGTTCAATGAATCTCATTGGAGCCATTTTATAATAATAGTATATGTATAAATTTTTATGAAACATTTTACTATCTTTTACCCACCTTCTAGGAAGAATTTTAAATTTGAATAAAACATAATTTTACCACTTCTTTGAATTGAATTTTAAAAATATGAGATACACAGTTGATATCATTAAGTAAAATGTGGTTAAATAGGATTAATTTTTTATGGTGAATAGTAACTGTTGAATTTTATTTACCACTGTTAAAAGTAAATAGGGTAATTAAAGGTAAAAATTTTATTATAATTACCCTAAAACATGTACTAATTCTATTGGCTAAGTTTATTTTGACAAAAATAAACCATAGGAATATATTATGATAATTTCTGATCCACTTGGATAAGATTAGGAGATTTATTAATATTTTATTTATAGAATATTTAAAAGTGTAAAATTCAAATTCTAATAACTAAACCATTTTTAATATTGGGTTATACATAAGATAAATTCGACTATAAATATTAATTAGAAAGATAAAATGATTTACTATATCATGGGATTTTATTTATAATTTTGAGACATTCAAGAATTAAATTTAGTAATTACCTTATTAATAAATTAATCTAATTAATGGTATTATAAATATTAAAATTAAAACAATTTCAATGTTGTGATGACATACACTAATTTTATAGGTTAATATGACATGATAAGTTTGATTCAATTCTTTTTTTCTTTGTAATCATGTTGTTATGACTTTCACAATAACAAATACTAAATACTGTCAAAATTGACATAAATGAATTTTTTTAAAAATACTATTTTATTAAAATAAATAATAGTCCTAAAAATCAATGGTTTTCCAAATTACGTATATATTGAGATATATTTCATTAATGAAGCACTTTATGTTCTCTAATAATTTTATAGTATGTTTATTAACCATGTAATATAAAAATACAAGAAGACATGGTAAAAGATAAACTATTTAACTAAGAGTTAAATATAATAGATAAGGATAATATGGTGACCTAAAATTTTTGAAAACCTATTTTTTGGAAATATTTAGACCCATACCCACATTATGATCGAAATAAATCTATTTTTAGCTATTAGAAACGGAAAATGAGTTTATAATAAATTAATATTTCATGCTTTTCCTAAAGTTCCCCTCATCACTCTTATAAAAGGGTACTTCCCCTTATCTTAATTTCACACCTCAAAATCCATTTGGATCGGCCAACCCCTACCCAAATATCCTCCCAACTTCAATAAATTAATCCTAGTGTCCTTACTTTGATCATAAAGCCAACATAAAGATCCCTTTTGATCAAATCAAAAGGAATCACCCTATGAAGTGGTAATAATTTCATCACCTATTTCAAAGTTTACTTCTTCTTCCACTTACTCTTTCAATGTTGTTTCTGGACTGAAATAATAAATCCAATAACTTATATATACTTTTATTTTATTATAAATATTGTACAACCATATTCATTATTCTATCCATCCTATGAATGACAAATTCACCATAGGTGTGTACATACGACTTACCGTCTCCACGTCGTGGTGTGGTTTGTTATTCAACACTTTGTTATTTGGATGGGTATAAGAATGAGTATAATTGTTGTAAATAATAAATATAAAATTTTAATGCTTCTGTATAATTAATATACCATCAAATTCTATACCATTGTATCTTTAAGGAAATGATATCGTTGCTCGAGTGTACATACGACTTACCGTCTTAACTACCTGATGAGATTAATTTCCACATTCACCATTAAATGATGAATATAAAAATATATATTTTCAATAAGTATGTAATATATGACATAAAAATGCTACTATATATATATGTATGTATTTACATGTATCTCAATCACTTACTTCCATTCAATACGATAAGAAAACAGAAACAACGTCCATGCAAACGTACGGACTACCGTCTCTATGAATGGTGTTTGCATTTAATATATATATATATATATATATATCTTATACATATTTATATTCTGAATATATATTATATATAAATCATGTTTTATATTCTGTAAGTATGTAAATCATGATCTATGTGATACGATCAAGAATAACAAGTTAAAACACATACGTTAAAAAAAAGTGATTATTACCCCAAATGTTACTTTAACATGGAAATTATTATTAATGGGAAGTATAAATTCATAAATGAATCAGGTATGATATAATAAATATGAATATGGTTTTGGTATAATTTAATATGATATTATGGTCATTGTATCGGAGGTTAAGCATACCATCGACTAAAGGAAAGTACAAGGTAAGGGTTAATTCCTCAATAACATTATTATCTGATATTTTTTATTTTTAAGTATTTACTGGGAAATTTTTATCGTAAATGTTCAAAAAAATATTTTATGGTTTTGTTGAAGGTGATCTTTAGCAATATCTACATTTTAAATTCTATAATGATTTATTTTTCTAAATCATTTTAATTAATGTCCAGGTTTTAAAAATGATTTGAAGGATTTATTTATATGGACATGATTGTTTAGAAACATTAATTCATTTCAAATGTTCCAATGTGGTGTGGGAAATATTGATTCTGAAATCTATTTTAAATGACATCCTTTATAAATTCATCAATTTTAAAATATTTCACAAAAAGTGATATTTCTATCAATGTTTTTTACTTATCATTTTCAAATATGTCAAAATCCTTTATTGGATTTTATTCTTAATTGTGGCTGATTTATTACAGTAAAATCTTCCGTATTGTAATTATTGAGTTATGATATGATTGACTGTGGATGATCTATTTTTATACCATTCATGGTTTATGGTTAAATTATTGACATATCGTATGCTAGTTTTAATATGAATGTTTTTGTTATGTTCCAAAATTTTCATATGAGGAATGCAGTGGACATAGGAAGTGATGAGTGGAGCCATATATAGATCCTTGATGCATTTGTAGGTCTCATGAGACAAATTAGTGTCTTAGAACAAGGCCTTGACAAAAAATTTATCTGTCGTCTTGGCACGAGGCCTTGACTAAGTTGTTAAGATGTCTGCTATTATGTATTCCCCCATTATGAAATTACTTATTACATGTGATTATTCAACTAGTAGAATATCTATGTGCATGTTTATATGGTAATGTTTGATTTTTTTTCATATTATGTTCATGTTTATGTTTAAAAAGATATTTTTTAGTACACGTCTTGCCTTAAAATTTTATAGTTTCCACTAAATTATTTACCCTTAATGAGCATTTTTGATCACCCCTTTCTTATATTTTAATTTCCCAGGATCCCAAGAAGTGTTTTATGATTGATATGTAGGGTTAAGATAATGTAACCATGGTGTTCTCAACGGTTTATGTATGTTGTGTTGTATGTTAGAAAGTGTAAAGATACATTCATGTATGTAATATATTTTCCATTACTGCTAAATTTATCAATCCTTCAGGAATTCATCCCTTATAATCATGCCAATGTATTAAAATAATGCACTAACTCTGGGAAACTATAGTCAAGGCGTTACAATTGGTATCAGATGAATTTTAGTACAAAACATGGAAACTACATTTAGAAAAACGTAGATTAGAGAATTTTACCTTAAGATAAACATTGAGGATTAGTATATGTGAGCTTCGTAGAATTTTCATAATTTAGGGATTTTGTGAGTTTTCCATCAAATACATCCCTATCTGGATACCAGTATGTAAACGCGGATCTAGCATAGATGTACCTAGGAGTGAAATCACCAACAAGAACTTTCAGGCTTGTCCCTGGGTATCCTGGTAAATGACTATGGGCCTTGCTGCACTCTTTTTTATGAATCTCCTTGGGGATATGTTTAGGATAATTCACATTTTATTTACAAACCATTGTGAAGGATTTATAAGTAAATATGTCAGCAAAAAACCAGTTTTATGATTATGATACTAGATGTATGAAAATATTCAAATATTGTTGATTATTTTTCTATTTTTTGGATTATATATTATGATATGATATAACCTAGTATATTTTGTCATTTAGAAATGTAGCCCAGTAGAAGGAATGAGAACTCCAGCAATATTCATGATCCAAATAGTAATAAGGATCATATCTTTCATGGTCTTAATCTAACATTTTGAATGGAAAGAGTATCCCACATATTATCATAGTATGATGAAATAGTATCATGTGTTAATAAGATAAGTAAAGAATTCTCTATGTCGTATGGATTTTGAGGGAATCCAGAGAAGAAAAGGATGGTAGAGAGAAAGATGGATTAAGGGAACAAGGGAAAGAATGATTTTCCCATGTGTGATAACTATTGAAAAAATCACCCTGGGAAGTTCTTGGAAGGAATGAGAGTTTTTTATAAGTGTGGGAAAAAAGGATATCGTGTTTGTGATTTCAAGGGTAAGAAATTGGTTTCAAATGTACAATGCGTCATTTTTAAGTAGTTGGGACACTACGCGAGTCAATTTCCTAATCATCTGAGTATAACCTAAATGATGCTATTGGATAAAATCAAGTTATGATACTGCCAGAGATGATGAGGAATAATTAGTTTTCTTATGTTGTTATTAATGAATTCTGTCATTTGAGTAATGTATTAATGATGTACATGTTATAAGAATTATAGATTATATAAGGATTGTAATATAGTACTATTTCATTAAGGATTTTAGATTGTTTGGAACCAAGAAATGTTACTCAATAGCAGGTAAAATGTTTTCAATAATATATGGTTTAGAGAAAGAAAAACCTTTAAATAGTCATGAGGATGAAGTAATTATTTTGGATAAAGATATAATTGAGATGGATAATGAATAATGGATATTATTGACAACATAGGAAATAATTAGTGGTTTGTTTATTCAATCATTGTTGGAGATTACAACATTTTTGGATTTAAGGATTATATCCAGTATTCTATTTTTTAAAGAAGAAATAAAGAAGTCAAAACATATTCAAATATGGTTTTCTGGTAATTCAATTTGTTACCATGTCTTAGGAGAATACATGATGAAGTTATTCACATGAATGTTATGTGACCTACCATATTAATATTGGACTATGAGTTTGGACCTAATTATTTTGGATCGTCTAAAGGTTAGAATGGATTATGTTAAAAATTTCATACTATTGTTTAAGGTTAAAATACTTCTTATTATTATTTTTGGATTTTTATAAAAAGGATAACCTGGAGGTCAGGTGATAACTCATCGTGTCTGGCAAGGTTGCACGACTTGAACCCGCAAACGAAGGGCAACAAGGGTGCGTCACTTTACACTTTCCTACAAGATGTCCTAGTTTTTTATAATGTTTTTTAAATGTTTTGACAAATTAATTTTATATTCATTGTTTTTGGAAGATTATATGATTAGGGTAAATAAAATATTTTTGAATTCTATTATCTTTTAGAGTGAAAGATGAGTTTTTGGTAGATCTTAGTTGGAGGAAGGAACTCTACATATCAAGTATTTTTTATATTATTTTATGAAGAAATTAATTCTTAATCTTTAGGGAAAGGATCTTGAAAACAAAATTGTGTTATCTTAATACCTTATGTTTTGTTGAACCGATGGTAATTAAATCATCATATATTTTTGGATTTGAGGACCTCAATATTCGATTTATTGTTCACTTGTTTGTGATTTTTGAGATCAATCACTCTCTATAAATATATAATTTTTACCTCCAATTATGTGTCTCGAATTTCCACCAATGTTCTCCTATTTGAGATAATAATTTGGTGCTGACTTTTTCATTTTCCCTCTTATTATGTATAAATTTTATTAACCCTATTTCAGATGTGATTTTTCCACAATGGTATTATCTATTATAATCCTTTTATTTTTTAAGAACAATTTCAAATTGTGAGGATTCAATTTATTGAAGTAGGAGAGAATGTAACACCCTAATATTTCAGAGTACATTATCTCTTTAAAGTAATTATGTAGATTGCGCTACACACAACACCGAGTTCAAACGCATCATTACCTATCAAACTAACGGTTTTAAAAGTTGTATAGGAAGAGTATTAACCAAATTTTTTATTTTATATATATCCTATATAATTTTAACATTCATATTTTGTGATTCTTAGACATAATATAAGTACAAATTCAATTTTTTAGATAAAAGAAGCGATTTCCAAAAAAATGAAATTTTACCCCCATTAATGGTGAACTGTTTTAAAATTAAATATTTAGCACATTTATATTAAATTTAAAAAAGAAACTTCTTATTTAGAATTGGTGCTTAAAATATTTATTGGGATAATGTTTTGGTGTTTTCTGATAACTTTCATATTTTGATGAATAGTGAGAGATGATAAAGTTTAATTGAAAACAACTTTTTTAATAAAAATAATTTATAATGTTAAATTATACATATGAATGGTTTTGAAGTATAATTAGATTATATTATTGTCATTTATTACAATTTAATCCATTATAAGTAATTTCACATTTAGATTGGACATAAACAAATGTCAATATTTTGACAGTTTTTTACTTTAAAAAAACCCCGCATTTTGGTTTTGACATTGAGAATTAATTTTAAATTAATAAATAAATCTTATCTATTTCGAATTTGGTAAAATAGACATTGTTTTTTAATTAATAATTTTAAAATTATCTTAGGGTGAAATTTTTGGTATCTTTTGGAAAACTTTTAATTTTTTATGAATAGTAAAACACAACGCGTTATTATTTAAAACCTACTTTTTATTTAAATAAATATTTATTTTATTTAAATTTAATTTAAGTCAAAATAGATACAAAATATCAATTTAAGTTCAATTTAATTCATTGGATCCATTTAAAAATAAGATTAGATGCAAAAAAGTTTATTGAACTAGTTACAATGTTTTACCCACCTTCTAGTCACATTTTCAAATTTTCACAAAACCTAATTTTACTATTTCTATGAAATGAATTTAAAAAATACGAGAGTCCCGATTGACATCAGTAAGTAAAATGTGGTTCAATAGGATGAAAATAATTTCGGTTGAATAGTAACTTTAGAATATAATTTACGACGGCTAAAAATAAATACTGTAATTAAAGGTAAAAATTTTATTACCCTAACACATGTCATAATTCTATTGGATAAGTGTATTTCTACCGAAATCAACCTTAGGAATAAAATATGTATTAGTACATGACCATATAACATAACATAATCTTGAATTAAATGAATAATACACATTTAGGGTTTTTTCAGGTTTAGAGTTTTATAGAATTAGGCCATAACTATTACATTACATCTCAAATATTACAAAGTAAACAATTCTACTAAGTATCAATTTTTTTTATTAAATATAAAATCTTCAAAAGAAACATTTCTAGTTCCATGTTTTAGACAGCATAAATTTTCTTTGATCCCATATTTGGCCCTATTCATCTTTAAGTCTTGTGCAAAACATTTCTAAAACATGTAATGATCATAAAAAGCATAGTAAGGGTTATAAAATAAGGAAAGAAAACATTAGCCCATCAATAAATAAAAATCAATGAAACCTTACTTTTCAATCATAATATAACTCATGATATCATAAGATTTATGAATAACACATAGAATTCATAATTGTTACTTGTGGTACACATAACATACTTACATTGTAGATATCACAGCTACATAGGGAGTTACGTTGGAATACCCATCACAATATATTACCATAATATATTAGGAGATACATTTACATTTACCTTCTTCACGTTACTCAATGCATTGGAGAGCTATCTCGGGCTCACCCGCCCTAGGTTTATCATAGAACCACCTGTATACATAAAAAATGACCAATAACTATAACATATTCATAACATATAAAACAAGAATAATGTAAATATAAAATTTCTACAATGTAATCACAATATATCATTTCAATATATTGACATAATCAATGCTTCATCAAACCATTTAAAAAAAAGAGATTTTTGAATCAAAGTGTCCCATTCCACTTTGAAGCTTTTAAAGGAATTAACAATTTAAAACACTAATACTCATACAAATAAATCCTTAAAACCATTTTGAAAACATGGTCATTAATGATATTATTTTAGAATATTAAATAATTAAAACAATATTTTAGTTAAGAATATCCATACCAAATGAGAGATTCTTGAAAAAAATAATTGAGAATTAACATTTAATCAAAACATTATAATATAATGAGAATAAAGGAATTCATGTTATATTATTAAAAGGATATTATATACACCATATGAAAGTGAATTGGCATATAACAACAATAAAGTCTCAATGGAATTTAAATTGAGACGAAATCCCTTATAAAGACGGTATCCTTAGATTAAGGATAAATCAATTACATATTATGTGTGATGAATATAAATACACTCAATATGATTGGATATTTATTGTAAAACAATTATAGGTCATTCACACATATTTATATCACGACATAATCAACAAGTAGAAGTTTAACCCAAATAATTTAAATTGGGTTAAGAAGTTCCCTTATAGAAATTTGACAGCCTAACAGCATCACATTATAATTTAGAAAATGATTTGATGAAAGAAAAAAGTGAATCTTGTCACTTGGACATACAATTTACAGCAATAATGATATATAAGAACATATCTCAACATAATAATATGTAAATTAAAAGACAAAACAAAAAGAATCTTTTAAAAATAGGAGGGTGAAAGGTTCCCTTACAGATTTGGTAACATACAAAACATACACCCTATGAAATAAGGATCATACAATGAAGATGTAAATACCCATAAATTAATGTATATTAAAATAATAATACAATTATGGGCAGTATATATAGCACACAAAAGGAAATAGTGTCAAATATAGCATGAATCTCATGGGAATAAAAAATGAGATGAAAACCCTTTACAACGTTGTAATCAATCGAGTCATATGACCAAAACATAATTACCACCAAAGGAATCACAAAATACAATGAATATAAATATAAACAAGATAATATATATCAAATGGTAGCGAACAACACAGAACATGCAAGAAATATGTGGCGAACAATGGAAATCTCACAGAATTAAAAGTGAGATAAGAAACTCCTTACCTCATGCCCGACTTGACCCGTTCATTCTTTAATCTCTTTAATAATAAACTAATTTTAATTTCGAATTTCGCAAGAACCATTTTCAAGTTTATTATTCCTTTTATATCACTTTTTACAATTTCGTAAACATTATGTAATCATTTATGTTTATAATAGTCATTTTATCGATATTTGGTACTTGAGTCAAAAATGAACTTCTTATAATTAAAAGTTGTCCATGTGTTCCAAATTACATTATCTATAGAATAGTATTAATGATTTATATATCATATATATCATATAAATCTATTATATATGTATTTATGATAATACATAACATTTAGAGATAAGAAATGAAATGCACCGTCCATGGAAACGATAAGTCGTACATACGCATAACACTACTTTCATTAATATTTCATATTTAATGGAATAAAAACGTAATGATAAATATATACATTATAAATCCAGTATAATATAATATAAAATTTAATTATCTCTATAATTTATACATTCCATGTATGGAAAGAATAAGTCATATCACTTTCAGGGGTGATAGTTCGCACTTCCTCAAATGAAATTATCGTGTTTACCCATTATGGAAACCATATAGGTATGCTATAAATTGAAAATAAAAAAACAGAGAAAGAATAAAAATAATATATATCATATATAAATATAGTTCCATCATAATGACCACCATGATAGGTGGTTTGAGATTTTTGAACAATCATCATTTCATGAGGCAGTAGTTAATCGTTCATAAAAATAGTATGTTCACTACCCATTAGATGGAGGTTTGTGTTAGTGTAGATATAATACCTTTCATAAAAACAACATAGTATATTTAGGATACTTTTTTTTGTTATAAAATAAAGGAATAAAAAGATTATAGGGGGTTGGAGAAGTAAAATAAATTTAAAGAACTTAAGAGAAGACATTACCTTTAAATTGGGTAACTCCATTTGGTTAGAACCAAACAGCTTACATGAAGTGCCTTATGCCTAAGGTAAGGCTTATAGAAGAAATACAAGGATGTAGGGAGATTAATTGGGAAGAGTTTCGACAATCCATGTGGCTTGAGAGGTGTGAGTAATGGGAAATATTTGATGGATTTTTATAAGGGGGAGGAGGGGCTCTTTAGGGAAGTCTGAAAATGTTATTTTATTATAAATGTATCCTATATTTAAAATGGTCCAAAACTCATTAAAGTTGAATATAAAATTACTAGTGTTAGAAATAAAATCATACCGTTAAAATAGGTTAGGTTTTGATTATTTTATTAATATCTATAATCTTATTTATTTAAATCATTCATTAATGAGGTAAACACTGCATCAATATTACGTTGTAATTAATTTTATTTATATGATGTCTAAAAATAATAAATAACTATAGTGATGTAGGAATTCATTTTATCTTTCAAATTAATATTTATAGTCTGAATTATTACTTAAATATCTCCATATAAAAATTAATTTACTAAAAGATATTTGTTTATGTTGTTTCTGTCTTTATATTAAGTTAATTAAAATAAAGTGTCAGTATCACTACCATGTGGATCCATGAGGTCCCAAAATCGACCCAAGGATACCCTAGGTCAGAAATGTTTCAACCAATAGGATTAATAGACATTTTAGGGTAATTTAATATTATTATAATATTATTTTTTACCCTTATTTACTAGATTTACCTTTTAACCAAGGTAAATAAAATATTTACTAAAGTAAATATTAAAATTGATTGAAAATAAAAGTTCCATATTTACTCAATTTGTGACTCCTGATTACAAATATGGAATCAATTTTTTTCAAATTTACATCACATAAGTGGAATAAATTACTTTAAAATTAATTCTCGTTGTCAAAATAAGAAACGTGTTTTGAAGAAATAATAACTATCCAAAGGTTGACACTTGTTTATGTCCAATTTCAAAGTGAAATTACTTAAAATGACCAAAATGGGATTAAATGGTAAAAATATAATATAATTACAATTTAAAACCAACTAAAAATATAATCTATCCATATAAATATATTATATTAAAATGCAGTTTTGAATTAAAATACAGTATTTTTTACTATTCATTAATTAATGAACTTTATAAGAAAAATACCAAAATTTCATCCAATGTAAATTTTGATGTCCCGATTCTAAATAAGAATTTCATTTTGTAAAATAGAACATATAAAAGTTAAAACAACTAGATTTGAAAAGGGTTATCCATCAAAAGGCGGTAAAACAACCTTTTAAATATTATTAGAGTATTACATGCTTAAAATATGATTCATTCTAATTTTAATCTTCTAAAATTTATTGGATAAGTGGAAAGACATTTAACAAACATGTATAATAATATTTTATTCAGTTACTTTAATACCCTCCAATACAACAACTAAACGTTAACTACCATCATATTATTATTATATTATTTTTTAGTATAACTCAACATTGTGTGCAATATAAGGTTTCAGAGAAACCAGTTGTTGTGAGTTCAATATGCTATTAGACATAGCATCACCTTTAAAGTAAAAAGATTATTTATTTCACAAATATTAACAAATTTGAAATTATCATATTCTTTATTGACCTTGGATGTTACAATATGATCCATTTTGATCCACATGGATTAGATTAGGTCATTTATTATTATTTTATTTAAGAAGAGTTAATAGTGTAAAATTCAAAGTTAAATAACTAAAAAAATTTAATATAGTGTTATAAATTAGATAATATATAATATAAATATTCATTTTAAATATCATGATATTTCCTAAATCATGTATTTTATTTATAATTTTTATAAATTAAATAATTAAATTTATTTATGACATAATGAGGATATAATAATTACCTTATTAATTAATGAATCAAATAAATGGTATTATAAATATTAAAATAAATATAATTTCAAATATTTTATAACATTCAAGAATTTAATAGTTGAATATTAAATGTTAGGGTTGATTCAATGTATTTTTTCAAAGTAATCAAGTTGTGATGAAATTCAAAAAAACCAAATACTAAATAGTGTCAAAATTGACATAAATAAGTTTTTAGAAAAAGTACTATTTTATTAAATTATATAACAGTCCAAAAAATATAATGTTTGTCCAAATCACCTATATAATGATAGATATTTTATTAATGAACCAATTTAGGTTATCTTGGATTTTTTATAGTAAGTTTATTAACCATGTAATATAAAAATACACAAAGAGATGGTAAAAGTTAAACTGTTTAACTAAGAGTTAAATCTAAAATATTAGGTTAATTTGGTGACCTAAACTTGTATAAAACATATTGGTTGATAATATTTCAACCCATACCCTAATTAGGCTCTAAATAAATAAATTTTGAGATATTATAAAACGAAAAGTATTTTAGAATAAATTAATATTTCAAGATTTTCGTAAAGTGCCTCTCACCTCTCTTATAAAAGGGTACTTCTGCTTCTCTTAATTTCACATCTCTAAAGACATTTGTCACTACTAAAACCTAATCAAATATCCTCAAAACTTCCCTAACTTAATCCTATTTGACATAATTTGATCACAAAGCCTACATAATGATACCTTTTTGTCAAATCCAATGGAAGCACCCGAAGAAGAGGTAATTATTTCATCACCTCTTTCACAGTTCATTTCTTATTCCACTTCATATTTATTTGTTGTTTCCATAAAAAAATAATAAATCCAGTACCTTATACATAATTTGATGTTATAATAAATATGGGACATCCATATTCATTACTCTATGCATCCTATGAATGACAAAGTCACCATACGTGCATATGTACGGCTTACTGTCTCCACGTCGTGGTGTAGTTTTTTATTCAACACTTCATTATTTTGATGGGTATAATAATGAGTATAATTGATGCAAATAATAAATATAACATTTTAAAGTTTCAGTATAATTAATATACCATCCAATTACATACCATTTTTTCATTAAGGAAATGATATCGTTTCTCGTGTTTACATACGGCTTACCATCTCCACAACGCAATGGGATTCATTTCCACATTCCCCATTAAATGATGATTATAAAAATATATATTATTAATAAGTATTTAATATATGACATAATAATGGTATTTTAAATAAATATGTGTGTGTTTGTGTGTATTTACATATATCTCAATCACTTATTTCCATTCAATACGACAATAAAACGGAAAGAACATCCATGCATACGTACGGACGGCGGTCTCCATGAGGGCTGTTTCTATTTCGTATATATATATATATCAATTATCGATATTTATATTCTGAAAATATATTATATAAAAATCATGTTTTTATTTCAGAAGTATAGAAATCATGATCTACGTGATACGATCAAGAATAACAAGTTAAAACACATACGATAAAGAAAGTGATTATTACCTGGAATGTTACTTTAACATGGAAATTATTATTAATGGGTAGTATAAAGTCATTAATGAATCATGTATTATATAATAAATATGAATATGGTTCTGGTATAATTTAATAACATACTGTGGTCATTATAAAAGAGGTTAAACTTACCATCTACTAAAGGAAGGTACAATGAAAGGGTAAATTCCTCAATCTCATTATTACCCAAGATTGTTTATATGTAAGTATTTACTGATAAATTTTATCATCTATGTCCATGTTTCATAAAAAAGTTTTTAAAATTAATATTTTAATGTTTTGTGGAAGGTACACTTTAGCAAGATCAGCATTTTAAATGTTTTAAGGATTTATTTTTCTAAGGATTTTTAATTAATCTTCATGTTTTATAAATGATTTTAAGGATTTATTTATATAGACATGATTATTTTAAAATGTCAAGTCCAATCAAAATTTTAAAAGTGGTAGAGGACACTTTTATTCAAAAAACACTTCTAAATGACTTTGTTTATAAATGTGTGACTTTTAATTGATTTCACGACAAGGGATATTTACCTCAAAGAGTTTTTCTGATCATTTTAAACTATTTTAATATCCATTACTGGATATTATTCTTGATTGAGGATGATTTACTATAATAAAATCTTCTATATTTTATTTAATGAGTTATGATATCTTTTACTGTGGATGATCTATTTTTATACCATTCATAGTTTATTGTTAAAGTATTCAAATTTTTTATTCTGCTATTTATATGATTGTTTATATTATGTTTCAAAATTTTCATATGAGGAGTGAATTGGATATAGTGAGTGATGGGTGGAGCCCGCTATAGCTCCTCGATGCATCGATAGGTCTCATGAGGAAACCTAGTGTCTTTTCATAAGTTCTTGACAAAATTTTTATTTGTAGTCTTAGGACAAGGCCTTTACTCTGTGGTTATGTTCTCCAACATTATGTATTCACCCATTATGAAATTAGTTATTACATGTGATTATTCCACTAGTATAATATCCACGTTCATATTTATATAGTAATGTTTGATTTATTTTTTCCATATTATGTTCATGACTATGGTTAAAAGGATTTTGTTTTTATTACACATATTACCTTAAAAGTTTATAAATTCTGCTAAATTATTTACCCTTATTGAGCATTTGAGATCAACCCATTCTTATGTTTTATTTTCCCAGGATCCCGATAAGTGTTTTATGATTGATATGCAAGGTTAATCTAAGGAAACAATTTAATTTTCAAAGGATTATTTATGCTATGTTGTATGTTAGAATGTGTAATGTAACATTCATGTATGTAATCTATTTTTCAAGACTTCTAATCTGATCAGTCCTTCAGGACTAGATTCCTTGTAATCATGCCAATTTATTAATATAATGCACCGACTCTAGGTAACAATATTTGAGGCATTAAATTTTCTTGTTTGTACTGACATAATCGTGTACATGGAAGTGGTTTTTCATTCTTGGTTTATATTCTAGTTTTTTCCTTTTTATTCTTCTTAATATACATATACATTGATATAGTTGTGTGTGTGCATACAGGTACATTAGTAAAATGTATCTAGTTTAGGATATTCCTTTCATCAGTTTTCATGGGATTGGGGTAGTTGTGACTCGAGCCTCAAATGCGGTTGGGTCGTAATAATTATAATGAAAATAAGATGTCTCAATGGAATGAGAATATATTCTATGTGTGGAAAAAGGTTCATAATGAAATTAATTGATGATGAAAAATTAATAGAATGATGGAAGAAAATAAATCTCATCTGAGGGATTTGTTAATAGATTTTCTCTTAAATGTGTGGAACCTAGGAATTATCTTTTTCAATTCCATCCTATAAAGGTTAATCACAAGGGAAATTTTGAAATAATTTTTTTAATTATTGAATATATATAATTATATTATAGATATTATTTACAAATGGTATTTTTGTATAATAATCCTATAACATCCATGTATTGTGTTAAATTTTTGAGGCATATATGTCTTCATTAACATAATAGTAACAGATAAAATCATGGGTTTATAATGTTAATGTTGATAAAAAGTTAAAAATCATAAAAACACTTTCTATTTTATATGTTATTGGTATCTATAAATACTAAGGTCTTATTGGGAGAAATTTATGCAATAAAAAACATTTCATTATTATATTTTTTAGTGATAAATAAATTTAATGAAGAATGCCCTTTCATTTTTTGGATTAATTTTAACAGTATGGGTAAAATATAAGATTTATCTTATCTTTTTGTTGAATAAATTATTGGTCAACCCTATTTGTTAATTTTATTATAGCTATATTAATATAGTTTTTTGAAAAGGGAAACTCATATGTTGGGTGACTACCTATCACATCTGGCAAGGCCATGGGATTAGAATCCATGTTTAAAATACCACAAGGGTTTAGTACCTATCACTGGACTACATGATGATATGGTTAATATGTAATTATAATTAGATAAATGAATTGATGATTAAATTTTAATTATGAACCACTACTTTTGTTATTTAGGTTTAGCGATTAATGTCTTACATTTTTACATTTTCTAACCATATTTGATTTGGAGAATATTTATAGGGAGAAATATAGACTTTTCACTATTTTATAGATATAATGATCTGTTAAAATTGAATGTTGGAGATTCGGTATATAAAATATTAATTATTGGATATTAATTTCTTAGTGTAAGCGATGAATTGGAAATATTTCAAACCACAACCAAAATATGGAACGATTTTTATGAAATAGAAACATATCTAGTAATTATATTTCTTTATATTCATATATAGTAAAATAGTTTCTCATCGTTATTATAAGGATCTTAAAACAAAAATGTTATCTTTTTACCATCATATTTGATTAATCAAATGGTCATTTAAGTCTTCATTGATTTATATTTTTAGGTAATTTAAATTTCTTTTTATCATTTAGTTTTCTGTGATAAATTACTTCTTTCATTATCTATAATTAATTATATTTTTTTACCTTTTCCAGGTATTAATTTTACACAAATGTTCTCTTATGAATAACCCTATTTATGTGTTATTCCCTTTAACATTTTATTCATCCATTCCTCTCTTATTAAAAAAATATTTTATTAACCCTTTTACAATGTCTATTTTTCAACAATTATATTTTTGAATATCAACCCCTATATTTCTAAGATCATGTTTAAATTGAAAGGATGAAATTTAATTAAGATATATATAATAAAACACCATGTATTTATAAAATAATTACACCGTATTTGATAACTAATGTGACCCACAACATCGAGCTTAAACAACTAATTAAATATATTTATTATATTTAATTTCCCTAAAATCTTGCAAAACACGAAGCCCCATGATGAAATGAAATGTAATATAGTATAACATTATAACCTAACCATTAAATTAGAGGGTGTGAATAGTAGTAAATTAATAATTGAAATTATTTTTATCTATTTTTTAGAAATAAAAAAATAATCATTTCAAAGAAAAAAGTTTTTTCTAGAGGAATGTTTTTTTTCTAAAACATTTTTTAACCGTGTTTTATGAATGTAATTTAAAATTAATTTTTACTAATTTTCAAAACATTATCTTTTAAAATTAAATTAAATTTTCAAATAATAATAAAGAAATTATTTTATGGATAATTTTTTGGATTATTAGAATTGTTTCATTTTTTGTTGAAAAAAGAAAATACTATATTTTAATTAAAAACTGCATTTTATATTAAATTATTTATGAAGTTAAATTATATTTTAAATTTAGATTGAAGTAATATTAGTTCAATTATATTAATTTTTTATTAGTATATGTCATTGTAATCATTTTCATATTTAGTTTTGATATGAGAACCTATCAAACTTTTGAAAATTTTCTATTCAATCCCGACATTCTCATCGAGTCTTTGGGGTTAAATTTAAATTACAATATTCCACATATATGTATGAAATTAAAAAATTGATAAAATATTTGGAATCAAAATAATTCATATTATATATTAATTTCAACATAATATTTATTCTATTTTTAATATTAAAAAGTAAATTTTATTTACCAGAGTAAAGGAAAAAAATTGATTTTATGCGGGGGTTAAACTAAAAACCAAAGGGTTAAAATGAACTAAAAATAGAAAAAATATATTTTATTCCAATATTTAGACCATATCATTTCAATTTCTCAAGAATAATAAATATTTTATCATTTTCTTATGAAATATGTGTTTAAAACTTTTCCAATTCAATAATTATAAGTGTTCCACTCACGTTTGTTATAAAAGGTCACCCCTACTTCTCTATTATTCACACCTCAAACCCATTTTGGTTAAAAATATAACTATTCAAATAACATCCATAATTCCCTATAAAATCATAAAGTTCGTAGTTTTTTAAAAATCCAACCTAGGAATAATTTTGGTTTAAACCTATAGTGGTTAACCGAAGAAGAGGTAACATTATTCAATAAATAAATTTATTTATTTTATCCATCACATACATAAATTTTTATTAAAACATAATTATATAATTATATATGTATCTTAGATGTATTTATATGATTTTATTTTATGGTCAATACATTAATCCATCCCCACTTCCAAAAAATAGGTGATGATATCATCATTCTTTTGGGTGGTAGTATATCTCCTCACAAACAAATTTTGATCATTTTTTTATTTCCAACTCTCACGACTGGGTTTGTGTCATGAACCGCCTTCACCATGATGAGGGAAGTGATAAAAAACTGCTAGAACCTTCGTTCCTCAAGCTGAAGGTGGGATAATGCCCCCTAGAGACCCACCTTCAATAGGTCCTATAGTGGCAACTAGAACCAAGGGTATAGAATCACAAGAAAAATGGAAGGGATTACCCTTTTTATTTAGTAGGATTGTGAGATTAGATAGTAAGTCACGAACAACCCCAAAACTGGATGTAAAAGTAAAGCCAAAACAATTCATTCCCATATGAATGTTCCAATAATAAGTGGTATAAGTAAAAGAAATACTCCAAGGTAAAGTACCAAAAAAATGAAAAACAACAATGTCAACGGTCCCGACGTATGAGATAATAGGTCCTGGCACGGTCCTCGAAGTCCTTCGGGAAACCTTAAAATTGTTTTATATATGTAGGGTGAGGATACAGGTATACTGATTAGGGAAAACCCAAATATCTCTTGAAAATTTGGGGAGGCATTCTAATGCCCTGTGAAAAAAGTGATAACCAAAGAACTTATTATGGAAACTATCCACTCAAACCTCACAAAAGAAAACTCCCTATAAAACACAAGTCAAGTATGGTAATAGTAATAACACATCAATATTTGTGTACCCTACACCACTATCCCACTGGTTATCGAATACATCATACGCATGAGACCTCCACCTCCACTATCACAGCAGTCCCACTGCCATACTGTACCTGCACACACCTGGGCTACCAAAAACTCACATCTTGCCTGAAAAAACCTAGGCCACAACAACCACATGTAACCATGCCCATATACACCTATTCCAGAACAACTACCACCACGCCCAAAGACACTTGGGCCTGAACAACTACTTCCACACATGATGACACATGGGCCTTATCCTGAAGACACTTGGGAAACATCATGCCCATAAAAACCTAGTCCAACCACCCCAACTACCTTGCCCAAAGAATCATGGGCTATAATAGACCTCATGATGTCACAAACATCTCAAGGAATCTTTGAATACTCATGAAAGGGAGTATAAAAGTATGTAATAACCATCCACTCGTATGAGTGTTAGGAAAAACGCCCTCCCGCATGAAATGGGTTTGTTCGACACGAAGTGCTCAACTTGGGTGAGTCGTGGGTAAAAAACATAAGTACTAAATTATACATATAGGTAAACAAGCACTCATCTCAACCTTGGGGTTCTATAACCTGTCCAAACAAAAATACCCTCATTACTATTCATTCATAAAAAAGCACAACAGCTACAACCAAGCCACAACACATTCCTGGAAAATAAGTCCCCATTGGACCCATTCTTGTTTTCATATTCCAGTGATTCCAATTATAATAATTCTTCACTACCGGGGAACTAACAGGCATAGCCACAAGCCATGTAAGGGAAAACCGCCAAGCAACAATTTAAGCATTCACACCCGGTTCTCTTGTAATGTCTCAATAATAAAGGGATCTATGATATCCCTAGAAGTACTGGAACCAAATAAAACCCCAACATATGGCCACAAACGACCTCAAATACACAAACCAACAACTACACAAATGTAGGGGATCCCGTCCCCATCCACGTCACCCCACAAGCATCAAGAAGAAGAACTACACATATTAGAAAGAACTAGAAAGGTAATTTTATGGTTCATACACACCTTTCATTAATTTTTCGTCTACCATTTGGTTAACCAGGGTGACCACACAAAGATTACTATGCATTGGGAATCCATTTAATCAACCGCATTTATGTGATTAAACAAATTCCATGTTACAACCATTTAATCACAAAAAATATCCAGAAAAACATAGGTTAATTATAGCGAAAGAAAGGACCGCCAACTACCATGATTTTTAGTGGACACAATCTCATACAATTCACAACATACAGGAAAAGATAAAAGAGTACAAAAGCACCATCAAACACACCCATTAATTCTTTAAACCCCATTTATTATCTTCATTAAGGTTTGGTTTCATCCATCCTGATGGAAATAATATCATACCAACCCAGAATGATACATACTAAAGAGATACGAAGCAGGAACCCTTCCTGGATGATCAACGATCGGTGTTTTTCACCTCATTGTAAAAACTGGGGATGTTCGGATTACAATAGAGGAAGAACTCATATGACTCCAAGAACAAGCAAGAAGGGCTCCTGCACAGGCGCACCACTAGAGTCGGGGAGGGGGACTCCAAATGCACCAAGGAAATTAATGGAGACAAGGCAAGAAGAAGAACGAATCCTGTGTGATAAAAGGTGAGATCATATAGTTATGGTATATGAAGTTCGAAGGGCTTTAAAGTAGGATCGTGGTTTCACCATGCGATTGGATGGTTAGAAACGATGGTATTAATTTTTATTTAAGAATTCTCATTGGGGAGGTGTCCATAACAGCTTTTCATTAAAGGATATCATTTAAAGGAAAAAACGGGTCAGTTGAGGTTCGCCCCACTCTTAGGTAAATTAAAAACATTGTTTAAGGGGATAAAATGGACTTAAACCACTTTAAAATGGTTAGAATACATAAAGGTGATGTGACGGTAAAACTGGGAAATGAAAACCCCGACAAGCCCCTCGTTGCACTGATAGTGTGTGGCACCGATCAGTGACCCACCGATCAGTGACACACTAATCGATGACACACCAATTGGTGACTCACCAATGGGTGAAACCATGGTTACATCCTTCCACCGACCCACCACCCTCCGGACATATGCCCAGGGCATGTGAAACACCAGAATTGGAAAAGTAATGGTCCTGGAGGGTCTGAGCCATTATTGTATGCTAATGGATATAATGTATATATATAAGATTAATAACATGATATTATATATGGAGTCATTATAACATATATAAATTTTTTACATTCCATCTTGTAGAGGATATGATAACGTAACTGCTGTGTACGACCGACTACCACCCCTTGAATAGATACAAATTTTTTCTCACTAACACTTTATATGGAAGGTAGTAAAGATAATGATAATTAATATATGTGATATACATGATGTAATTATAATATTATCCAAATATTTATCAGTTTAAAAATATAAGGTATCGTTTTATTTCTTACCTTTTCACTCAAAAAAATATGATAACATAATTTTTCTATATGTGAACTACCACCTTCACAAAGTGATGTGACACTCTATTCATCACCACACCACATGGATGGAATATAGACATATAGATTTAAAAAAATAATTTGGTATTTATGATATTATGATTATTATGTAAATTTGAAATATTACTTACCACTTTTCTGTTATAATCTTAAACAAATGGAAGTTTAACCCATGCGTCATCATGATATATCATCTCTAGGATCCTAACATACTTTATTTTTTAAAAACCATATTTATTTAATATTCTTAAAATTATAATTTATGTATAAATATTATAATATTGTTTATTATTATTATGTATATGCTAAAACAATATAAATTGATATGAAGTATAACTTTAATGGAAAACCATGAATTAAGAAACCAAACAATTAACACCCAAAACTATGAAAATAATAAAATGTTATAAATGAATGGGTGAAAATGTAATGAAGAGATCATATATTATATTATAAATATTAAAATAATTCTAGTACAATTTTATAACATATCCATAACCACTATAAATGATCTAAGAGAACATTCAAAAAAAATGAAGCATGTGTTATGGGATCTCTAAACTCAATTTCCATTCATTGGATTAAGCTTTTAAATCATTTGTCATGCCATTATAATATTATGTGTGTAATAAACATTGATTATTTTATGTTTTATTTCAACATGATTTAGTTTATTTAAATTTTATATTCACAGTAAATATATTTATTAATCCATTTTTCAGTGATATGATCTTTGTAATGGACTTCATCTCAATTTCCCTTCATTGAGGAATATAGTAAAGTAATACACATAAATTCATTTTCATGGTTTATACACTTCCCAATTATATAAAATGTCATGATTGATTAATAATTCATTGTATATTATTTTTAAATTTCAATTATTCCATCCAATTACATTTGACATGAATGTTACCAAGTGGTAAGGAATTTCATAACTCAATTTCTTTTCATTGGGTTATATTACTTCACTTTTTTCCTTTGATATTATTAAATTGTGTGAATAATGAATTTAAATATTATTAAATATTATTTATAGTTATTTTATGTGGGTTTAGTTTTTATTCATATATTATTTTCATTGATGAATTATCATTTTAGTGTTACGATCATTTTAAATAATCATTTCAAATTTTATTTTAATCGGTATTTCTATTCATAAATTTCCATTTAACGAAATTATTTGGTATTTTTATAATATATAAATTTTATTTTATTCACCTCTATGTATTCATGATATTCTTATTCAATGGTATCATTTTCCAAATATTTTATATTTTTCATAATTTAAAAAAATTACAAAATTTCAAATTCATTTCTCTCTTCTGATGGAAATATATTTTCATCCAAAAGCACGTTTTCTAAAAATTCTTTTAAAAATGTTTTTATCATTAAAAAAAATTTAAAAAAATTAAATATTTTAGGTTTTTTAAAAAAATATTAATGGAACCTTCATGTCATCTTCAAAACAATACCCATTTGTATCTTATCTAAAAATAAAAGGGAATCATTATTTTAACATATATAAAATGAATGGAATTTCATGCAGGAATGACTACTCAAATGTTTAGAATATTCATTTATAATTTTAATGTATTATTTTCAATGAAAATTAATATCAATTTTTTCAAAAGTAGATTTTCAAAAGGAATAGAATATTTTCCTCAATAATTGGTTTAGATATTTTTTTTGTAATTTCTATTTATCTATGATAAGATACATTTATTTTATATATATAACATTATAGATATGTTATATTAATACTATATTTATTATTCCTTTATATGAATTATAATTATTTTTACCAAGAATAGGTTTGACATTCACTTATTTGATTCATTTTTTTATTCATTAACTTTCCCTTGAATTGTTCACTTTCATGTGACTGTTGGATATTATATTTCCAAAAAGTATACAAATTATTTTTCATGTATATAATTATTTCTTAAACCATATATCATTTATACATATAGTGTTATACATTGAAATTTATTTTATTAAATGGGGAAATATTTAAAAATATTTTCTTATTTACTCAATATAGATATTTGATGGCAAGGAACATTTCAAAAAATAAATTGATTATTCAATATATGGGGATTTATTTGGAATTGGAGTGATTGGTGGGGCCGGTAATTATATTTCCTCATGACTAATCAATAGTATCTTTAGGGGAATCAACAATCAAGCATTAAATTCATTTTTACCTATAGTTTTAAACCATCTTGTAAAATTTCATAATGGTAGAGGTACTATGATTTTTTGGTCATGACATGTTATAATCATGTATTTTATTCATTAAGAATTTATTTTTTATTATCTATGACATTTTATTAATGATATTATCTATGGATGAATTTTATTCTCAATTTATTTACTAAATGAAATGTTTTTTAGTTATTTACATTTCTTTATTGATTATTCATTATATAATCATTATATCCATGTTATTGAATAAATTTAATGTGTGGTAATATATCTAAATATCCATATGGATTATTCTTTATTGAATCATGATAGATTATAATGTACTCAATCCCTACTAAGAATTAAAGCTAATCCATATTATATTTCCTTTCCTATGAATCCATGAAGTGTACTATGAATAGTATTCAATGATATTATAAATGTAAAAGTGATATTCTCAAAAAAATAATGGAGTAATTTTTGTTTTCAAATTAAATGAAACACTCATGTATATATCAATTTTACCAAGATAACTAAACTACTCATTTCTCTGGTTTGTGAATATTTGTATCTTATGAAAATTTAATAACTCATAAGTTGGCTTATGGGTATGGGTTTTTATGATCCTAAAAATATCAGAAGTCACAATCACTAAAATTACACATAGAATGAAATGGATTTTATAATCTTTCCTCATGTCTCTATCATGGAAATTTCATAAAGAATGAATTTTAGAAATGAACATAAAGAATAAATTATGTAATGGCCCAAACCCTCCTGGTCCATCCCTTTTCCAAATTTCGGGTTTTCGGAATGCCCTAGACCAATCAGGACTAGATCCTAAGGGCGGAATCTCGGTGGTAGGATGTCTTCGCCGTGTCACCATTGGTGACACCGATCGGTGGGTCACTGATCGATGTGTCACTGGCTGGTTCCAGATGGGTGTGTCAGTTTTTTCTTTCCCAGTTTTTTAATGTAACACAACTTTTATGTATTTCTAACATTTTAAAACTTGTTCATGTCCATTTTTATCCAGATAAACAATGTTTTAAATTCATAAGAGTGGGGTGACCAACCATGGACCCAAACTATGTCGGTGTTATATGTTTTCCTATGTTTAAAGGAAATATTTTAACTCATAGCTATTATGGCCACCTCCCCGATGAGAATTATTAAATAACAATTAATTCCATCATGTGTAACTACCCAACCATGTGGTAAATCCACACCTTACTATTAAATCCACTCAAGATCTTGATTTACCGTAACACCAAAATCTCAACATTTTATCGTAGAGGAATTATTTTATTCCTGGCTGGTCTCTTTTCCTTCTTCTCCCGGGTGGGTTTGGAGTCCACCTTCCCAAAGATAGTGGTGCAGCTATACTAGAGCCTTTCCTGCTCACCCTGGGAGTCCCTGATGATCCTCCCCTATAAGTCGTGCATCCCCTATTCTTAGCGTGTGTAGAACACGTCAATCTTTGATCATCCAAGTAGGGTTTTTCCTTTTTCTCTCTTTACTGTGTATCATGGGGGGTGGGTATCGAAATGTTTCGTACAGGGGATGGGTGAAACCATAATCATAACGAAGATAAAAAATGGATTTATAGAGTTAAGGGGTGTTTTTTATAATGTTATTTTACTCCTTTATATCTTTCTATATGTTGTGAATTATATGGGCTTTTATCCATTGAAAATCATGGTCGTTGGTGGTCCTATCTTGCACACTAATGAACCTTTGTTTTCAGGATGATCATGTGATTGATTGATAGTAACATGGAAACTAGTTAATCACATAAACATGGTTGGTTAAATGGATTCCTAATGAATATGAATCCTCATGCGATCACCCCAATTAACCAAACGGAAAAAATGAAACCAAGTTAATGACATATTCAAATTTGAAAACTCCCCTGCTCTGTTCTGGTGATGCTTGTAGTTGATGCTTGGGATGTGACGTGGATAGGTATGGGATACTTTTTTGTGGTTCAATTGTTGGTTTTTGGATCTTATGTCATTAGGGGTCGAATGGTGGGGCTTGGTTTGGATACAGTACATTGAGGGATCTCACAGATCCCTTTTTTTGTTTTGACATTACAAGTGAATCTTGTTTGAATGCTTATGTTTTTTTAATAGTGTTCCTTTCCTTAGCTAGTGAATATGACTGTTAGATGCCAAGAAGTGCCGAATTACATAAATGGAATCTATTGAATATTAAATCAAGAAAGGGTTCGATGGGAAATTGGTTCTTGGAATGAGTTGTGACATGGTTGTGGGTTTGGTGCATCTTATGAATGAATAGTAATTAGGTGTTTGTTGGGATGGTTTGGAACCCCTAGGTTGTGATGAGTTCTTGTTACCTATATGTATATAATTTTAGTTGTTATGTTTCTTAATCACGCACCACCCATGATGAGTACATTGTAACGAACACCCCCATTTCATGGGGGAGGATGTTTTTTCCAACACTCCTATGAGTGGCTGGTTATTAGCTCTTTTTCTTCTCCCTTTCCTGAGTAGCCCAAGATTCCTTCGGAAGGCTGTAACAACCTGAGGTCCATTATAGCAGAAGATTCTTGAGGCAGGGTAGTTGTGGTGATTGGCCTAGTTTTGTGTGGGCAGGTTGTGTCCCAAGTGTCTTCGGGATGAGGCCCAGGT
Organism: Viscum album; assembly: GCA_963277665.1. NCBI lineage: Eukaryota > Viridiplantae > Streptophyta > Magnoliopsida > Santalales > Viscaceae > Viscum > Viscum album. The sequence goes on from OY728140.1 coordinate 2,079,390,809, forward strand.
GTCTTCGGCCAAGGAAGTAGTTGCTCGGACCCATGTGTGTGCGGTTTTGGTTACGTGCGGTTTTTTGGGCCGATATGTTTGCAGGCGGGATGTGTGGTAGTGATGGACCATGTGTGTGCGGGTGGGGTGTTGTAGTGGGACTACAGTGAGAATGGTGGGAGAGGTTCGATTAGTAGGTTGTCTTCAATAACCAGTTGCAAAGTGGTACGTGTACCCAAATATCAGTGTGCTATTACTATTACTTTACTTGACTTCCATTATTTTTGTAGTGTTCCTTGGTGATGTTTTCATGGATACTTTTCATTGCTGGGTGTTTTGGTTATATCTTTTTACATGAGGCATTAGAATGCCTCCCCACTTGTGCAGAAGAGATTTTGGTTTTCACTAATGAGTATACCTGTATACTCACCATACATATATAAATTGCATTCAGGTTTCTAGGAGGACATCAGGGATTGTGTGGGAACATACTAGCTCAGATGTTGTGATATTCTCTATTGATTATTTTATTTTATTTGGTATTTTCCATTGGGTTTTTTCTTTTACTTTTTTAGAATCTACTTTTGGACATGCATATGGGAATGGTTTGTTTTTTGAATTACTTTAACCTCTAGTTCTGGTGTTGTTTGGATTTACTATCTTATCTCTCAATCTTGCTAAATAAAATTGGTAATTCCTTCCATTTTGTTTGTGATTCTATAACCTTTGTGTTATTCACCACTCTGGGACCTATTGAAGGCAGGTTTCGGCAGTCATTATATCTCCTTAAAATTGAGGAAGGAATGATCTGACAATCTGTTCTCCCGTCCCTCATCATGGTGAAGGCGAGTCAAAAAAATATGGTATCAAAGGTTGTGGTTGAGAGATAGGATGGATCATGGGGTTAGGAATAGTGAGTATTGCATGGGATGGTAGGGAAATAGTGTTAAGAAATCTTGGTGCGTGAAATAGGCAATAGTAGACCAGCTAGGACACAAGATTTTAGGCCGCCTCATGATCTGATGTAAGGACATTGTACCTACTAAATGACCATGTGAGGCTACACTGATTTTAGGGTAGCGACACTATGAAAGGTACATGCATCATAATGACTTGTGTTCTTATGTGTTATTTGTGTTCAGGGAATTTAAGTAAATAATTAATAAGTTTAGGAAAAAATTTAAGGAAATATTCTACAATACTCTAGATTAGGAATTCCATGTTTATATTAATGTTATGGAACCCGGACGACGACCAAGGGTAGTGGTGGTGATCGAGGCCCAAGAGGATATTTTTGCAGATTAGAAAAGGGATGATCAAGAGGTGGAGGATGACTAGTGGTAGAGAATGCTTTGTTCCTTTTAGCAGTAGACCAACAGAAAGTACGAGGGAAGTGTCTCATACATGGAGACAGAGATATGGATAGAGGATGTGGTGATATCTTTTAGCTTGATCTGGGCTCTGACAAAGTACTGGGTTCCTCTAGCTGTAATCCAGATGCTGAGAGCAGCACGCCAATGGTGCACTCTCTATCTTGGGGAGAAGAGTGAGGCTGAAGTTTCACAGACAGACTTTGAGATGGAATTCCATGTGGAATTTCTCTCTTCCATGATGAATGTGGAAAAGAGGAAGGAGATAATCTCCCTTCAGTAGGGGAGAATATTAATACGGGAGTTGGGAATCAAGTTCAAGGATCACCTTTATTTTACTCTGGACCTTTTCCTGTATGAGGAGTCTTGGGCAAGACATTTAGAGGTGGCACTCCGTCTATCTCTTCAGTATTTTTTTACTCCCTTCACCCTACCGACGTACTTGGAGGTCCTGAAGATGACTGAAGTGGTAGAAAGGATGCACACAAATGGAGGTGTGTCACAAAAGGGGATCCAGTTGGGCTTGTAGAAGGGGAAGGTCATCAGTAGCAGGAATCCAGCATCATGGCCATCTAGGTTTCGACCAGTGGGGAGCAGGCCCCATTAGTTCCAGTTTCGATCTCCTGGTCATCCCACATTCCTCACTGGCCCATGACTGAGGTACTTTATCTATGGAAGCTGTGCGCACCTTCGAAATCAGTTCCTAGATAGAGTTCAGTACAATGGGGGTGGGAAATTTCGGCACCCACCTCAACAGCAGCAGCTTCCAGCCATGCCCTTTCAGTTGCAGCAGCAGCAATGACAATGAGCTCTGGCTCCTCCGAGGGAAGATGGTATAGGAGTAGGTTGTCCTCCAGGCACTCCTCAGGGACCACGACTAGGGCATTGTCTTGGAGGTTTCATACAGTCAATAGGTAGAGGAACATGACATGGACAGTTTTACACTGCAGAGTTAGCAGTACCGGCGGGTCCAGAGGTCGTATGAGGTATGATATGCTTATTTAGTACTCTTGTTTATGACTTGTTTAATTCAATATCTTCACACTCCTTTGGAGAACCAAGTCTGGCCCATGCTCTAGGTTTAGATACCGAGATAATTCTAGCGCCCCTGGTGTTGAGTACGCCAATCGGAGGACAGAACGACTTGTTTTATGTTTTCTGAGGGTGTAGACTAATGATAGGGACCCATAAGTCTAGCAGGGATCTTCCAATGTTGCAAATACAACCATATGACGTCATCCTATGCATCGACTGGTTGTTTTCCGTGCATCTTGTTATCAGATATTTATAAAGAATAGTTGTGTTCTCCTTTGAGGATGGCCAATATGTGGCTTTTGTTGGCAAAGAGAGTTGTCAGGTGGGGAGATGGCATGTGGAGCCACTTTTTTCTATGTTGGATGAGCTTTCAGCAAAATCCGTGGATGTTGAGATGATGGATGTTCTAAGTGTTTTCAGGGAGTTCCAATACACTTTTCTCGAGGAGGTTTTCACTCTACCACATCGATGTGATGTTGAGTTTGGGATAGACTTACCGCCCGGTGCCCACCCGATTTCGATGAATCGTTATCGGATGGTGTCTTCTGAGTTGCGGGATTTGTGGATTCAGATTGAAGATCTAATAAAGAAGGGTTTTTTTCAACCCATAGAATCACCATGGGGTGATTTGGTCGTATTTGCGAAGAAGAAAGATTGTGGCCTTAGGCTGTGCATCGACTACCGGAGACTGAATCAGGTAAAAGTCAAGAACAGTTACCCTCTCCTGAGGATAGACGTTCTCTTTGACCAGTAGAGGGGTGCAGGTTGGTTCTCTATGTTTTCATTTTACATCATCATCTATCAAGACTTGTGATAATAATGGAATTAATATTTATATAAGGTATTAATTGAATATTAATAATTCTAAAAATATAATATATCATTTACATTTATAACATTCAATTTATTTGAAAATTTAAACTTCATTTGTGTGTATGTGTGGACTACCACTTCCACGAAGTGATGTGATTCATTTTTCATCACCACATCACATCAATGTTATATATAAGTTTATTTAAAGGTGTAAAATTATTATTATTATATTAGGATAACTATTTAAATATAAAATATTATTTAACTTATTCAAATAAAGATCATTAAAAAATGGATACGTTAGTCATGCATATTTATGGTCTACCATCCCTATGATTGTAACGTAGTTCATTTTTATAACAATTTTTAATGGTTATATTAAATTGTAAATTTGATATATAAACATTATGGTTATGTTTTGAATATTATTATGAAGATGATAGAATAATGAAATCATTTACCATACCCAACACACCGAAGACATTTTTGACTTAAGAACCAAATATCATCAATAGAATTGACATGGTAAAAGTGATTAATTAATACTATATATTTTTGTATTAAGTGAAATAAAAAAAATAAGTAAACAAAAATTTATTGTTCAAGATGATTAATAATGTACGTGATGATCCAGTCTCTATGTAAGATACCTTCTTTAAAAAATAATCTTTTAAAAGTTTTCCTTAATACTCCCTTTTTCTTCTATATCCATATTTGCAAAAATTGACTAAAAGAATGTTTTTAAAATTATACTATGTTTCTTAATTTAATTTATAAAACTACTTCATGATTTAAAAATGGTTTGAAATGAGTCTTCTTGTCATTTTCTAGACAAGTTACTTTGTTACATCTATTAAAATGTATAGAAGGGGCGTTTTATTAAACATATAAAACATGAATGTGTTTTCAAAACATCCTGACTAATCATTGCTTTACAGATTTCATTAAAATATTATGAGGTTATTTACAAATAATGTATAATAATTTATAATATAATATTTTTTATAAATAATTTATTTCATAATGGAAGAGGGTATTTTACTCAATAAATTTTTTTATGATCTTTTAAATGTATTTTTATTCATTAACAGCCACACCCATTGATGTTACATATGATTCACTGGGGAAATTTTGAAATGATTCCATCATAATTCTTTCCCTTGGTGGATTATTTTTCGTAAAATTATATTTTCTTGTAACCCTTTTTCATTTCCATAGGTTAATTATGTAATGAATGTAATTCCCTATTTTACCATATATAGTAACAAACAATTTTACCACCACCATAACCATTATTTGATTTTGGATTCACTTTTCATATTTTATGTTTAATTTTAGGAAAAACCTATTTTTCCTCTTTTGGAGTGATTTGTTGTTTGAAAATATGCTTTTAATAAGGAAGTTATCATTCTATATGTATAAATTGTTTCTTATGTGTGGAAATATTATTTTGAAAAATATAAAATTATCTGTGTTATAATGATGTTATGGTTTATGGTAATTATTTGTGATGGTAGGTGGTTTAATTATAATCTGATGGTGGGTGATCCCATTTTATATTTTTAAGGAATTGGGGAATGTGGTGAATTTAAATGATTTGGTTTCTCCTTGGAGACTATGGGAGTATACTATGGTGGTCCCCCCTCATATAACCACAATGGTTATTTCAAGTGAAACAATGATGGATACTCCACGTATAACCATGATGGTTATTACATGTGTAATTAATAGTTATATAAATATGACCCCAAGTTACCTACAAGTGTTATCAATACATTATAGGTATTTTTATAGAAATGTTGTGCTCTAACAAGTTGACGAAAATAATATACTACATTCTGAGGATGAAAATATAGCTTTAGGAAAAATTTATTATGTTTTATTAATGATTTCACGGAAACCATTATGAGTTTTACTTTTACTTTAGTATTTATTACAAAATATTTTATGACTATATTTCGGAATAAATTGTAAATTATCAATATTTCCTAAGGCATGGGACCTTTACTTTTTTTTACAATTCATTTATACAACTATAATAATGATTTAAAATCAAGTTAAGGATGTATTATGTATGATAGGTTCTTGTTTAGAGTTTGGATCCTAGAAATGGGATGGAAAGTGTGTGTCACATGGTTTTGTGAAACTATATGGCCCACCCCACATTGTTTCCCTAAATCATACAGCTGCACACAGTGGAGGCATGTGGGTTGTATGGTTTTTTTCAACTTTACAACCCCAAGTTCAATGTTGTATAGGGTTCCCGACTTTTTCGGATAGAGTGTATTCTCATGGTTTGTGCAATTTCAGATAAACAATGTTCATAAACATAAAATTCCCTCCATTTATGTAGATCATTGCACAGGGTTGGCACACAATTTGGCCAATCGTGCAGCCCAACCATTATCATTGTTAACTTAGAGTGAAATTTACAATATACCCACATTAATTTATTTAATAAAAAACCACCTCATACTCTATTCTATAAAAACTCCTTCCTCTCCATCATGTTGAAATCATACTCCTTCAAAAAACTAGGAATTCAAGATACTCCATAGTCTAATCTAGATTTTTATCTCTATTAGATCCAAAAAACATATTTAGGAATGATCATGAATCATATCCAATAAATTTCATGTTATTCATCTCATCTATTAATGTAATTTTTTTATGCTCATTTTCCCTTCCTAATGAAATTTCAAGGGTTTTTCAATATCTTTCATCATAGAATGAATAAAAGTTTGATACTGAAAGGGGGATCCTTTATGAGGCTATGGTAGGAAGTTTATTTTTTGTCATTTTTTTTATAATTTCCATATATTGCGTAATTTTTTTGTGATCCATACCCTTCCAGTTTTTCCCCTATTTTTTATTAAAATATATTTAATTTATAACCATGCCATATGTGACTCGATCAAGGGGTGAATCAACCCATTTGAGTGATATCTATATCCCATGTCACATAAATGGGTTCTCTTATCCATTAAATCTTAACTTCCATTTGTGAATTTTCTTGTTTAATTTCCCGTGAGGGGTTTTCCATATAACTAATACCTTGGGATGATTGATTAAATTGAGCCAAATTTTTTGGCCATGGGTTTTGGTGGGGTACCTTATTCCTTATTTCATTTTGCATTCATATAATGACATTCCTTGTACTTTATGAATATCACCACAAAAATGATTTATTTTTAATTTAATGGACATTCAATTAAAATTGTTATATATATGAATTTATTATTTAATGACTCTATTTTAGTGTTAAGGGTGAAAGAAGGTGTTCCAACTAAATGATCTCTTGGATGAACTCTCATGCTTCCTATAAAAATTATGTCTTCTTAGTGAGCACAGTGGGTTTGGAAAAAGTTATACCTGATATGGTATCATCGTGTGTTACCTATTTTTTCCTTCAGATGAGTAACAATAGTACCCTATGGGAGACCCATTGGATGGGATCAACGGAATGATTGGTTGTACTAAGCCAAAAAAGAGACTTACGTCCCTACGTGCGGTACTAGGTAAGGACTCAAAGGCTAGTTAGAGTTTGACTATTTTCACACCATTCTAGAGGGACACTTGGGACTTCTTACTTCGGTCAGCATAGACATGCTCTTTTTCATTAGACTTATACTGATCCACCGGAGTGATACATGGTATGTCATTTAATTTTTTCTTGGATGAGAAAACTATCACCCTTTATAATCTATAAAGATATTTAAAATTGAATGAAATATGGAATTATATGTTTTCAAAACATATTTTCACAGTCTATTTGTAAAATGATGGGATTTTTCCTCTATGGAAAGTAAGCAAGTGGAAGATGAATTTTTTTATACATTATCCCTTACTTTATCATTCCAAGATCACGTGGTACAGAATCATTGGATTATGTAGAATCATGTAAATTTGATGGGTATATAATTGGAATAAGGTTTATGATATGTATTTATTTAATTAATTTGTCTTGAATTATATTAATATGGAAGGCAATTTATTTTACAATGCACATTATGGAAAGGTTTAAACACTGTGTGTCGAGGCCTACTGAGATTGTATCTCACACCCTACATGGGATCCTTTGGAAACTGAGTATACGTTTTGATTGTAGGTATAGAAAAATGGATTCATCCATCTTCCAGTTCCTCGTTGAATTTATTTTCAAGGAAGAAGTTGGGAGTAGAGGATCGATCCTTTGTTGAAGATGCTAGTCTAAGTAGTTTTTCCCTTTATGTATATTTTTTCAACATTTTGTATATATCAGTGTCCCCTTTCCTTGCATAGTCTCTTTTTGTATAGTTAAAATACCTTGAAATTATAATAATGATATATCTCCTGACTATTTATCTTTTTTTATGTATATTTTGATTTCATTCCTTCTTGAAATGTTTTTCGCTGTTTTCATCTGATTATTGTTTATTCTATTATCTCTTATTGTATTATAACATATATATTATTGTGTCCCACTTTCATAAATGATGGTATAGTCTCTCTATTGACATACCCTAGGACCTCCATACTAGTAATAAGCCTTTGGAGTTCAGGGAGATGCACTTGAGGTCTTGTAGCCACCAACTCAGGGCACAATTAAGTGGACTCTTAGGCAGAACATTACAAAGTTGTGTCATACACATTTTTTTACATTTTTATAAAATTTTGGGTTAATATAGGATTCTATGACATGGAATTTTGTTATGATCATGTGCATGGGAGTACCTACCCCACATATAGGGGAACCCCAACTTTTTTGTGATGGGTAATTGCTATTGTTGCATGCACTTGTTATGGTTTCATTGGATTTCAACATTGGATGAAACACTTTTTGTACACAGTTATTTGTGTTTTTATTATTTGAAAGGGTTTTTTATACCTAACCTAATAATATGAGTAAAAAATGAAACATCAATACTACTCGCAAAAAAAGGACTTAAAATTACATGAAATATGCCATTCTATAATTACTTATCTTCCTGAAATTCTTATATTGAATTTTATTGTTGTACGTGACTTGTTAGATATGACTTTCAATTTTATTTTATTTTCTATGATGGTCTAATTGGTTCAATTGAATGCTAATTCCACATTATTTAGTTTTATTGGAGACTTCCAATAGTATCTCATCTGATCAACCACACACATGGACTATTACACCTATTATTCGGTGTAAGGGTTGGGATATAGTTAGTTGACATGCCAATTTCAATTTAAAAGGTCTATGAGACCATATGAATTAAAATTAGAGACATAATTAACATTATCATTAAGATAACAATAATTATATTTGAATGAATATAAATTACTTAAAATGAATTTACTCTTCAAATGATACATGTAACGCCCTGACCCCAGCTACCCAGAGTCGGTGCATTACTTCGGAACATTGGCATGATCAAAAAAGATCAAGTCCCGAAAGACCGATTAATTTAGTAGCCTTAGAAACACTAGATACATTCACAAGTCTTACATTACATCATAAAGTAAAACAAAACTACAACATCTTCTCTTCATATGCCCTTATATTATCCCTGCTGATCATTCATAATATACTTCTTCACATCCTGTAAAAATTAAAACATTGAAAGGGGTGAGCTCAGATGCTCAGTAAGGATAAAAATATAGAGGAAGCTTTCATAAATGAACATTAACATTTAAGGCAATGTATAAATAAAACAAAAGCCTTTTAAACTTGAACGTTAGCATAATATGGAAAAAGTAAAATGAAATAATTCTATTTACATACTCACATGGATATTCTACTAGTCGAATAATCACATGAAATAACAATAACCACTTTCATAATGATGGAATGCATAATTCCAACTATCATAACCACGTAGCCAAGGCCTCGTGCCAAGACTACAAATAATATTTGGTCAAGGCCTCGTGCCAAGACACTAGTTTGTCTCATGAGACCAACCGATGCATCGGGGAGCTGTAGCGGGCTCCACCCGTCACTTATTAAGTCCAATTCATTCCTCATATGAATAGGTTTAAACATATCATAAACCATAACATAATCGTATCACATAAAACATGCATAAAGGAAACATGAAATCTACACATTTCAGTCACAAGATATCAATACAACACATTGATATAATAAAAACACTTTAAAAACCATTTTCTATACCAAAATTAATGAAAGATAAAACTTTGTATTTGTTTATCATTAAAAAAACGTTTTGGCTTGTAGAGGAAGCTGAAACACAAATAATGGTCATGGCGGCGGGGAAGTCATTGTCGCCGCATATGTAAGACAAAAACATTCCTTTTGTCATTTAGTAAAATGATTTGTAAAAAATATTCCTTTATGAATAAAAGTCAAAGTCAAAGGGGTTTATACACCGTATAAAAGAATGTTGTGTATAAAACAAAATATGCCTCAATGAAAGGAGATTGAGATGAAGACCCTTACAAATATCATTTTTTTTAAATAAAGTAGATATATTATTTGTATTCAATATAAGTACACATAAATAATGTACAAATACAATATATGATTTAATAATATTATGACATAATTTGAAAGTAGGAGATTAACCCAAATAATAGAAATTGGGTTAAGAAGTTCCCTTACCTTGCGTCCTGTCTTGACTCGACCGTTCTTTAACTTCCTGAATAATAAACTAGATTTAATTTATAATTGTATAAAAACCTTTTTCTAGTTTTTAATTCCTTTTATATTACTTATTACCATGTTATGAACATTATGTAATTATTTATGTTAATAACGGTCGTTTTGTCGATCTTTGGTACTTGAGTCAAAAATAAACTTCTTATAATTACAAGTTGTTCATGTGGTGAAATATCCATTATATAAAGAATTATATTCATGATGTAGATATCATATATATCATATATATCCAGTATATACATTTATTTATAATATTACGTAACATTTAGAGTTAATAAATGAAATGCACCGTTCATGGAGACGGTAAGCCGTACGTACGCATGAACGCTACTTTCATTTCTATTTCGTATTTAATGGAATGAAATCATAATGATATAAATGTATAATATAATTGTCGTATAATATATTGTATATTACCATTTACTCCATCCTTTATACATCCCACATATGGCATTAACGATTCAAATCACTTTGAGGGGGCGGTAGTCCGCACTTCCTAAAATGAAATTATCGTGTTCACGCATAATGTAAATCATAAAGATATGACATAAATGAGAAATAAAGAAGCATAATGAAAACATAAACATAATATATATGTCATATATGAAAATAGTGTCATCAAAATGGCCACCATTAGAGGTGTTAAAAGAATATTGAACAATCATCATTTCGTGAGGCAGTATTTCGCCACCCACAGAAACAGTATGTTCTTTAACCATTAGAAGAAGGTGTGTGTATGTGTAAACCAAATAATTATCATAACAAAATCCTAGTATATTTCACATACTGCTGTTGTTACAAAAGAAAGGAATAAAAAGAGATTAAGGGGTTGGAGAAGCTAAAACAAAACAACATTAGAGAAGACATTACCTAAAAATCGGGTAACTCTTTTTTATTTGAGCCAAAGGCTTCCTTGGGAAGAATTCTTCCCAAAGTGAGGCTTCTAGGAGTACGGGAGGGAAGTTGGGAGAGTATGTGGGAAGAGGTTGTTCGAGCCAAAAGGCTTTGAAAGTGTGAGTAAGGTGGTAGTGGTGGGGGCCTTTTATAAGAGGAGAGGAGGGGCACTCTTGGAAAGTAAGGAAATGTTACATTATTATACAATGATTTTCGGATTAAAAAGGTCCCACACTTATATAATTCAAGGCTAAGGTGATAAGGGTTCGAACTATCCTCATGCAATAGGTTTTTAACAAGTTTATGCCTCATTATCCTTTCATTTTATTTAAATCGTTAATTAATGAGGTAATCTATGCATCATCATGGTGTCATAAATAATTCAATTTATATAATGTCTAAAAATTATAAAAAAAATATCATGATGTAGGAAATATTTTTAGCTTTCTAATGAATATTTATAGTAAAAAATACGACTTGTATAACCCCATTTAAAAATTGTTTTAGTAAAAAAAATCTTGTTTGTGACTTTTTTATTTTAAAATTAAATAAAAAGTTATTTATGTCCTTTTCCTTCAAAAGTGGCTCCATGGGGTCCCCAAGTTGACCCATGGATTGTCTTGGTTGTCCATGAAACATCCAATAGTGTTTGGACAACTTTAAAGGTCATTCCATATTTTTATAAAACTATTTTTACCTTAAATTTCAATAATTACCTTTAATCGCGATTAATTAAACGTAAAAGTTACTATTCACCAAAAAAATATTTTAATTCCATTGAACCACATTTTACTTCCTAATGACAACCATGTTTGTCGGATTTTTTAAAATTAAATCACAGAAGTGGTAATATTTCATTTAAATGAAAAATCAGTTATTTAACTACCACTTAGTGGTTTCACTATTCATAAAAAATTGAGGTTTTTCAGAACAATGCCAAAATTTCACCCTAAGCTATAATTGATATTCCAAATTAAAAAATGATGTCTATTTTAAGAAATTCCAAACATATATGTTGAATTAATTAATTTTATAATTAATTCCCGCTGTCACAACAAATAGCGTGTTTTTAAGAAACAATATATATCAAAAGATTTACAATTGTTTATGTCCAATTTCAAAGTGAAATTAATTCTAATGAACACCATTGGATAAAATAGTAAAAATATATTCTAATTATAATTTAAAGACACTCAATAGTATAAGTTATCACTATAAATTATTTTGATTAAAAAAGTTGTTTTTATGTATTTTTCACTATTCATAAAAAATTGTATGTCCTCAGAAAAATACCAAAAATTCAACATAGGCTAATTTCGATATTACGAATCCAAAAATGAAGTCCATTTTGAAATGTAATATTTCTATAATTTTAAAAAGTTGGTATTACTATTCATAACGGCTACTTTGATTAGTCGTGGTGTGTAAGAACTCGAAGTTGCGTACAATGCAAGCTATTGCATTATTGAATGAGAAGCGTATCGTGGAAGCTCGTGGTGTTACATTCTCCCCTCCTTAAATAAATTGCGTCCTCGCAATTTGAAATATTTATTTGAAAATAAAAGGTTGAAAATAGAAAATACATTTGTGGAAAACTCACATCGGAAATAAGATTAATAAAAATATAACATTAAAACAAATAAAGGGAAGAACAAAGGACACCCGAGATAGACCATACTAGGATTCTATGAAAATATCGATATGGAAGAAAAACAAACCATCAAGGTCTGATGGAGAGTTGTAGAAAGTTGTATTAGGAGGAAGTTAACCATAAGAAAATCACAAACTTGTGATTGGTTAAACGGTCAATGAATCCCTAGTTGGAAAAGTTAACCGGCAACGTTTTTGATTTAAGTTACCATTTATAAAGTTGAGGAATTTATTTAGGATATTTACTAAGAACGTAAGGGAATATACATAGTTGTTATGTATACTTTCATTCTTTAATAAATTTTTACCACAAACCAATCTTTTACTCCAAATTGTAACAGAACTCAAAAATATTCTATTTATCCTAATTATATAAGGTTATAAATATTACCACATACCATTTAGATTAGGAAAAATATTTTGTAATAACCAGGGAATTCCTGTAGGCTAGTAGTAGGTAATAAAGGCATGTCGCACTATGGTTGTGGGTTCGATTCCTGCAGCTTTGTCCAACGCGACGGGTTATGCCCCACCCTGCAGGTTTTCCTTTTCCTAAAACTATAATATTCCAAAAATAATCTTCATAAATGTTTTAACCTTAAACAATACTATCCAAAGTTATCCAAAATACCTCTTTCTAGACATTTTCTAAAAGGTCTTTAAATTACAAAATCAATTATAACACCTGATTCCCCAAACAAAGTAAAGTTTACCTTATTGTCACATACTAAAAATATGATTACCTTCATCATAATAAATCCTTAATGAAAACAACAAGTACTACAGTATAATCACATTATCCTTATAACCAGAATATAATCCTTGAGTCCAAAAGCACCAATACATTAATTATTCTGCTTCAACTGTAGTAACATCATAAGATTGTCCTTGATCCCTTTGCCTTTTTTGAGGTAAGTTTCCTTGACGCTTAGGAAATTAATTTGCATAATGCCCCATTTCCCTACAATTGTAGCATTCAACATTGATAGCCTCTATCTTTCCCTTGCAATCACCTGCCTGGTGACCTTTTTCACCACATTTATAACAAACTCCCATTCCTTTTAGGCAAGTACCAGGGTTATTCTTTCCACAATTATCGCGTAATGGAAAATCCTTCTTTCCCTTTTTCCCATTATCTGTCTCTTGTTCCACCTTTCTCTTATTCTCTTGCTTTACTTTGTTGTCATAAGACTTAGAGAATTCATTTTCTGTCTTGATAGAACACGAGACAATATCTTCGTATGATGAGAAGGATTGTGAGACTAATGCTCGACGGAGAAATGGTTTTAACCGATCAAAGAAATGATCAAACTTACTTCTTGGGTTACGTATATAATCTGCATCATGCCTCGCTAACCTTGTAAAGTTAGCCTCATAATTTGCGACATTCTCATCCTCCTTCTCCCTCAGACTGAGAAATTGTATTTCCATATCTGCTCGATGGTCATGTGGAAAGTATTTTTATAAGAAAAGATCTTTGAACTCCCTCCATTCCATATTCGATACATCATCATCTTACTTTGTGTTTTGAATCAATGACCACCATTGATCAGCATCTCCAGTGAGGTGGTAAACATCCATGATAACCTTTTCCCTTTCACTACTCCCCAAGGCGTGGAATATTTTCTCTAAGGAGTTTATCCATTGCTCAACTAATTATGGTTTGTACCCCCATTAAATGTTGGTGGTTGTTGCCTCAGGAAGCGGTCTAACATTGATCCTCCACATTGCGGATCAGGGTGCTCCATACGAGTAAGGTTATTATTCATAAGCTGAGGGAGTTGTCCCAGTATGGTAATAAGTTGATCAGCACAAGTTGTATCTCCAGATCCACAATAATTATCTTGAGCAGGAGGGAAATCCCTACACGGAGTGCGTGCATTGATACGGTTTCCATTCCTTCCATTAGGCGCCATTTCTAAACAATGGCATAAACTTGATTAGTTTATGAATCAAAATACATAATTCCATACTTATAAAATACTTAACATAAATTGAACTATATATGGATATAATCCATAATTATAAAAATGTTTTCTTTGAGGAATTATATACTCATAACCCTTCATAGTGGTTTGTAAAGAAAATGAGAATTATCCTAAGCATATCCACCGGGAGTATCGTAACCAAGAGTGCAGCAAGGCCCATTTTCGTGCACCAGTTCGCATTCGAGTCTAGATCAAAGCGGTGTTTTTGGGTTTTACCCCTAGGTACATCTGTGCCAGAGCCGCCTCTACCTACTCGTATGCAGACATGGATGTATTGCTCAGAAAACTTTCAAAATCTATATAATACCAAAATTCTAGGAAGTTCTTCTATACTAATCCTCAAAATCTATCTTAGGGCTATGTGCTCTAATCAGAGTTTATCTAAATCTAGCTTCCAAGGTTAGTACTAAACTGCCTCTGATACCAACTGTAACGCCCCGAACCCAGCTACACAGAGTCAGTGCATTACTTCGTAACATTGGCATGATCACAAAAGATCCAGTCTCGAAAGACCGATTAGTTTAGTAGCCTTGGAAACACTAGATACATTCACAAGTCTTACATTACATCATAAAGTAAAACAAAACTACAACATCTTCTATTCATATCCCCTTATATTATCCCTACAGATCACTCATAATATACTTCTTCACATCTTGGAAAAATTAAAACATTGAAAGGGGTGAGCTCAGATGCTCAGTAAGGATAACAATATAGCGAAAGCTTTCATAAATGAACATTAAAATTTAAGGCAATGTATAACTAAAACAAAAGCCTTTTAAACTTGACCATTAGCATAATATGGAAAAATTAAAATGAAATAATTCCATTTACTTACTCACATGGATATTCTACTAGTCGAATAATCACATGAAATATCAATAACCACTTTCATAATGATGGAATGCATAATGCCAGACTATCATAACCACGTAGCCAAGGCCTCGTGCCAAGACTACAAATAATATTTTGTCAAGTCCTCGTGACAAGACACTAGTTTGTCTCATGAGACCTACCGATGCATCGAGGAGCTGTTGCGGGCTCCACCCGTCACTTATTAAGTCCAATGCATTCCTCATATGAATAGGTTAAACATATCATAAACCATAACATAATCGTATCACATAAAACATGCATAAAGGAAACATAACATTTCCACATTTCAATCCCATGATATCAATACAACACATTGATATAATAAAAACACTTTCAAAACCATTTTCAATACCAAAATTAAATAAAGTTAAAACTATGTATTTATTTTTCTTTAAAAAAAACGTTATGGCTTGTAGAGGAAGCTGAAACACAAATAATGGTGACGGCGGCAGGGAAGTCGTTGTCGCCGCATACGTAAGACAAAAACATTAATTTTGTCGTTTAGTAAAAATCTTTGTAAAAAATATTCCTTTTTGAATAAATGTCAAAGTCAAAGGGGTTTATACACCGTATAAAAGAAAGTTGTGTATAAAACCAAATATGCCTCAATGAAAAGAGATTGAAACGAAGACCCTTACAAAGATAATTTTTTTTAAATAAAGTAGATCTATTATGTGTATTCAATATAATTACACATAAATAAAGTACAAATACAATATATGACTTAATAATATCATGACATAATTTGAAAGTAGGAGATTAACCCAAAGAATAGAAATTGGGTTAAGAAGTTCCCTTACCTTGCGTCCTGTCTTGACTCGACCGTTCTTTAACCTCCTGAATAATAAACTAGAGTTAATTTATAATTGTATAAAAACCTTTTTCATGTTTTTTATTCCTTTTATATCACTTATTACCATGTTATGAACATTATGTAATTATTTATTTTAATAACGGTCGTTTTGTCGATCTTTGGTACATGAGTCAAAAATAAACTTCTTGTAATTACAAGTTGTTCATGTGGTGAAATATCCATTATATCCATAATTATATTCATGATTTAGATATCATATATATCATATATATTCAGTATATACATTTCTTTATAATATTACGTAACATTTAGAGGTAAGAAATGAAATGCACCGTTCATGGAGACGGTAAGCCGTACGTACGCATGAACGCTACTTTCATTTCTATTTCATATTTAATGGAATTAAATCATAATGATATAAATGTATAATATAATTCCAGTATAATATAGTGTATAATACCATTTACTCCATCCTTTATACATCCCACATATGGCATTAACGATTCTAATCACTTTGAGGGGGCGGTAGTCCGCACTTCCTAAAATGAAATTATCGTGTTTACACATAATGGAAATCATAAAGGTATGACATAAATGAGAAATAAAGAATCATAATGAAAACATAAACATAATATATATGTCATATATGAAAATAGTGTCATCAAAATGGCCACAATTAGAGGTGTTAAAAGAATATTGAACAATCATCGTTTCGTGAGGCAGTATTTCGCCACCCACAAAAACAGTATGTTCTTTAACCATTAGACGAAGGTGTGTGTATGCGTAAACCAAATAATTATCATAACAACATCCTAGTATATTTTAGATACTGGTGTTGTTACAAAAGAAAGGAATAAAAAGAGTTTAAGGGGTTGGAGAAGCTAAAACAAAACAACATTAGAGAAGACATTACCTAAAAAATGGGTAACTCTTTTTGATTTGAGCCAAAGGATTCTTTGGGAAGAATTCTGCCCAATGTAAGGCTTCTAGGAGTAAGCGAGGGAAGTTGGGAGAGTATTTGGGCAGAGTTTAGCCGAGCCAAAAGGCTTTGAAAGTGTGAGTAAGGTGGTAGTGGTGGGGGCCTTTTATAAGAGGAGAGGAGGGGAACTCTTGGAAGGTATGGAAATGTTACATTATTCTACAATGATTTTCGGATTCCAAAGGTTCCACACATATATAAATCGAGGCTAAGGTGATAAGGGTTCGAAATCTCCTCATAAAATATTTTTTTGACAAGTGTAAGCCTTATATTTTACATTATCCTTTCATTTTATTTAAATCGTTAATTAATGAGGTAATCGCTGCATCATCATGGTGTCATAAATAATTTAATTTATTTAATGTCTAAAAATTATAAAAAAAATATCATGATGTAGGAAATCTTTTTAGATTTCTAATTAATACCTATAGTGAAAAATAAGACTTGTATAACCGCATTTAAAAATTGTTTTAGTAAAACAACTCTTGTTTGTGACCTTTTTATTTTAACATTAAATAAAATGTTATTTATGTCCTTTTCCTACCAAAGTGGCTCCATGGGGTCCCCAAGTTGACCCATGGAATTTCTTGGTCGGCCATGACACATCCAATAGTGGTTGGAAAAGTGTAAAGGTCATTCCATATTTTTTTAATACTATTTTTAACTTAAATTTCACTAATTACCTTTAATTGCGATTAATTAAACTTAAAAGTTACTATTCACCAAAAAAATTATTTTAATTCCATTGAACCACATTTTACTTTCTAATGAAAACCATGTATGTCGGATTTTTTAAATTCAAATCACAGAAGTGGTAATATTTCATTTAAATGAAAAATCAGTTATTTAACTACCACTTAGTGGTTTCACTATTCATCAAGAATTGATGTTTTTCAGAACAATGCCAAAATTTCACCCTAAGCTAGAACTGATATTACGAATTCAAAAAAGATGTCTATTTTATGAAATTCCAAACATATAAGTTGCATTAATTAATTTTATAATTAATTCCCGTTGTCACAACAAATAGCGTGTTTTTAAGAAACAATATATATCAAAAGATTGACAATTGTTTATGTCGAATTTCAAAGTCAAATTAATTCTAATGAACACCATTGGATAAAATAGTAAAAATATATTCTAATTATACTTTAAAACCACTCAATATTATAAGTTATCAATATAAATTATTTTTATTAAAAAAGTTGTTTTTAAGTATTTTTCACTATTCATAAAAAATTGGAAGTCCACATAAAAATACAAAAAATTCAACATAGGCTAATTTCGATATTACGAATCCAAAAATGAAGTCCATTTTGAAATGTAAAATTTCTAAAATTTTAAAATGTTGGTATTACTATTCATAATGGCTACTTTGATTAGTCGCGGTGTGTTAGAACTCGAAGTTGCGTACAATTCAAGCTATTGCATTATTGAATGAGAAGCGTATCGTGGATGCTCGGGGTGTTACAATACAGATACCCCTTGTGTGAATAGTGTGAGACCTTAGCCTAACATGCCCATAGTAGTTACTTATAGGTTGTGTCTCCTTTGATTTTTATATTCCTCATTCTTTTCATCGAGACCTGACTTAAAGAGTATGAAGAGGGATGCGATTATTTAGTAGGTGGGCCTTTTAAATATCCTCTATAAACCATTTTTCATATCTCTTATAAATCATTTCTGAGGATTGTGCCTGTAATTTTTAGAGATATTCTACCATGATTACATCATGTTGTATTCCAATAATGTGGCAATGAGTATACCCATAAGGTGGTAGTCCATGGTATACCTATTATAACTATTGTAGTGCCACCGGAGGAACCTTATATATATCCTCCAATGGTTATTGATTACCAATTTCATAATAGCTTCCCCTGGTTCATGCAAAAAGTTCAAGGCGCTCTTTGACATGTCACGTCTATGTTAGAGCTAACCAGAGAATTTAGGCATCATAATCCTCCATCCATCTTAAGGGATAGAGGACATCAGGATATCTAATCATTGATGGGGGTTATGGAGTCAATATTAAATCATGTTGAGATTCCTCAACAGTGGAGGTTTAAACATATGACATATCTTCTATGTGATTCCTCAAAGTGTTGGTCAGATGTTCTAACTCAGGCTAGTGGACATCAAGGTTTGGTATGGGAGTACATTGAGGAATCCTTATTCAACTATTTCTTCCCAAAAACTCTAAAAAATGATATTGTTTTAGAATTTATGCACCTTTAGTAGGGATAGATGAATTTGATGGAATATTCATCTTGCATTACTAAATTTCATCATTTTGAAGAGACCCTAACATGAGATGAGAGGAAAAATATGAGGTTCTTTGAGGATGAACTTTCATATTCAATTAATTCATTGGAGAACGTATTTTAGATGACATCAATTTTAATTATCAGGAACCATTCCCCCATCACTGACCGAAAATTGTGGGATATAGGAAATGTCAAAACAAGGTTGTTCAGCTTCCCAGAAAATTAATGGAATATCGAGAACCAAGTAGCAAAACATTGATGGTACATGTGGGGGTGGTTCCATCAAGGTGAAAAAAACTGATAGACTTATTTTTTTTCACAAGTGTGGTATTACTGGACACAAAATCCCAAATCTATGAGGAGCTTGATTGAGTGGAAGTCTTGTGATAGGATGGGTCACCACTAACATTTCTTCTGGTCTTTTAATTCAGTCCTAAGGTAAAAGGGTTCCCTATAAGAATGAACCTAAGGTGCATGTTTAGTGACTCATAATTAGGTTCAATACTGGTCCTCTACATGCGGTTCAAGTCAAGCAGGTGGTTATGGTCAATGAATTCAAGGCTCATAGTTCGATCACTAGATGAGTGGAGATATTCAATGTACGCAGTCAGCATCTCAAGGATGTAGCTCCTTCCATTATTATTTTTTTCATCATACGCAAGAGGAGAATATCCCATGTTAATATATAGTTAGTGGTACTATTCTAGAATCCTCAAATTTAGTATCTACTTTATTCGATATAGTTTCATCACACTCTATTCTATGTATTGCGATTGTGGAAAGTTTTGTGCTTAGTAATAGAGTATTGTAGTGGAATTTTGACCCTTTACATTATATAAGGAGGTTGAGGTGATTTTTATGCCATATTATGGAGTTCCTCCTTGAAATAATAGGGTATTATTTTCTAGGGAGTTTCTTCATGTTTTAGGTGACCATATTCGAAATCATTCTTTGTATGGACTAGTTTGTTCCTTATTGAGACCAAGTGGATGAATATAATCATTAGGTGTCTTTTATATCACTCAAGGGAAATATATATATATATCCATTAGTGCTATTGGGATATCCAAGTGGTTTGGTGTAGGATCAAGATTATTGAGGTAAGTGTGATGACATCCCAAACATCCCGTATCTTTATAATGGAGTAGGGAATTAAATAAGTAGAATTCCCTCATTTTTTTGATCATTTCATAGACATCTTCTCCAAAGATTTCTCAACCTGACTTCCAATGAGAGAGATTGAGTTCATCATCAATCTATTTTTATGTACAACACCAGTGTCTGTTTCTCCATAGAGGATGTTAGCTATATAGTTATAAGAACTCATGGAACATCTTGAGGACATAGAGGTTAAGGGTTTTATTAGGACCATCACATCACCATGGGGTTCATTAGTTTTTTTCACCTAGAAGGAAGATGGTACCCTTAAATTTAGTGTGGACTATCGTTATTCAAACTAAATTACATTGAAGAACCAATATCCATTTTTTCTTATAGTTGATGTCTTTGAATGGATCTAACGATAAAATTTTTTCTCCATGATTTATTTCAAGATGGGATACCATCACGTTCATGTGAATCCAAAAGACAGTAAAAATACAACATTCTAGAGATGGTACAGTTTGTAGGAGTATTTGGTCTTGTTGTTTGAATTGAATAATGTGTCGAGAGTCTTCACGGATTTTATGAATCAGTTTTTTCACCCATATCTTTATTCCTTTGTTTTAGTATTTATTGATGACATCTTTGTGTACTCGTGCACCAGACATGACCAACCCAATTAGTTTGAGATAGTTATTATTACACTTATAGAGAACCAACTATGTAGGAATCTTAGTTAAAGACACTTTTGGATCTATAAGGTTTTCTTCTTAGGTCATACCATATCTGATGATAGCGTATCACTTAACTCTGAAAAGGTGAGCTCCAAGTTTTATATGGGGTATTCAGAGAATGGGTTTGAAATATGCAGATTCATAGGGATTTCTAGACATTGTTGATGATTCATCAGTAATTTTCATAGTTGGAAGCACCGTTTATGGGATTATCCTAGAAGGCTATGAAATTTGACTATAATAGAGTTCATGAGACCAATATTTTGGAGGTAAAAAGGATACTCACATCAGCACCGATCCTTATTCTTCCAGGGCTAGGGAATAAGATATACTTTTTAATGAAATTATTCAGTAATTAGACAAGGTGTGGTTCTAATGTAGGGTGACTGGGTCATGGTATATGGATCCCTCTAGATGGTGCATCATGAGTGGAACTATCCTACACACAACCTCAATATAGATGTTAAGTTTTATTCTTTACTCTATTGGATGGAATACTTGTTGGGTGAGTGGTTATTCATTTACATGAACCATAAAATTCTAAAATATATCTCCACTCAATGAGACATGAATATCAAGAAGAATAGGTGGATGAAATACCTACAATATTTTGATTTTAACTTTCTTGCACACTCGGAAAGGGAAATACTTTAGCTGAAGCCTTGATCTAAAAAGATAAGACATAAATCACCAAGGAGGCCATTTGGGAGTGGAAAATGATTCTTTGTTCACAGACATGCATCTAGTGGTTCACGAATAGCACTGAAAGATAAATATATTAGTGAAATACCCACTTTTGGAGTGGGTCCAGATGAGGATGTTGTCTAATTATGATGGCCACATGTTGGAGGATAATGTAATAGGAGAGAACCCAAATTCAGGTAGGGTTGTGGATGTGAGTGAAACACTGCTGTTTAATATATATTTATGGATACCTTCTAGAATATAAGAATATCTAATAAGGGGATCACATTCCATTGTCTGTGAAGTTATTTATCGGCTTACCAATATGTTAAAATACATGCATTGTGTATATTGGTAGATAAGAATGAGGAGTTAGGTATTAGGATTCATCACTCACTACAAGACATGTTAGCATGTGAAGTCAGAGAACCAGCAACCAGTTGGACTTCTACATCCTCTCACAATTCTTGAGTGGAAATGGAATGACATTACCATGGATTTCATGCCTTGATTTCTGAAATTCCCTTCACAAAGTGATGCAGTATTGGTGATCATTGATAGATTGACCAAGGTTGTGCACTTCTGACCGATCTGGGAGACCTTCTCACTTTATGAGCTGGGATGTTTGTTTGTTCGGAAGATAGTGTGACTCAATGTTTTATACTGTTATATAATTTCATACATATATGAATTTAATTACTTGATTGATATGGAAGGGGTTGTAAAATGAAATGGGATTGAAAGTCCTCTTGAATACATCATGTGACCCTAAAATTGATGATCAATCACAGAGGATGATTCAAGAGTTAGAGGATATGCTAAGGGCTAGTATGCGTGATTTTAGAGGTCCATGAGAGAATAATATTCATATTTTTTAGTTTTACAACTATAATAGTATTCATTAAATGATCCAAATATATCCACATGATGCCCTATACATTAGAATATTTATTTACCTTTGTGCTGGTTAGACATAGGTGTGGTTTCTCTACTAGTCCATTATCTCATTCATGAGACTTCATAACATGTCCAACTAATTCTGAAGCATAAAACTACATCTCAAACTAGTTATAAGTATTTTAATAATCATAATTATTGACTTATAGAGTTTGAGGTGGGACATTGTGTATTTCTACTTGTATCTCCTTGATTGGGTCGCATATGAATTTAGAGACAGGGCAAGTTGTCACCTCGGTATGTCATGACTTTTTTAGAGTGTCGATAGAATTGTTTTAGTATCATATAGGTTGATATTACCTTAGATATGTCATTCAATGCATGATTTTTCCATATATCTCATCATTGACAGAATCATCCATAATCTTCTGATTTAATTGACCAAATGGATATCAAGATGGAAGCGAATGTGTCCATCAAGGTCAATCCAATATGTGTCGTTGATGGCAACATAGAGGATCTTTGTGGTAGGATTGTTCTGATAGTCTAGGTTTAATGGAATCATGGATGTGTATAAGAATATACCTAGGACCAAGAAGCTGATGTTCATGCATAGTGTCCAGAACACTTCTAGGATGACATTCTACTACCCTTAGAAGGGAAACTCAGGGATGAGTTATCTTAAGGAGGGGATGTTGAAACATCCCACATTTTCCTAAGATACTAAACATTTATTTTTGGTTATAATTCATTTAAAAATACCTAATAGTTATGAATAATGAATTTATGGAGGGATAGGGTGTGTTAGGGGGGATTTCAAATCCTATAGTCTCGAAATAGGAAGAAAATAATGGGTCGCACAGTTTGGAGAGACAATGTGGCTACAAATAGTGGAGTCCTTGGGTCATCATGTTTCTTCTAATACCATAAAACCCTAGTTTCATGGTTGTGTAGTGTTTTAGAATTTTTTAAAATAGAAAATTCACATGGTTTTCACATAGCTAGATAAACAGTGTGCAAAAAAGTGTGATGTACCCCTTTAATGTAGATCCTTTTGAATAGTTGCTATATGGTATGGAAAATCATGTGGCTAAAATATGATGCTTTATAAATGAGAGATAAATTGCCTAACTGACCCTCTTAAATGATTTAATACAAATCCCACAAATCCTCTGTTTTCTAGAAGCTCCTTTATTCCGCTCAAGTGAAACCCCTCATTCTTCAAGAATCTTGGTATTCAACAAACTGCTTCATCTAATATCTAATTCATTCATCATCAAGTACAACAAAGGTCTAGAGGTATGATCTCAAATTCATTCTAATATATTTCAAGTTCTCTATCCCAAATATTGTGTTCTTTTGGTGGAAGATCACTTTCCCTATTTTTTGATAATTTGATGGTTTCGTTGATTTACTACATCCTATGATGAATCAAATTTTGATACTGGATGAGGGATGGTCTGGGAGGATAAGGTAAATGGTCTAGTCTTTTTACAGTCATTTAATTTCATTCCATATATTATGCTATTGGGCCATGAGATGGACCCTTTCTGTTTTTCCTATATTTTTCGATTAAATTAAATTAAATGTCTAAATGAATAGTCAGTGGCACTGGAAAGAATCAAATCAACTACTTGGGTTGATCACATTGACCCATGTCACCCAGAGTGGCATGCTAAACAATTAAAGCATAATTTCCCTTTGTTCATTAGCACGTTTAATCACCCTTGAGGTTTTCCCCTATAATTAATTCCTTTGATTGATTAATTGAGTTGAGTTAATTAGTTTTTCCATCAATATAAGTGGTTTATCTTATTCCCTATTCCATAGATCATTCAACTAATTAAATGGTATATACTTTATGCTTATCACCCTAGAAAATATTTAATTAAAATATAATGGAAAATCAACTGAAATTATTATATAAATGAATTACAAGTTTAAAGCCTCTACTATAGTGTGAAGGGTGAAATATGGGGTTTATACTTATGGACCCCTTAGGCAGACTCTCATGATTCAGGAAAAAAATTGTGTATATTTTGTAAACATATAGGGGGAAGAATCTGCTAGGTCTGAGATGGGATCCCTATGAGATACCTATTTTAACCTCTAGATGAGTGATATAAGTTCCATATGGGAGACCCTATTGATGGGATCGATGGAACAATTAGTTATACCATGCCATTGGAGAGACTTTGGCCCCTATGAATAGTAATAGGTACAGACTCAGAGCTGAGTTATACTTTTAATGTTTTCACACCATGTCAGAGTAACACTTGGGGCTCCATGCTTGGGTCCCCTTAGACGTCTCATCCACATTAGATTTATATTTTTCCCCCTAAGAAATATATGGATAACCATTCAAGATATTCAAGGTTGGTATAAGGGATACTCTTCATAATCTATAAAGAGAATTCAAATTGAATAAGATAAATAATTAAATGTTTTCCAAATGAAATTTTCCGTTAGAATTGGAAAACATAGGGATATGTCCTCCAAGAAAAAAAAAATTTAGGGTAGCCCATATTCTTATAAATTAAGCCTTAGTTTTACGTATTAGGATAACTTGGTTTAGACTCATGGTCTTAGGTCGAAGCAGGTAAATTGGACTCATCTCCAATTGGAATCTCATCCAATTTATGTATGTATTTATTTATTTATTTTGTATTTTATTTAATTATTATGTAATAATATTTATTTTACAATTCATGTTATCGAAAGTCCTAGACACTGTGGGTACCATCCTAATGAGATTGTATCTCACACCCAGATTGAGCACCATTGGTACCTGAATAGACTTTATCATTGCAGGTACAGACAAAGGAATGTAGTGAGATTCTAATTCTTGGTTGACTTTATTTACTGGGATGGAGTTGGTAGGAGAGGGAAAATCTTATTTAATAGATTCCAACATTAGTAGTTTTTAACTTTTCTAATATTTTGTCAAAAAGTTTTATATTCATTTGTCCCCTTCCCCTACTTGGTCTCTTTTTTTATAGTTACGTTACCATGACAAGATCATAATATTATTTTTTTGTCTATTTAGTTTACTTTGACTTTTTTATTTAGATTTCATTCTTTAATGTAATTGGTTTCTCTATTGTATTCATATTATTATTTTATACCATGTATCTTATCATATTATAACATCCATATCTTGATGTGTTCATCTATGATCAATGAGGGAATAGTTTTCCCATGAACACAATCCAGACCCTGACTTTTAGTCAGTTCCCTTTGGTGTTTGGTGAGGTGCACATGAGGTCTTGTAGCCAATGTATCAGGGGATAGTTATGTGGAATATTAGGTAGTACATTATAGAAATGTTAATTTCTTGGGTAATAATATATTTATTTTGAGATGAAAGTTTATTTTGAAAAAGGTAAAAAATTATATATATTCATGAACTACCAATTTCATTATTTATTTTTATGTACCTTAATAATATTTTTTTATCATCCCATATTTTAACATTTTTTAAGAGGGTTTCTGAATGGTTAAGTGAAATAAATATGTAAAGTTTAAATTCATAATTATTTTTCATGAAATGATAACTTGTTTTATTTTAATAGTTTTATATTGTGTGAAAAATGGATAATAAGTATAATTTCTTACATTTTAATTTTTTTGGTTTGTTATGTATCATTTATGACCTATTTTTCGAAAACATTAAACCTGAAATATCTTTGGTAATTAACGAAAGTGAATTATAGTCTAAATAATCTATATTAAGTAATATTTCAATTGGGTTCCATATAGTTATTATCATATCAATGTTTTGATGAAATTAAAGGATGGGATTTTATTGGATAAAAAGATAATTAACATATATAACTATAATGGTTATTTTGTTTGGGATAATCATAGTTATTATGGATAAATCAAAAGAGTTTGAGATAACATGAATAATGATTTAATAATATTTTTCCTCCTAATGGTATATATTATTATGATTTTATTTTTAAGTTCACACTGTCATTTTTGGTTTTTGTATATGTC
This sequence comes from Viscum album, assembly GCA_963277665.1. NCBI lineage: Eukaryota > Viridiplantae > Streptophyta > Magnoliopsida > Santalales > Viscaceae > Viscum > Viscum album. The sequence continues at coordinate 2,079,417,517 of OY728140.1, forward strand.
TGGATTTAGCAATCCCCAAAGTTACAATTGATGCATAATAAAATACATTGGTTGTCTGAATGTACTAATGAATAGAATGGTATCTATAGTGAGAACTCTTATGGTAATTGTTAACTAGATGTGAGGATAATTTATTAAAAACAATAACCTAGGTGAGTTTCATAATTAATTAAATTTGATAGAATTGAATCTGTGAGAAATTCCAAGTGGTTATTATCATAAAAGTAAATATATTCTACTACATATGAATTATTGTTGTGGGAAAAAAACAACAAATAAAATGTATTAAAATAATGAGAATATGTTTTATATGAGATAAATATGTTCATAATGAAATAATATAGTATGAAAAAAATAATAATTTAGTTAATCCAAGAAGGGGAATTAAATTATTTCAGAGGTATAAATTGAATTTTCTAAATGTGGGGAGAATGTCTATTATATAAATGGATGTCCTAGGAGAAGGAAAATGAATTTGGTCATCCAGATTATACATATATATTTTAAGAATACATAACTCCATTATAGATCAATATGAGGAAACTAAAAATGAAATATGAAAGATATGGATTATTTTGTTTCTTATGTTTTATCATTTTTTATTCTTAGGACATGGTTACATTTTTTAAGAAATAAGTTTTAATGAATAAGATGGAAATTCATGGTAAATGGAATATGGATAATGTTTTATGATCAATATTTCTATGTACTTTTTATTAATGGGTTATGGTAGATTTTAGGATGATTATTACTTAAAAATAATGAATAATATTTTGACGATGAATCTACTTTGGGCTACTTTTATTGTGTTTTGATAGATGTTTGAGGAATATATAAACATTAATTTTATCATGTGAAACTTTTTTTTGAAGAATTGTGTTCTTTTAATTATTAAACATAAATTTAAATATTTGGATAATCATTATGGTTTATATTATCTTTGATTTTTAGGTAAATAAGGGTTATTTCAATTTTGGGGATGAAAAATGAAACGTTTGATAATACATTTGAAGTTAAAATAATTCATAAATTTTGATTATATTAAACACATTTATATGAATTTTTATCATATGTATATAAATTAAATATGTATTATATTAATATATTTTTTTAGAAGAAAACACAAAGGCTATGTGATAACCCATCACATAAGACATGGCCATCAGGCTTGAACCCACAACTGAAGGGCAAAAAGGTGCATCACATACCATATCATATGTTGTACTATTTAGTATAAACATGTTTTCATTTAATAAAATGATCTTAAAAATAAATATTAAGTTCATTTTGGTAACATTTTTTTTCATTCCAAGTGTTTCTAGCAGTTTGAATAATATCATATTTACCTACAATAGAATTCAGGATTTCAAATCCCTTAATTTAAAGATATATTTTCATTTTAAGCTTCCACTGAGCATAATTAGTTTTATTAATGAATGGTGGTCTATTGGTAGCATCCCCTTCTAATCTATTATCCATGATATAGACTGTAAAATAATTTCAAAGAGAGACAAATTTAGAAATAATGGAAATTTTGAGATATTTGGAAAATAACTATAATCATAGTTGACATGATTTGAAAAATGACAATATTTTTTAATCCCTATAATACCAAATGTTGTTCAGATTAGATCACTCAAAAGGGGGTGAATTGAGTATATATAAAAAATTTCTTTCAAAATAGGTTCTATAAGTTAATCTTCTCAAATTAAAATATAATCAATGTCACTTTGTAGTGAATTTATAAAAGTATGGAATGTTCAATTAATTTCGTAGAGTATTAATTAGTTCTCAGCTTTACCAATATAAAGACTAGTCAAAATTTTGAAACTAATATAATGAATCAAAATAGATATAAACGCTTTATAAACAAACTATTAGTGTTAAATTTACCTTAATGTGAAATGAATTAAACACAAATCAGATTAAAACAATAGAAAAACTACACATCGGATAAAAACTAGAGGTTCATCCTCAAGCTGAGACTTAGTCCTCTCCACTCGGTGATCACATTCAACCGAGCAGTTTATATTAATAAAATTTTGATCCACACCCAGGATCAGTGATCACAATAGCACATAGGGATGTCTAGTTCACACTTGACCTCTACTTTAGTTATTCGTGGGAGAACTAACAAATAGATCACATAGGATCTCTTCTGATATTATACATGGGGTACAAGAGTAAAAATATAGTGAGTGTGAGAATATTTTAGTATCCTCCAACTATGCTCAAGATACAGTGTGTGTAAAATGAACAGATGCACACACCTCTAAAAAATTAAACAGAAGATCACAACAATGTTATAGAAGAGGAAAAGAGTTTAGAAATCTCTATGTGTTGTGCAGTAAAGCTCCGGACTCAATGGATATAGTGAAAATGACATTTGAGTCCACTTCTAGAAGTCTGCTTCAGAACATAGTATTTCAGTCCTTGTAATCTAGATTCGAGTTGTAAAAAGGATCAGCTCTTCGATGTTAGTATGTCTAGTGAGATTCATCAGGTTGTTACTTGTAATATTAAAAATCGTGTGTACTCAAGATTCAAGTTATTTTATTTGAAATATCTCTCACATTCTCAAAGTATACTTGTCTTTTTCTTGCAGGTTTAGAGAGACACACTTCTTAAGGTTGGGCTTTTAATCCTTTTATACTTCAAGGTCTAGTAGGAATAAAGATATCCCCACATGCATGCACCTCTTACAGTCTATGGATAGTCCTACAGACACCGTTAAATAATGTCAAAAACATTAATTTGTCTAAATATGATGGTTAGAAATAGATTTAAAATAATTAATTTAAAGTAGTTATTTATGACTAATGATGAATCATAAGTATCGGTGAGTAATTCTAATCAGTATGTCATCATCGGTTTGTCATCAGTCCTTCATCATCAGTTTGTCATCGTCGGTATATCGAACATCGGTCTATCATTGGTCTTTCATCGGCCTATCATCATCAGTCTATCATCATCGGTTTTTCATCATCGATCTACCCAACATCATTGTGTCATTGGTGTGTTGTCCATTGGTATGTCAAACATCAGTGTGTCAAACATCGGCGTGTTGAACATCGGTGTGTCGAACATCGGTGTGTTGAACATCGTTGTGTCGAACATGGGTGTTTCAAAAATCGGTGTGTCAAATATCTATGTGTCTAACATCGGTGTGTCGAACATCGGTATGTCGAGCATCAGTGTATTGAGCATCAGTGTGTCTACTATCATTGTGTTGAGCATCGGTGTGTCGAGCACCAGTGTGAGGGACTCTAAGAAACATTTGATGTGTATGTCATACAAATAACATTACTAGTGTAAGTGACTTCCAAAAATATAAGTAAATATAAACTAGTAAGCATATTGATTCAAAAATATATTTTATTGAAATATTGAAATATATTGTTCTGTATGACATAATTGATTTACATAGAGATGGTAAATGGAATTAAACAGTAGAATATGTAGATTGACATTATTTTTTATTATGAAAACTACTATAGCATAGTGGGTCCAACAATCTCCCCCTCTTTGATAATCACAAATTATGGCATAGATGTAATGTTAAGGAATAATAATAACTTGACATACCATTATTCACTGAATATGATTATTCATCATCACTAAAGCTTTCCCTTGAATATGTTTTTAAAAACAATTCTCCCTCTCAATTACTGGATTATATAAAATAATTTTATATAGATTATGTTGAGTACAAGCCATGTGTCCTATGCCAGAATTGATCCCCTGAAATTATTAATGTATTCCATTTCTCCCCCTTTTGGGATTAGAAAATAAAGAGAAGGATAGTTAAATATTCATAAAGAATTTGAGAAATGTAGAGAAGACAAAAATTATTTCCATTAATAAGAAATAGAGTATTGTCAACAAAAAAAGTACAAATCCCTTTCAAAGACACAATACATCGCTAAGGGTTTTCCTCTTCAGTTGGTTTTCCATTATCCTATGGATCAGAAGGTTTGGAAGAGGTAGTGGGAAGAGGTGGTCTGAAGATAACACTAGGAATGCCAACACCTGTAGGGACATTAGCTGCAAGGCTAAGCCTTCTCTTTGACAACATGTTATTGGGAGGTTTCTCTGTTAGGAACATTCCAATATGGGAAGGATCCAGAGAAATAGTCATTTGAGTAGGAGGCCAAGAAGTAGTATCAATGGAAGTTTCATGAGGAACCACAATTGCTTCAGCTTTAACATGTAGAAACGACTTGGAGAGCTTGATGAAATCATTGATGATTTCACCACAATATTTCATGGCCTTCTCGAAGACATCCTTATTCTCAATGAATTTATTCAATAGAGTGGTAAACTCCTTCAATTGAGTCACTTACTTCTTGAAGGCTTATTTGACTAGAATAAATAAGAGATTTTAAGATAAAAACATGATGTTATTGACGAGATCATGATTGGTATAGAACATAGTAATTTACGTATCCACTTACTCCCTAATCTCTTTCTAATCAAGAGTGGATTAATTTGTGATCTGGCTTACCATATTGTACCCAAGGTCTGTATTTCTATGTACCTTTTCAAGAGTTTCATTGGCTGAATCACTCTGAAGATTTTTGTGTTCGTCTTTCATCACAGCCTAGAGTGATTCTAGATCAGTGATAGCACCTTTTCCACTTCTATAACTAGATGGGACAGTAAACATTTTTACAAGCTCTTCATTCAACCTTTTCAAATCTACACTTAGCATATGAGTCACCAAGTTCTTAAGAACATCTAGTACACCACTTAATGAGGTCTTGAAATCAGAGTTTAGATAATTTAACTCATTGCTCATATTCCTTACTTCTTCTCTCAGAAATTTTTTATGTCTATTGACTGTCTCAGCTATGGTAATGAGATTTTGTTTAATCTCATGGATCAATATCCTTTCAATATTTGTTGGATATGCATCTGAAATACCTATTGAAGTAGAGGCTTAATTTATGGATCCAATAGTGGATTTCACTGACTCACATAAATAATTTTTTAATTGATCCAAACCATACATAGGGGCATAGTCACTAGGCATTGTCTGTGATACTGGCTCTACTACTGGAGGTGGAACTGGTGGAATAGGTGAAATGGGTTCTGCTTCAGTTCAGGCCTATGGAGTAGGAGGGGGAGTCACCATTTCCTCATCAGGGTTATATTCCAACTAAAATAGAATATATCATGGATCACTATTCCACTCTCGAGTACAGGTCCAGTGTCTTGGATCAATAGTGTCATTCCTGACACTTCTTATTTGATGCTCAGGAACAACTTAAGCTTCATCTACTTCTGAATCATGTATTCTAGCTATAATATCATTTCTGGGCATATGTACCAACTGATCGTGAGTTTCTACATGTGCTCCGGCCACTTCAACTTCTCCAGAAACTTCCACAATTTGAGGGACCTGATCCTCAGGTTCTTCCTCATGGACACATGCCATAAGTTCATTCAATTCCTGAATGATTTCTTGGTTTTCATCATTAGGATGGGGTGATCTGTCCTCATGAAAAACATCTCCATGATAAATAGCCTGATGTTCAACTGGATCAACACCATCACCAGCTCCATGTACAGATTCCTCACTAGATATGCCAACTACTTGTTTTCCCAATTTTAAAGAATCACTTACATGCTCATCATTTCCTCCATCATCATCATCATCATCAACATCATTAGAATCCTCAACTGATTTACTCACATAACCTTCAACGCGAGTAACATCGGTCTCTTCCTCATCCTCATCACATAACAAAGGTTCCCTTAGGGGTAAATCTAAAGGTAGAATAGCAGGTCCAAAAGACATGTTTTTGGGACTTTCAGCAATATCGTTATCACTCAAATCATCAAAAGGATATCCTTCTTCCGTTGGAATCTCAGTATTATCTACCTCATCAGAATAAACTGGTTCCTCTCCAGGTTTGAGTCCTAGATCAACTTGATCTGTTGGTCTAGTAGGATGTTCAATCATATTGAAATCATCATACAGCCTTTCCTCATATCTTACCCAATATTCGTTCCATGTATTCCAGAAGATCTCCATTCTCTTGCAAATATCTTTTTGAAGAAAGATTCTAGTACATGCACTTATCACTTCATCTCCATCTTCCACACAACCCATCTTCTTTAACATGGAAGATATCATCCTGGCATAGTAAAAACATGTGGCATTCTTGGATTTATTTATTATAGAGTAAACATGCACCATTATATACCTAAAATGGTTCACCATTATCCCATTTTCAAATGATAAATCAGGAATACATCATGATACTTCACAACCATGAAATCACCCTTCCTTGTGCATATTTAATGATGTATAAACAGAAAAAGTAACCTTGCCTCTCCATCAAATTCACAGGCAGTAGTACTCTTAGATTCTCCACTTCTAGTCAGCTCTTTTAGAGCAACATCATATGAAAACAAATCAGAGGAAGGTGGAATGTTACCCTGATAATTAACATAAAAACCTTCATGAGGCATCTCCAAGAACTCAACCCATTCCATAGACAAAAATTTATCTCCTTTCCCTTTAACATTGACTTCATCCTTGCTTCCTCGACTTCATTTAGGGATATCTTCAAATGTCTATAAAACACTTGTACTATCTAGGGATAATAAGGCCTTTCATATTTTGAGAACTTGATTACCCATCCTTGAGATTCCAATAATTTCAATAAAAATGACTTTCTTGACAGAACCCACTAATGGGACACTTATTTCCCATCTATAACCAATCGGCCTTCTAAACATGGTTTTTCAGTCCAACTGGACTCACCCTTTTGACGCTTAGGTTATGGGGATTTGCTCAGCTCTCCCATTTTGCACTTCGTTGATGCTATCTATAAAGATTCAGATTCCAAATGGGTGGAGAGGTCAAGGTTTTAGAGATATAGTGACAAAGGGTTGAAGGTTTTATGGTAGATGTAAGGTGGATGGTCGAAGTGGATTGAATTCGATTTATCATTTAGGGATCATAAAATCATAAAGCATAAAATTTAAATGCGGAAGAAAAAAAAACAACATTTTTTTATTCAAAACAGACAGAATTATAATATAGTACTTATATATATCAGTTTCATATAATCAGTTTTACATGATAAGTTTGAAGTGATCTATTTTAAAGAGATCAGTTTCACAAGATCCGTTTCATAAGATCCGTTTCACAAGATCCATTTCACAAGAATGGTTTCACAAAATTGATTTCATAAGATCTGTTTCACAAGATCGGTTTCAAGGATCTGTTTTATGAGATAGGTTTCAAGGATCGGTTTCACGAAATCAGTTTCAGTGATTGGTTTCGGAAGATCAGTTTCAAGGATTTGTTTCACGAGATCAGTTTCAAGGATCGGTTTCAGGAGATCGGTTTCAAGGATAGGTTTCACGAGATCTGTGTCAAGGATTGGTTTTTTTGGAAAACATTATAGATTTATCATTCCTAGTTCATGTCTTATGTAGTTCATTCTCTCAGATTTTAAGAGTTTAGTGAATATATCAGAAATATGATTCTCATTCCTAATAAACTAAAGAGTTATATCACCTTTTTGATAATGATCTCTCAAAAAGTGATGTATTACATCAATATTCCTTGTTCTTGAATGATAAATTGGATTCTTAGAAATGTTAACAGCACTTGTGTTGTCACGGTTTATGGGAATATTTCTGAATTGAAATCCATAGTCTAATAAGGTGTGTTTTATCCACAATATTAGTGCACAAAAACTTCTAGAAGCAATGTATTCTACTTCAGTACTTGATAATGAAACAAAATTTTTTACTACACCATGATATTAGAGACTTTCCTATAAAGTGACATGTTCCATAGGCACTCTTTCTATCAAAAATATATCCACTATATTCAGTATATGAATAACTAACTAAATCAAAAGGTTGTCTTTTAGGATAAAAAATCCAAAATTTGATTTATACTTGAGGAATTTAAAAATTCTTTTTATAGAATTTAAATTTGACTCTTTTGGGATTGCATGAAATATTTAACACATACACACACTAAACATAATATCTGGTATACTAGAAGTTAAATATATGAAACACCCAATCATTCCTCTATAAGCAGTTTGATCTACTGATTTTACATTTTCATCAAGATTTAACATATATGTAGAACTCAAAGGGGTCTCAATACACTTAATTCTATTAAAACCATATATTTTAAAAATATCATTAGTGTATATACATTGATTTATAATAAATCCTCCTTTATTTTGAAATATTGGAAATCCAAGAAAATATTTAAGTTCACCCTTTAAACGCATTTCAAACACTCTTTGCATTTTATTTGAAAAATCATAACATAAAGAATTTTTAGAAGATCCAAAGATAATATCATCAACATATATTTGATAAATTAAAACATCATTTTAAATTATTTTTATAAATAATGTAGGATCTTCATGTCTATTTGTAAATCCTTTAGAAATAAGAAAATTACTCAACCTTTCATACCAGGCTCTTGGAGCTTGTTTCAAGCAGTATAAAGCTTTAGATACTTTGAACACATGATTTGGAAAATGTGGATTTGTAAAACCTGGGGGTTTTCAACAAAAAATACTCAATGATATTACCATTTAAGAATTCACTTTTGACATCCACATGATAAATATTAAAACACAAGTGTGTTGTAGAGGCATGTAAGATCCTAATTTCTTCAGGTCTAGTTGCTGGTGCAAAGGCCTTTTCATAATCAATAACCTCTTCTTGATTATATCTTTGTGAAACAAATCTAGCATTGTTTCTAAATATATTTATAACTTAATATACTTTATTTCAAAATACCCATTTGGTTCCTATGGTCAAAGTATCATTTGGCCTATTTAAAAGTTTCCAAACATTATTTCTTTCAAATTGATTAAGTACATCTTCCATGACCATTACCCAAAATTCATCATTGATCACATCATTGATAATTTGACTTTTATGCTAATACAATAAGGCTTGATGTTCAACCTTGTTTCTCAAATACGATTTAGTTTTCATTCCTCTATCTAAATCTCCAATAACAGCATCTATGGGATGATTTTTAAGGGTCCTAGTTAGTCTAGAAGAGGTAGGACTTGTTATTTCAGGTTAGTTAAGTTAATCTTGTTCATTTCGGTTAGGATCTGGAGAATTTCTAGAACTTGATGTTTTTCAGATTCCATTACATAATGATTTTAGATTTTGTCATTAATGTCCATATTGGACATATCGTCTTCAATATTTTCTAGTGAAGTCTTGGGCTCATGTAAATCTATTTCATCAAACTTCATATGTATAGATTCCTCCACACAGTTGGTTTTCTTATTAAAGACTCTATAGTCTTTTCTTGACGTAGAATATCTAAGAAATATTCCTTCATCACTTATGGAGGAAAATTTATCTATCTTATATTTAGTCTTATGAATAAAAACATAACATAAAACCATCTAAAATAACATACATTGGGTTTTCTATTTTTCCACAACTCATAACGAGTTTTCTTTAGGATGGGTCTAATTAAGATTTTGTTTATTATTTAACAAGATGTATTAATAGCATTATCCGAGAAATAAATCGATGGTTTATATTCATTATACATAGTTTGGGAAATATCTTGTAGGTTTTTATTTCATCTTTCTACGACACCATTATGTTGAGGTGTCCTAGGAGTATAGAAATTATGATTATAGACATTTTGTGAGAAAAAATCTTCAAAATCATGATTCTCCAAATCACATCCATGATCAGTTCTTAAGGATTTAATCTTAAGTCCACTGAGATTTTATACAGTCCAAGCATACTTGGTAATATAAGGCCCCAGCCTTAAACCTTACTTAATCTTGAGTTATTACATGATTTCACATTGATGATCTTTTCAAGTTTAGATTTTTAGAGAATTAGATCATAAAACATGCATTACATTCCACATTTAAACAAAGTGGTTACATAAAGATAGTATTCATTTTTTCCCATCAATGGAAACATATTTAAAATAAAACATGTATTCTTTCTTGACACTTCCTTTACACTATCATCATATCATGTACCTTTCCATTGACCTGTGAAAAACATTTCAATAAAACATGGGATGAGAATAAAAAGCTCAACAAGGGATATAAAAATATGGAAAGGAAACATGAGTACATGTATACATAAGAATCAATGAAATAATAATTTACTCATAAAACATAAGCACTTTAACATACCTCATCAAATCATGAATAAATAATGGAAATCATAAGACATAAAGGTAACATGAGGTATTCATAACATTCTTACGTAGGGAGTAACCCTCTTGTTTACGTTTGGAATACCCATCACAGTATATTCCCTAAATCTCTTCGGGGAAACCTTAATGTTTCACTCCTTCACGTGACCCAATTCATTGGAGAGCTATATCGGGCTCACCCGCCCTTAGTTTATCATGGAACCACCCGTCTTCATAACAATGCCCAAGAACCAGAACATAATCGTATCACATAAAACATGCATAAATGAAACATAACATTTCCACATTTTAATCACAAGATATCAATACAACACATTGTTATAATAAAAACATTATGAAAACAATTTTCAATACCAAAATATAAGAAATGTAAAACATGGTATTTATTTTTCTTTTAAAAAGAAGGTATGGCTTGTAGAGGAAGCCGAAACTCAAATAATGGTCATGGCGGCGGAGAAGTCGTTTTCGCCGCATACATACGACAAAAACATTCTTTTTTGTCGTTTAGTAAATGCTTATTATAAAAAAAGATTCATTTTGAATAAACGTAAAAGTCAAATGGGTTTATACACCGTATAAAAGAAGGTTGTGTATAAAACAAAATATGCCTCAATGAAAGGATATTGAGACGAAGTCCCATACCTCGGGTCCGACTTGACTCGGTCATTCTTCAATCTCCTGAATAATAAACTTGAGTTAATTTCTACTTGTTTAAGAACCTTTTCCAAGTTAATTATTTCTTTTATATCACTTATTGCCTTGTCATGAACACTATGTAATTATTTATCTTAATAACGGTCGTTTTAACGATCATTGGTACTTGAGTAAAAAATAAACCCTTTATAATTAAAATTTGTTCATGTATCCATTATTTCTAGAATGGTATTCAGGATGTAGATATCATATATATCATATATATCCAGTACATGCATGCATTTATAATATTATATAACATTTAGAGGTAAGAAATGAAATGCACCGTTCATGGAGACGGTAAGCCGTAGGTACGCATGAACGCTGCTTCCATTTCTATTTCGTATTTTATGAAATGGAATCATAATTATATAAAGGTATACTATAATTCCATTGTAATATCATATATAATATCATAACTCCATCCTTTATACGTCCCACATATGGTATTAACGAATCAAATCACTTTGAGGGGCGGTAGTCCGCACTTCCTTAAATAAAGATATCGCGTTTAACCATAATGGAAACCATAAAGGTATGCCCAAAATGAAAAATACAGAAGCTTAAGGGAAACATAAACATATTATATGTCATATATAAATATATTGTCATCTTAATGGCCACCTTTAAAGTTGTTAAAATAATGTTGAACAATCATCGTTTCGGGAGGCAGAAATTCGCCATCCACGGTAACAGTATGTTCTTTAACCATTAGATATAGGTGTTTGTAAGTGTAGCTCGAATCCTTCTTATAACAACAAACTATTATATTGAAGATACTTTATTTGTTACCAAAGAAATGAGTAAAAAGAGTTTAGGGGGTTGGAGAAGTAAAATAAAACAAAAGGACTCAAGTGAAGACATTACCTTATAATCGGGTAACTCCCTTTGGTTTGAGCTCAAAGGCATCCTTGGGAAGACTTATTCCCAACTTGAGGCTTCAAGGAGTAATATAGGAATGTGGAGATACAAAATGGGCAGGGGTTGGCCGAGCCAAAGGCTTTGGAAGTGTGGGTAAGGAGGTAGAGGTGGGGGCCTTTTATAAGAGGAGAGGAGGGGCACTCTTGGAAAGTAAACAAGTGTTCCTTTATTATAAAATGAGTTTGGGATTTAAAAGGTCCCACATTGATATAATTAAAGACTAAGGTGATAATGGTTCCAAATATACATATCCAATAGGTTTTGGACATGTGTAGTTCATATATTTTACTTTATATTTTCATTTTATTTAAATCCTTTATTAATGAGGTAATCGCTGCATCATCATGATGTCATAAATAATTTTGTATATTTAAAGTCTAAAAATTATAAAAAATATATCATGATGTATGAAATCGTTTTATCTTTCTAATAAATATTTATAGTCAAAAATATGACTTTTATGATCCCATGTAAATTTTTTTTTAGTAAAACAACTCATGTTTGTGTCATTTTTACTTTTACATTAAATAAAAAGGTATTTATGTCATTTCCCAACCAATGTGGCTCCATGGGGTCCCCAATTTGACCCATGGATTTTCTTGGTTGTCCATGACACATACAATAAGGGTAGGACATGTGTCTAGGTCATTTTATATCATTAAAACATTATTCTTACCTTAAATTACACTAATTAGCTCTAATCGCGATTAAAAACATAAAAGTTTCTATTCACCAAAAAATTATCTTAATCCCATTGAACCACATTTTAATTCTTAATGACAACCATGTTTGTCAGATTTTTGAAATTTAAAACACAGAGGTGGTAAAATTTCATTTAACCGAAAAATCAGTTTCTTAAGTACCACTTAGTGGTTTCACTATTCATCAAAAATTGAAGTTTTTCAGAAAAATACCAAAACTTCACCCTAACCTATATTTGATATTACAAATTCAAAAATGGTGTCTACTTTAAAAAATTCAAAAAATATATGTTACATTAATTAATTTAATAATTAATTCCCGCTGTCAGAGCAAATAGTGTGTTTTTATGAAACAATAAGTATCAAAAGATTAACACTAATTTAAGTCCAATTTCAAAGTGAAATTAATTCCAGTGACCACTATCAGATTATATGGTAAAAATATATTCTAATTTCACTTTAAAACCAATTCAAAAGATAATCTAATCATATAAATAAATTATCTTAAAAAGTGGTTTTGAATTAAAATACAACATTTTTCACTATTCATTAAAAAATGAACTTTATCCGAAAAATACCAAAAATTCACACAAAGTAAATTTTGATGTCCCAATAATAAAGAATAAGTTTATTTTGAAAAAAATAGCTTATAAAATTATTAAATGATAGATTTAAAAATGGTTTTCCATTAAAAGGCAGTAAAACAATCTTTTAAAAATAATAGTGTCTTCCATGCTTAAGATTGGATTTATTTTCATTTTAACCCTCTAAAACGAAATATAATTCATTAATGGACATAGATAAAAATATATATTATTCATTACTTACTTGGGATGTTACAGGTAAAGTTTGAAGAAGCATCACTCTTATGAGATAGGAAAAATGTCCACGTGTACCTAGAGAAATAATCTACAAGAACCTAACACAGTGCTTCCCATTTAGACTTGAAATTCAAGATGGTCAAAAAAAAATCCACGTGAACCAACTTTAGTGGTTGAGAAGTAGTCACTTCTTTCTTTGGTTTGAATGATATTGTAGGTTGCTTTCCAATTTGACAAGGATTACACACCTTATTGTTTTGAAACTCTAATTTTGGTAGGTATATAACTAGAACTTTTCTAGTTAAATTCCTAAGAAAGTATATTTTGTAATGTCCTAGTCTTCTATGCCCATTCCAAGACTCTTGTTGAAAGGTATTTAGTCAAGAGACATTCAGTGAGGCTAGTGTGTCAAGATTTATAGCCTATATATTATCATTTCTTAAAGTAGTAAATACTAAGTTATTCCTGGCATAAAAAACATAGCATGAGTAATTTTTAAATATAACATTAAATCCGTCATCACAAAATTGAAAAATGATGAGCAGGTTATACTTTAATTCATCAACATATAGTACATTAGAAATTGAAATAGAATTAGGATTACCAATCTGGCATAGGTCAATGATTTTTCCTTTACCATTGTCACCAAATGTGACATTTACTCTATCAATCTTGATAAGACTTTTAAATATTGAATAATACCCTATCATATGTCTTAAACATCCACTGTCCAAGTACCACAACTTTTTACATGCTCTCTTTATGTAGTTTACCTACAAAACAGTTAATCCATGAAATGACTTTGGTACCCATATTTGTTTGGGTCCACATACATTAGTGATGTAAGATTTAGGAACCCATAACTATCCTATGGGATTCCTATATGAAGAATATATAGTGTTTGAAAAATAAACTTTTTTTAGTCCTGATGACATCGATGCAGTAAAATAATTCCTAGAACTGGAACTTGTTGTAAAATTCTGGTTTTTCAAAGAGGTAGCATATTTTCCAGATTTGGTTACAGAAAAGTGGTTTAGCTAAATTCCATTGATCTGGTTGATATCTTATTCTAGAAGTATACATAGGAGCTATTTGTTTAACACGAATTTGAGTAAGAGTATTTTTCCCATTAGTACATTTCTCTAAGTCTTTCTTCAATTTCTTAGTAGAAATTTTAAACTCATTGTTCTCCTTGACTAGTTGAGAATTTTTCTCTTTTTCAGTTGTAAGTTCAGATGTAACAGTCATAGTAAGAGCATTCTCCTTCTTCAATGATTTATACTTATCTTTCAAATCATTACATGTTTCTTCTAGCATTTTTTAATATTCGAATAATTCATCATATTTCATATTCTCATACTCACTTTTAGAAACATAAGAATTATGTTTAAGAGAGTCTATGGTTTCCTATGTTGTGTTTGTCATAAAACACATATTATCCATTTCATCTTTCTCATTTTGAGAATAGGTAGATTCACTAGAGGTTTCCTCGGAATCACTATAAGTGGCCTTCATTTCTTTATTATACTTTCTATCCTTATATTCATAATTTTTCATTTATTTCATCTTTGGACAGTTAGCCTTGACATGTCATTTCCTCTTATATTTGTTGCATATTATCTCTTCTGACTTATCATTTCTCTTCCAATCCTTTTTTCCAATTTCCCTTGTTATCATACTTTACTTTTTAATTGGGATTTCTGAAAAACATCTTTTTCCTATAAAATTTCATGAATCATTTGGCCAGCTGGGAAAATACATCATCACTATTCGAAGTTATGTCTTCACTACTAGAGCTTTCAATGGAACCTTGAACATTCTCCTTGTATTTACTTTTAGATACAGTTGTATTGATAGCTACAAAGTGTCTTTTGGTTTCATCCTATTCTTGATTTATCTTAAAATACTCTTCATACATCATTAATTTTACAATCAATTCCTTCAATCAAATCTTCTTGACATAACATGATTCCCTAATAGATACAGATGCCCCAAGCCATCTTTCTAGTAAGCATCACAGAATCCTCATAAACCGCTCTTTAGCTGTTACTTCTCTTCCTAATGAAATCATGGTATTGACTATTTAATTGAACTTGAGATACATATTATAAGTAGACTCATCATGCTTTATTTTGATTTTCTCCTATTTAATAGTATAATTATTTAATATAATTACATTTATAGTAGACATTCCCCTAAGAGAAACATATAGACTGTCTGAAATCTCATGTGCAATTTTAAAAGAAGAGATATGGTTAAAATCTTCATCTCCTAGTCCATAGTACGTAACATTATTTTCATTATAGTTATTGTTATAGGTAGACTTGGTATGTTCATCCTAAGTGTTTATATCGATTTCATGAATTGAATACTTACTTTTAATAGCAGTCCATATTTCAAATACCATACTTTCTAGATGTATTTAAATTTTAAGATTTTACTGGGAATAATTACATCCATTAAAAAAAATTGACTATTGGTAGCATCCACTTATAATCTATTATCCATGATAGAGATCGTAAAATAATTTCAAAGAGATAAAAATTTATAAATAAAAAAATTAAGATATTTGAAAAGAAAAAATAATCACAGTTGACAAGATTTGAAAACATTGGATACATTTTTATCCCTATGATACCAATTGGAGGTCAGAGTGGATCACTCAAGAGGGGGTGGATTGATTATCTATAAAAACTTTCATTCAAAACTGGTTCTATAAAAGAAGATTCCCCAATTAAAACATAGTCAAATTCAATTTTTAGTGAATTTATACAGCTCCTGAATGTTTAATTAATTTCTCAAAAGATTGATTAGTTCACAGATTTACCAATCTAAAGATTATTCAATCTTTCGAAACTAATATACTGATTAAAAATAGATATAGAAACATTCTAAACTAATTATCAATGTTCAATTTATCTTAATGTGAAATGAGTTAAACATAGATAAGATTAAAAGAAAATACAAACTACACAACAGATAAGAACTAGAGGTTTATTCTCAAGATGAGACTTAGTCCTCTCCACTTGGTGATAAAATTCCACCAAGTAGTTTATATTAATAAAAATTTGATCCACACCCTTGATTAGGGTTCACAATAGCATGCTGGGATGTCCAGGTCACAACTGACCTCAAGCATAATTATTCGTGGTAAAACTAACTAACAGATCACACAAGATCCCTTCAACTTTTCTATGTGGGGTACAAGAGTACAAAGATATTGAGTGATAGGATATTTTATTATCCTCCAGTTATTCTTAGGAGACAGTGTGTGTGAAACAAATAGATGCACGCATTGCTCAAAAAGTAAACACAAGATCACAACAAAGTTATAGAAGAAGTAAAGCGTTTAGAATACTCTGTGCGTTATGCAGTAAAGCTACTGACTCAAAAGATATAGATAAATTGATATTCAAGTCATCTTGTAGAAGTTGGAATCAGATAAGAGTATCATGGTCTCTGTTATATAGCTTCCAAGTGTGAATTTCGTTATCTCTTCGATGTCAGGAAGTTCAGTGAGATTCAGTAGGTTGTTTCTTGTAATATTATACTTTGTGTTTACTCATTCTTTGAGTTCTTCTACTTTCAATATCTTTCACATTCTCAAAGTCAACCTATCTTTTTCTCACTGGTTTAGGGAGACACTCGTTTTAATGTTGATCTTGTAATCCTTTTATACTTCATGGTCCAATAGGCATGAAGATCCCTCCATGTTCATGTACCTTGTACTATCTACGGATAGTACTATAGAAAACATTAAATAATGTTAGTAACATTAATTTTTTTAAATATGACCATTTGAAGTTAATTTGAATTAATAAATTTCAAACAGTTATTTATGACTATCAATGAGCCATAAGTATCAGTGAGTTATTTTAATTGGTCTATCATCATCAGTCCTTCATCATCGGTCTATCATCATTGGTCTATCAAACATCGGTCTGTCGTCAGTATGTCGCCATCGGTCTGTCCTCCGTCTGTCATCAGCGGTCTATCATCATCGGTCAGTCGAACATTGGTCTGTCATCATCTGTATGTCATTGGTCTGTCATCGTCTTTCTTTCTTCATCGGTATGTCATCATCACTCTGTCGAACATTGGTGTGTCATCGGTCTATCTTCCATCGGTGTGTCGTCCATCGGTGTGTCGAACAGAGGTGTGTCGAACATAGGTGTGTCGAACATCAGTGTGTCAAACATCGGTGTGTCGAACATCGCTTTGTCGAAAATCTTTGTGTCAAACATCAGTGTGTTGAGCATCGGTGTGTCAAACATCGGTGTGTTGAGCATCGCTATGTAGAGAACTGGTTTTTCAACCATCAGTGTGTCAAGCATCGGTGTCAGGGACACTGAGAAACATATGAAGTGTTTGTGTTACACATGACTTTACTAGTTTAAGTGACATCCAAAAATACATGTAAATAAACACTCGTAAACATATTGATTAATAAATATAGTGTATTGAATTATTGAAATATATTGTTCTATATAAGATAATTGAATTTCTTAGAGATAGAAAATGGCATGAAATAGTATAATTTGTTCATTGACATTATTTGTGATTATGAAAACTACTATAGAATTGAGGGTCCAACAAAAATTTCTAGGTTAATATTTGTAAAAGTGGGGATATTATAATATCCATATAGTTTAAATAAAAATTTCTATGTTTGATTGTGTATAATAAACACAATAGTAATCATAAATTAATAATGTCGTATTATTTTTTAAATGTGAACATTACTACATCGCTATAAAATTGGAAGGAATGAATATTAGTAAATAGAATATGAAATATTATTAATTATAAAACTAAATATTGATTTATTAATTAATTAATTTTATATAATACAATAATTTTCATTAATTTCATTATATTTTTCAAAAATATGTTCTCTTTAAAAATCATTTTGCTTTCTTTTTATCAATGAATATTAAAATTAATATTTGCAAAATTTTATAAAATTAATTTCCATAAATAAATTTCATTTTAAAATTATTAATTTCATAATTATCCAGGATTTTTTTAATTATTAAGAAACATTATATATTAATGATAATCAATTAATTTTGTTTTTTTATTAAAAATTGTATTTTCTTTTTAAGTATTTATAATGTACCATTATATTTCCTTATTTATTTTAGAATTTAATTTATTCATTTTAATATAATGTGATCTAATTATGATTTCCCAAATGGATTTATTTCTTGAATATATTATAAAAATGTTTTATATTTTAAAAGGTTCTTTTTTTGAAGAAAAAAACACTTATTCATCGTATATATCTATAATGTTAGTACATTAAATTCTAAAATTTCATTCTCTCTAATTTTTTCAAATAAATATATATTTATAATAATAAGGTTTAGATTTTTTAAATTGTAACATATTATTACATAAAAATAACATTAATCTTATTATTTTTTGTTACCTCAGCTATGTGTGAATCGGGTAATTAAGGCATACAAATAAAATGATTAATTCTGTAAATTCACACCAATACTTGGATAAATTTTATTTTATGAGTCCATTTCATCCATAATCATCCAATAGTGGGTTATGTGTCATTTTTTCCATTTGGGTATGATTATAAATTTTATAATATTTTATTTATGGAAAAAGAAGAGATACCACACTTTTTTTAATACATATAATATATTTATTAAATTGTATTAACTAATGAATATGTTAAATTATAAGTATTATTTTGAAATATAAGTGATTTATTTTCATTATGGTAATTTTTTTAGTTAATAAATAATTAACTCACAAAATTACACAACGCTGACATTGAAATTAAAAAATTAATGTAAACATAAAATAAATAATATTAACACAATTAAATTAATATAATTTGTGAAACATATTGTGATACATAAATTTTATAGACTCAAATGAAATGTTATGTGTGTATAAAATATTTATATCTAATCATACTTATTGTCTTAATGTTATTAAAATAAATGTAATTAATAGATTTAATTATTTACATTAATGATAAATTAAAATATATAATATTTTATTTAATCATTAAAAACTGGAAAACAAATATATTCACCAAAGTGATTAGTATATGTTTGATAATATATAACTTAGTATATTTATTGTTATTTTCTTAATTTATATTATCTATATTGACCCTCAAGATTAAAAATTATTATTGTCATGGTAAGTTCCAACAGGATTATTGAATGGTTAAAAACGATAAGGGTAAAAATATGATAAAAGATTATTTATTTTTTGGTTCATTATAATATTTAGATCCATACTCTTTTTATATTAAAAATAAATTAATTTTTAGAAAATTGTAATTGATATTTAATTTATATTCATTTAATTTTTTGATAAATTCCAAGAGTCCCCCCCCCCCTCGTCTTATGGAAGGGTATCTCTTCTTCTCTTGAAATAAAAAAATAAAGCACCATTTTATTTAGATTATACCAACCCAAATACCTTCCTAGAGTCGATAATCTCATTCTGGAGGCCTGTTTTTGGCATATTACCAACATTAGTGGGATTAATATATTAATAAAAGGAGAGCTTCGAAATATTTGGTATAGTTTTTAATTGCATGTTTTCATTTTATTTCTTCTTACACATCCTTTAAATATTATTCAAAAAAAATATTGTAACACAAGTAAAATACATATAATGAGATATTATTATGTTAATGTAATGAAATAATTCAATATCTAACCTCCATAAAAAGGGAGAGGAATATATCATCAGTGTGTACGACGGACTACCGCCTCACGAACGAATGTAATTCATTTCCATCGTCATATGGAAGTACAAGTTATAATGATGGAATTAATGATTTTATATATTATATTAATTATACATTAATGATTATAAATAGATAATAAATATTTTAATTTTGTACCTATCAATTCACTAAAAAATGATAACGTCATTCATGTGTTCATGTGGACTACCACCTCTAAAAATCAATGTGATACATTTTTCCTTACCACATAACATTTTGGTATATATAATTATATTAAAAAACGTAAAATGATATTTATGAAATTATTAACATTATAAAAATATAGAAAATTACATGCGTTATTTCTATAATGATATTTAAAAATTGGAAACATTACCCATTCATACATATAGCATACCATCTCCTTGATTGTAAGATAGTTCATTTTTATAACCATATATAATTATATACATTTAAAATAAAATATATTTTAAAAATTGATGATTATTTCATTATTATTATTCTATATATGATGTAATAACTTCTTCATTGATCATATTAAACCTTAAAAAATCATTTTTGACTTAAGTCTCAAATATCGTAAAAATGTCTGAATTGAAAATTGTTGAATAAATAATTTTAAATATAATTGTATTTAGTGAAATTATAACGGAATAATAAAAATTAAAAATGGTGATAAGAAATTAAATTAGTATCCTAATTTTATTATTTGTTAATATAAAGAACTAAGGTGATGAGATATACTCAGTGTAAGGGACTTTATTTCAAATTTAATCTTTTAAAATATTCCATTATAACACTCTTTTTCATCCATATCCATGTTTTATAAAAATGTTTTAAAAATGTTTTTTTTACTATTTTTTCTATGACTTTCTAAAGTCATTTTAACCACCATCATGAATATTTTTTTATTAGAAGTATCTTTAAAGATATTATAAGGTTATATTCATAAACAAATCATTTATAATTTCATTATTTTTGAAATAATTGATTTCAACATTGAAAAGGGTTTTTACACAAGAATGATTTCCATGATATTTTAATGGTATTACCATTTATTAACACCAAAAAATATTGATATTATATATTCTTCAAGGGGGGTATTTTGTAACAATATTATCATAGTTTTTTATATCAAGGAATATTATTTTTTAAAATATTTTTTCATGGAACCTATTGTTTTTAGGCAAGGAAATCTGGTTATGAATGTAATGCTCAATTTTAACATATATAGTGATAGAAACTTTTCACAATGTCACAACCTTTATTTGATGATTGTATTCCCTTATAATAACTCATGTTTAATTTCAATAGAAACCCTCCATCCCTTATTATGGGTGATTTATTCATTGAAAATGAGTTTTTAAACAGAAATGATATTTAAATATATAGAAATGTTTTATTATGGGTGAAAATTTATTTTTTGGAATTTTAAATTTTATATGTTCTATGATTATGTAATTATGCTGTGGAATTATTAACAATTATGGGTGGTTACATTATAAATCGATGGTGAATGAGCCTTTTATCACTCTCTAATGCATTATGTAAAGGTAAAGAGTTCACTGATTAGGTTTCTCCTTAGATATTCTGGGAATATACTATGATATTAATTCTAAGTATAACGTTGATGGTTATCTCAAGTGTAACATTATTTGTTACTCCAACTATACAAATTATGTTTATTCCTTGTTTATATAAGACTTATATTAAAATGATTCCATAATTTACAAAAATTATTTATCTATACCTTATTTGTGTTTTTATAGACATATTATACTATCACAAGGGGAAGTATATAGTACATCATAATGTTGGAAAATAAAATTTTGTGAAGAAGTAATTATGAATTTTTCACGAATACAATTAAATCTTTATGATTTTAATTTTCTCTTTAATATGTCTTATGAATTCTTTTTTTTATGAAAATCATTTGAAAGTTTAGTAAATTTCTTGGGAATGGGAATTTTTTTCCATCCCCACTATTTTGTTTGAAAAAGAAAAATTTTATTTAACTATCCATTTTCTAAAAATTTATTTACAAATTGATTTGTCCTTTACTGATATTTTTATGGTAACCCACATTTTAAAATATTTATATAGGGTTTATGTATGGTTAATCAAAATGAACAATTGAATATTAAATTCTTAACAATTTCACATATAAATAAATATTTATTTATTTTGAATATTTTATATTATAGAAAATTGATATTAAGTAAAAGTGTATTCCTTTTAATTTTTAGGTTATTTTTTGAGTTATATCCTAATTTTACAAACCTATTAACATAAAATTTATTTGGATATTAAATAGACTGAAATATATTCTAAAAACACTATATTATGTGATATTTACTATTCTTTTATTTTAGTTTGTATCAGAGTAGGGTTTAGATGACATTAGATGATATGATTTTATTTGATAAAAAGTTAATAGTCGTCTATAAGCACAATGTTTTTTAATTTTGGAGAATTAATGTCATTTCAGATAAATCAATAGAATTTAAGATATCAGGTGTCAAGATATGATAGTATTTATCCTCATCATAATTATTCTTATTTGTATTTTGTTTTTATTATCAAACTATCCTTTTTTATTTCAATAAATAGCGGGATCTAGTAGACCTGAAAGTAAAAATTGGTTTGAAAGAAAATGAAGTGGTTATTTGAATAATACATTAAAGATAATGTGATACTTAGTGATAACTCTAATAGTTATTATTAACTATATATAAGGACTAATGATTTATATCTTGATCCAATATGAGTTTTCCAATTCATCCAGTATGGAACAAATAAATCCTTGTGGAATTTCAGGTCGTACTGATCATAAAAGTTAAATATATTCAATGACCTATGTTTCTTGAATGTGGAATAAAAACGCCATGAAAATGACTTAATAGAATTGTAATATGTTTTATATGTGTTAAGGGATGTCATAATGAAATAACCTATAAATGAAAATGATATATTCATTTAACTCTTGAAGGGGGTGAATTTATTCCTTATGTATCAATTTAATGAATTAATTATAGAGATAATGGTGACTATTAAAATCGATGTCCTATGGGAATGGATCACAAATGGAATCATAATGAATTTATAAATCTATGACTAGAAAATTCCTAGTGACATTATAGTTGAAGAAAATGAAAACAAAAATGACATACGAGATGTATGGATTCTTTCATAGCATATGTTTGGACATTATTTAATCTCAGTATGAATTGGATGACCAATTCATGTCTCTATTTGTCTTAAAAAACATTGTATAATAGTAGGATATGATTCATAACTTTTGGAATTAATTATTTAGGAAAAATATTTAAATAATGGTTATTTGAATATAAATAAATTTTCATGATTAATATGTCAAAATATAATGGAATATAGATTTATGATAGACTGAAGGATGAATATAACATTAAAATAAATAATACCTCTTTGATGATTGGATTACTATGGGATAATTTTATTGAGATTTTATAGAAGTTTTTATTATATGTTACACATAATTTTATCATGTAAAAAACTTATTTGTGTAAAAATTATGTTTTCATTTTTTGTACATAATTATAATGTTATGGATAACCTTAATGGTTCATATGATATATGATTTTCAGGTAAATATGGGTTATTATAATTTTTGGGATAAAATATGAATGTTATGAAAAGGCCTTTAGGTTAAAAAATTTCATTGATGTTTAATATATTAAGGTTAGTGTTATGTACTTTTATACCATTTATAGGCATTTTATAGTGATTCTTTATATAGTTTTATAAAAAAGAATATTTTTGGATGGGTGGTAACCCATTGCATCCTATTAGGTCATAAGGCTTGAACACTCAACCAAAGTTTAGTAAGAGTACATATCTTACCACTGGCCTACATGATGGACTGGTTACTATGACATTGCTTTCCATTATTTAAATGATCTAACAAAAGAAATATTATGTTCCGATTGGGAAGATATACTTTATTTATAGATATACATGGGATAGGAAATTGATTTATTGATTAAGTGATTAATTTTATTTTTGAATAAGATCATTATAATTTTTGGGAGCATTACATGACTAAGGTAAATTAAATTTTATTAGAGTTTATTAGAGAAATAAGGGTTGAATTATAATTAAGATGAATTTTTCATTATACTATGGAATTCTGTTTATTTGGTTTATTTATATAAATGAAATAAATATCATGGAGATTATGTGATTGGAGAATATAACTATTTTATATGAGATATTAATAGTGATTGATGTTATTTAGATATAAATGTTTAAATAATATTCGAAGATTGTTTGATCAAATCCTTTTTATTTCTGGTTTTAAAACATAGGTTGGAATATGTTTTGGAAATTTACTTATAGTTATTTATCATATTTTTTGAACATTGGGTATTCCTGTTGAATTTTGGAGATTAATATTCCATTTCATCATTTTATGGATTAATAATTTTGAAAATTAAATTATCTTGTCCAAAATATTTTTTTGGTTAATGACTAAATATATAAGGATTATCATGTTAACCTCTTGTTGATTTTTGGATCAATTAAATATTGATTCTAGTGACTCATATAGAAACACATTCATCTTATATACTCGTTTTATATAGAACAAAGTTGTGATTGGTGTGGAAATTTGTTAAAAGATGAAATAATTTTTGAAGAGTATTATATATCCTTATTCTATTTGTATTTATGATAATATAATTCCACAAATCTATGAAAATTATCTTCAAATAATAATGTTATTCGTTTACATTTCTTATAGATAAATTAATTTCCATTTAACCTATAACATATTTAAGGTTTTATGATTGTTAACATTCTCATGAACATGATAACTATTACCCTCTATTAAGACTTTAAATATTCATTCTTATTGAATATCCATTTTTTAACATTATATAAAAATTTTCCTACATGCAATAGTATTTATGTGTTATTCCAGTTGACCTTAGCACCTCAAATTTTTCTTTTTTCAAGTGGACGTTTTATTACCTCTATTTATAATGTAATATTTCAAGAAATGTATATTGAAAATTAAATCACCTAGTTTCTAATACCACGTCCAAATTATGAAGAAATTGTTTCGATAAGGGGGTCGGTAGAATGTAATATCCCTTGGTTTTAAAAAATATAGACTATTCTCGATTGTGAATAATAAATGCAACATCGATCCAAAACAAACAATGAAATATTGAAATTTAAATGTGATCGCTATGACTAATCTGTTAAATTAAAATTAATGAATAGTATTAAACACTTTATTAAATATATATATATATATATAATATGGTAATAATCATTTCTAAAAGATTAATTAAATATTTTTATGTAGGCACTATATTTAATGTAATATCATTTTATTTTTGAAAAATATGTTTTAAAAAAAATGTGTTTTCTTTCATTTTAAGAGTAAATTTAATAAATATTATTTTAAAATTTTAAAAAATTTATTTGAAAATTTTAATTTATTTATTTAAATTATAATTATAAAATTATCCTAGATTAAATGTTTTTGAAAATTTTAAAAATATTGATTTTTAATAAATAGTGAAAAATAATGATTTTTAATTAAAATTGAATTTTATTATAATGTATTTAAAAAGTAAAATCTTATAATATATTATTATAAAAATATAATTAGTCATTATTTATTTGAAATATTCCAAATTTTTGTAAATTTATTTTATTCATTAACTTATTATAAAATCATTTTATATTTTAAAATGTCATTTTTCTGAAAAAAAATTTGTTTTATCATGTTACCCCATATGTTTTTAATAAAATTATGAAAATTATTTATTTTAAATTTTTAAAAATGGATCCTATATTTCATATTAGAAGGCTAAAATTAGTTTAATTGGGCTGTTTTATTTTTTTTCAATATAAATTTTAATCCTTTTTTTACCTCAGTTATGGGTAACTCAGATAATCAAGGGATAAAAATAGAATGAAAAAGACTAAATAAATGACTCAAAAACGTGTATAAATTATATTTTATGAATCTCTTTTTCTACAATCATATAATTTTTGGTTATGGGGAATTTTTTCAATTAGATAAGATTATAAAATTTGTTACATCTTACTAAAAGAAAAGGTTAATAATTCAAACTCATGTTTTTAATAAATATAATATATTTTTAGAAATGCTAAACCAATGGGTAAGTTCAGTTATAAATATTATTTTGAAATATATATAATTTATATTCAACATCGTTGTTTATTTTATTTTTTTGATTAATATTTACATTAAATAATTACACAATGCTGAGAGATTAACTTCTCAATTAATATAAAAATAAAAGAAATTATATTAAAAATATTAAAATTGATAGAATGTGAGAAAATTCATTTGGTATAAGAAATTATTAGACTATCATGAAATGTTAATTAAGTATTATTTTTTTATAATTTTTCATTTTTTAATGTTGTAAAAATAAATGTAATGAAACATTTTACAAAATGATAATAATGATATATTTTAGAAAACAATATCATTTTAGCTGACATAAAATTAGTAAATTTATTATATTATCTAAAATAATTGTGATCTATTTAATAATAATTACCATTGTACTTTTATGTGATTATTTCAATTTATTGAAATAATATTTACCATCAAGTGTAAAAATCATTGTAGTCACGGTATGTGTGAAAAGGTTTATCAATGGGTTAAAACAAAACGAAAATAGAGAAAATGTGTTCAAAATGTGTTTTAAATTTATTATTTGATATTAGTACAATAAATACTCATAATATAATTGAATTAAATCAGTTTGGATCTATTTTAATTTTAAAATTAATTTATATTAATTTAATATTTTTATAAATTCTATGATTTCTCCCCCTCTCTATTATAAAAGGGAATATCTTTATCTATTTACATCACATATCAAGAACCACATGGTTCATCCAAGATTTGAAAAATTCTTTCCTATAATCCCTCCCATCGTTAAATAGGTATTTAATTCATATAACCATACCTAGAGGGGTTAATTTTTTAATTAAGGGACACATTCCAAATAAGGGGAATAGATTTTAACTTCAAGTTTTAGATTTATTTCTTCCTCAACATCCTTCAAATATTATTCAGATGCGATAAAACTATAATAATTTTCTCCTCCATGTACTAATATGTTATTTATTTTAAGGGATTATCTTATATCAGTCTCCATCTTACATCAAAATTGAGAGGAATTCATCGTTTGTGTGTATATTTGACTACCACCTCACGAACCGATATATTTTCCATCACTATATCTCAAGACTAGTTATAAATAAGGAATTGAATTTACATATATATATATATCATATTCATTAAATAATTATCATTCTAAAAAGTTAATATGAAATTTACCTTCTTACCATTCCATTTAAAGAAAAAAGTTAATGTCATTCATTTGTATATGTAGATTACCACATCCACAAAGTGATGTGATTATTTTTTCATAACCAAATCCCATTGATGGTAAATATAATTATATCAAAATTTCATGTATTGTATTTATAATATTATTATCATTATTAATGTATGTAATAATACTTATCTTCATTCTATAATGTCTATAAAAAAAGGAATCGTTACTCTTTCTTAAGTACGACCTACTGTCTCTATGTTGGTAATATATTTCATTTTACATAACCATTATTAAAGGTTGGATTAAAGATTATAATTTATTTAGAAAAGTGATAATTAGTTCATGGATAATACTCTATATATGATAAAATCATTAACACTTTTAACATACACAAAATTCAGAAGAAAATTTTGAATTATATACCGAATATCATCAAAATGTCTAATGTAAAAGTTAATGATTAAGTAATTTTATGTATATTGGTATTAAGTGAAATAAAAAATAATAAAAAACTCTCTTAATTTAAGTCATATAAATAATTTACTTGTTTTTATTATTCATGAAGATAACGAATTTACATAATGAGTCTGACCAAATGTAAGAGACTATCATTGAAAAACCATCTATTAAAATATTCCCATAAAACTCTCTTTTTATTCAATATAAATGTTCTCTAAAAAATATAAATTTTTTTATTTTTATTATCATTTTATTTTTAAAAGATATATTTACCCATTTCTTGAAGTTTTTTGAAATGGATTTAATTTAATCTTCTTGTCATTTTCTAAACAATTAACTTTCGGAGTTGTCTGAGAAATGTTTGGATGTAATGTTTCTTAACATTTATTTAATGAATGGATTTACCCAAAATAATTAATAATACATAATTTAAATATTCCTTTATATCTTAAATGGTTCATTCGAAAGAAAAATATTCATTTATAATTTCATTGTTTTCAATTATGTCTTCAAAATGGAAAAAGTAATTTTCCACAATATTGTTTTTCATGATCTCTAAAAGGTATTTATATTCATTGAAAAAACACTATTATGTTACTTATATTGAACTCGATATATTTTGTAATTATACCATTTTAGTTTTTTATTTGAATTTATTAATATTGATTAAAATATATTTTCATATAAATAGTGTCTTTTCCAAGGGATAATAATGTTATGTAATGAATGTTGTATTTTAATATAAAATGGGGAAACCAATTTTTATGCAGTCATAACCATTATTTAATTCTTGGATTCCATTATTATAATTTATGTATTATTTAAAAAAATACCCCTCTCCATATTATGGTTGACTTTTACATATGAAATGGTGTTTTAAATGGAAAACATATTTCAATATCTAGACATATTTACATATGGGTAAAACGATTATTTTGAAAACTAAAAACATTTATTTGTTAATATTATATTATAGATCATTGGATTTATTTATAATGATAGTTGGTTTAATTATAATCCAAGGGCAGGTGAGACCATTAAATATTTCAAACAAATTGTGACATGGGATGGAGTTAACTTAATATTTTTATCCTAAGAGATTATAGAAAACAAATATGAGGTAAATTCCATGTACAATCATGAAGGTAATTTATATTCTATTTCTAATTTTTATAAAATTTATATCTATGATATTTATTCCAAGTTTTATTAATAGTTATATGTAAATGATTTCCCATGTTAGATACAATGTTAATCTATAATTGGTATGTGTTTTCAAGAAAATTTTATGACCGGATGAGGTAAATTTAAATATAGGCTTCTTCTTAAGGATGAAAAATATGACTCTGTGAAAACATTATTATGATTTCTTCATGATTTCAATGAAACCATTATTATTACTATTATTCCATTAATATTTCTTATAAAAATATTCATTAAAATCCATTTAAAGTTAAATTAATTTCATGGGTATGAAATTGTTCATTTTAGGAAAAAATATTATTTTGAAAAAAATGAAATTTCGATAAGAATTTATTTAATAATTATTTCCTTCTTTATTTTTTTCACTATACATAAAATTTCTTTTTATTCCAACATTTTAAAATGTTTTTCACAGGGTTTAAGGATTGGTAAGGGAATTGAAGAAGTAATTTTGTATGTGATGATGTTTTTTCATAAAAGGGAAAAAATATTTTAATTTTTTTATATTGTGGGTAAAATAGATACTGATTAGAAGTGTCCATCTTATAGTTTTTATTATTTTATATACTCTTTTAACCTAATTCTCTAAAACTCTAAACCAAAAAGATATCTGGGAATGATAAAATTGAATTATAATCTACAGTCACTAGATTATGTGATATTTAAGGACATGTCCTTACACATATATATAGAATTTATAGTAATTCCATAAAATTAAATAGATATTGATAGAGATACATAGTGTTAGAGAGGGAATGGCCATAACCTAATGAAAAGGGATTGTTAATAGAGAACCCTTAAATTATGTCTTGCATATCACTTTATATGTTAGTAAATCATATATAATTAATATTGATATATTGTAAATATATTATAATATATATATATATATATATAATTCCATATATCATTTTATAAAATCACATTACAACCATTTTGTTAACAAAAGTTAATAAAATCCCTATCATGGGTGATAAATACTTTATTTTTCTATGCATGTTTTGATTCGGTAGTCAAAATACCCATAAATTTATCATGTTTATAGAATATAAAAATTTTTATGCATTAAATTAATATCATACATGTTCATTATATATATTTGGATTCATCCATTTAAGGTATAGATAAAACAATTACACAATTCATTAAGACGGTAGGTTGTCTGAACACATGAAATATTCTTTCATTTATAATGGATGGAATGAAAGAAAGGTAAATAATAATTCAACATTAAAAAATAAAAAAAAATATCATAAATAAAAATTCTATTTATTTAATCAATTTTTATGAATAATTTTGAGAGGCGATGATGGAAAATGAAACAAATTAGTTCGTGTAGTGATAGTCTATCATACACATGAATGACTGTTTCAATTTCAATTTTACGGAAGTGGAGATAAACCTATGTGACTCCATTAACCTGAAAAATCTTATTTTGTGTATGATATCAGTTTTTTTATATAATAAATTTTAAGAGGATACAATGTGTGTATAAGAATAGTTAAAAATAAAATATTTGGTTAAAGATTATACCTCTTCCTCAGACAACTTCATTTTCTTCACACATTAAACAATATAAGGCTAGTATTCTAACCAAAATTACTTTTACAACATGGGTAGGGATGTCAGCAATGGGTTTGGGTAGGATATGTAATTAAAAAAAGTATATTGATGTGTGTTGAAATGGTGAGGGGAGGTTCCCTTTTATAAGTGATGAGATGGGAACTCTTAGGATTACATAAAATATTAAATTAATATAAAATAATTTTCATATAAAAATGATACAAAATTAAATAATTAATATATAGTATGAGGATAATTCAACATATTATAATCCAGTAAAATTGTCAATTTTTAGATTTTTTATCATTTCCTTGTTATTTTATCCAACATTAATCATTTTTCAACAATTACCTCAATATTGATTTTTAACATGACAAGGGTCAATATACATACTATAAGATAAAAATTGGTATAAAAATATATCATATTTGAAATTTATTAGACATATATAAATACAATTGAATGAGGTAGTATTTTATGGAATTTTATATCTTCTAATGAAATATTATTTAATATAAAATAACAATACATTCATTTTTCTAACAATTCTTTTAATTTGACATTGAAAATAGCATAAAAATAATTGAATTAGACTCGAATCCATTAAAAACAGTAAGATATTTTATATGTGTCTAAAAATTTCAAGTAACACAATATTTCATTTGAATTATATTAATTTTATCATTTCTAATTTCATTTAATTTATATTTCTATTAATTGAACAAAAACAATTTGTCGCCATTGCGTAAGCATTTAAGGTAAATATTTCCTCAATTTAAATTATATGTAAATTAAAATTTTAAAAATAGAATCATTTACCATTCATATGTCCCATTTATAATTGACTATAACCACTTTTTATCCCTATTTCAAATATTTAGAGATAATATTAGAGAGAGAATGATATTTTTTACTTTTTTTTACATAAAATAATATATGGGGAAATTCAAAGACATATGGCAGTAAGATATCATATTTTTATATTTTGGATGGAAATATATAAAATTAACTCATCCAATAGAGAAAAAAAAGTTTGGTAATTTTTAAGTCCTTATCACATCATTTTAAAACATAACTACCTGATTTACCCTCACTATGGTGACAATAATATACGGTGGTAAATATTCATAACGGCAAAAAATAAAATTGACATGTTGAAGAAATCTTGGCCTCATTAATAAATATATTGAATCCATTTTCCATGATCCAATTTTTTGAATTTCAAGAAAATAATTTCATATTAAAACACAATAGTAAATAAAAAACAGTTTTATAAAAAAATCTATTTTAATTATATAAATGTATTTATTCCAAATGATTTTATATAATTCATTCAAAATATGATTATTGAATTGTTATTAATATAATATAAATAATAAAAATTTTAAAAATATACCAAAAATGGATTTGACTTTTTAAATAATATAAAATAAATTAGGGTTATTAAAAATTAGTAGTTATCACTATTCATTGAATTTTTTTTTAAAATATTGATATCTCACCATAATTTAATATTTATGTGAAAATTTTAAAAAAAATTATTCTCAAAAAAAAAAATATCATAAATTAATTATAATTATTTATCTCAACAAGTAATAATTTTTTTTTCAAGAAAATTTATTATTTCAATAATATAATGATATTAAGAAAAATATATAGATTATTTACTATACAGTTACATATAAATTTTATATTAAGTGGTCCATGTATAAATATTTCCTAAATAGTTAATTATATTCCTAACCATCAATTTAATAGCTCTGTTATCAGATTCATATATATTTTTTAGGTTTGCTATTATCTAACATATACGTTTTCAAACATACTGTTCTATTAGAATATCAAAATGTTATATTCTTCCCCAATTAAGATAATTTTACCTTGGATTTTATGTTACATAATAAGGTGAAAATAGGTTACAGTACTTCTACTACATGTCTTCCTCTAGTTCCCATGTTTTCTCAGAGTATTTATGGTTTAGGCACAGTACTTTGACATGGGGAGTTGTATTATTATATAGAACTTTATCTATATATCGTTGTTTTACAATTTACATGTAGGATTCTATTATATTTTCATAATCCCATTTTAATTTTTTCCACTGTGTCTTCACTTGTTTTAATACTAGACACATTTATGTATATTACGTTATATCCTTCTTTATATTTTACCACCATTAGTGAAATCATAGATCGTAATATATCTTCATTATCACAGGGTGTGTTTAAATTTTCCTTTTATTTGAATCACGTAAATAGTCATTCGTTTTAATAGGATTGGAAGAACACGTAGTAATGGACCTAATATTAAATCTATTTCTTCATCAATTTTATACTCCAAGGATTTTCCTTTTCTTATAGCTTCCGCATTCTTCTAAATTTCTATTTCATCTCTTTGATCGTCATTTGTTTTATCAAAAACCAATATTTGAGAAATATTTTTAAAAATGGAATGATTATTTTTCACTTATTGTGATTCACATTTCAATCTTATTCATGTCTAAAAAGATTGATTTTTTTTCAATTCTATTTTTTTGTAATATCTTCATATCCATTAAAAATTTAGTATCTACCACATTGTTTTCATTCCTAGGTTGTTAATGTATTGAGTATCCATAGTCCATGACCATCTCTAACCACCTTAATAGTTTAATACTTAATTTCTTCATGTGTGAATATATTCTTGAGTCTCTTATAACCCATATATATTTCACTCCTCTCACAACAGATATTATGTGACCAGATTTTTGACGTAGTGATTACTGCATCCAACTAAAGATAATTTTTATTATAGTTATATTCATAATCTTTCATCTTGTTTTAGTTATAGGCTATCATTTTTTCCATTTTTCACCTGTAAAAATCTGAAAAATGATCAGTGAAGAATCATTATATACCATGAAAATATCTCCACTTTTGGGTTGTGTATGTAGTAGTGTAGTGATACTACATTTTTTCATTTAACTAAATCTCTATATGCATTAATTAGTCTAATATAACTTTACCCCCAACTAAGTTATCTTTTTTAGTGGTTTAGACATTCCTGATAAGTTTCTCATATTTTTATTTTGAAATACCTCTCTTATATAATAAGATTTTGTATCTTCTTTACATATACTAGTCGATGTCACTCTTAGGTTTTCTTTTATCATTGAAGGCTCAACATATATCCCTTTACTATTGATAACATTCTCTATAAACCACACTTACTCTATCCATATCTCAAACTCAATGTACTTTTCTAATAGCATATCTTTTCAAAAATACATATTCCCATTATTCAAATTCTTATCTTACTTATCCTTGGAATTATAGTGTATGAAAATATTATCTAAAAAGAATACCTCAAACGAGTTAAGGTAATCTCTAAATACTATATTCATTAACTTCACAAATATTGTAAGAGAAATAGTGTGTTCAAAAAGAATCACTATGAACTCATAGTTTCCATAACATGATTAAAAGGATTTATTGGGAATATCTTCCAACATAACTAATAATTGGTGATATCTCAATCGAATGTGTACTTTATAGAAATGTTGCGCCCCACATAGTTGATTGAATAAATCATATTTCCAAGGTAGTGATAATTTTTCTTTATAAATATTTTGTAAATTAATGATAATCAATATAGAAGTGAATTAAACTAGTCATATTCTTGATAAAGAGGGCTAGTGAACCCCATAGTGACATGCTCAATCATATAAAACCGTTTTATATATTCTCATCTAATGGATTTTTCAGTTACACTAACTCAGTAGTGGATATTCGAAAATGATTATGCTACATGGGAAGAGATCCAGGTATATTTTTTACTGATAAATCAACCTCTCATTTAAGAGGAATTCTAGAAAACTATTTGTGGAATGCATCAATATAACTGATAATAATGGGAATGTCATAAAGAATTATTCTCACATATTTCTAATTCATTGGAGATAAATATTCATTCCCATAAGTTAAAAATATCAACCCTAAAAAAGAAGACTCCATGGGATATTAATACTCTTCCTTTCACATGTATATAACTAGATGATGACTTGGGATGTAAAGATTGATACAACTCTCTCGAAATTTAATATTGGATTTATATATGTATATTCAATCAATTTCTAATATATCCTAAAAATCCATTAACAATATTAAATAATATTTTTTGTAAGATTCATCCCACAAGGATTTTCTGGGGAGGATTTATATATTACTAAAGAAAAAATTTATCTATTTTCTATTCTCATAGGTAACTTGACCATTTTGTTTTTAACGGGTGCTTGAATTATTTTAAAACTGATTAATTATATGAATTAATTCATTGATCCCGAATAAAAATGTACATTCACTGTTGACGGATAAATAAATAGTCTAATATTCACCATATTTTTATTGAGATCCACCTCTATAGTAGTGATAAAATATTCCCTTACTTTTTCTCTATTCCTTTGAGGTTTTGTCATTAATTGTATCTCAAAACCCTTGGATTATTTTATTTTTGTACATCATGTGACCGTTCCATATATTTGAAACGCTAAAACTCTAGCTAAAAATAAAATTGATCATTTTTACCTCCACTAAATTATTGGTTTTCATCATTTCTCATTGGAATTGATTATATTGATACCCTGATTTTCCATAATTTAATCATCTCTTGGATCCTTTTAAATATTTTCTAGGATGGTTCTTCCCACAATTTTTAAAGATCAGACGTTGGGTTTTCTATCCTGCATACATTTATCAAATGATTCTCCTAAAGTAAACTCCATTTTACATTTTTTATCTTCAGACCCATATGACTTATGAGAGCCTAGAATCTGTTCATAATTTTCAATGCCTCAAATCCTCAAATAATTACATACAAGTGGACTTAATTCACTAAATATGTATTCAATTTCTTTTGGGTTTTGATCAAAATGTGAGTGGCATACCATTAAATCATTTTGATTTTTTCATATACACAAAGAAAAACTCATTTTCCTTTTTATTTATATTGAAAAATTCTTATCTATTTTAAGATATATTTTTCGTTGAAAATATTTACATAAAATATTTTTTTCTAGAATTATTCTCATTACATTAAATAATTTTCCTCTTTCGACCCCATGATCTTTTCCATTATCCACCCTTAATCATATTCCCCCTCCTTACGACAAACGACCATCACAACATTATCATTTCCAAAGATTTGGAAGTTAGATAGAATTTAGTAAATGGATTTAATCCACCCATTCATGATGAGAGAATCAAAAGATCCAAAAAACAATATGAGACCATTGTCTAATAAATTACTCAATAATAACTTTTTCTTTATTAGGAAAAGGGGTCATTCTACAAGATTTATCTTATTATTCATAGAATGTGTCATATAAGCTAGTACATATATGATGTTCCTATATCCTTCCAACATAAGAATAAGAATATAATTGGGGTAATAATTATATTTTCTGTCATATTGGTTGATTTCATAGTTTCTCTTATTTTCTTTATTAATTAAAAATATAAAGAAAATATTAGAATACCTAAACTAACATACATACAAAAGGGAAACCAATAACATTAAAAGCAATATCATATAAATGATAATTTTATCCTAAATTATGAGTCTCTAGGATTCCATCTAAGTTATCTATTGTAATTTCCATATTAGTTTTTCTAACCTAAAAATCTATTTCTGTCCTTTATTATTTTTGTTAAGGGGTTTGTAAATTTGTAAATATATACCCCTGTATAGTTTCCAAAAATGTGTGCATCAATACCTCCCTATCATTCACTAGGTGATAATCATGTTAGTACCTAATGTTCCAATTTTGGAGGTATCAACCCAAGGTACATATATTCAAGATCCACATTCATTTTTTGTATTAAGATAGGGAGGCAATTTCTAGGAAACCATTTTTTTAAACATAATCAATATTTCATTATATTTTCATATTCAAATAATTATCCCTTTGGTTCCTATTAATTTATTTTAGTTATATTAAAAAAAAAATATAATTATAATTTCCATTGATACCCACTATAAATACTCAAGTACTTAACACATATTATAAGATTTTTAATCATATTTATCCATTAACTACATAATGATGATTAAAAGGCCTACTGTCTTTGAATGAATATGTATATAAAACATAAAACTAAAAATAAAACATTATTATCTTTGTCACTATGATGATATCATAAATCCAATTTTTCTCCAAAAACTGCATAGGACAAATTGGGGAGTAAATATACAAAATGGTTTATCTAAAAATATCAGTAAGGTAATAAGAATGATAAGGAATCAAAACTTTTGGGTCAAAGGTATAATATGATATCATTAAAGAGGTGAATCATGAGTAATCAAAACGAAAAATAACATAAATACTATATTACAATAAAATTAGGTGAATAGTGTAATTTTATTGGAAATGAAATAAATTATATAATCATAAGTCAAAGATAACTTTGAAGGCATCTCACAATGTGGAGAGACTCTCGTTATAGATTATTCTTACTTCATAATCCACTGAATAATGTCTCGTGAGACAGAAACATAATCCAATGAATTTGAGATCTATATAGGCACATCCATCATAAAATTTCCATTTTTATATGTGATGAAAAATTATATATATCACAATTCATTTTCATAATAATATCCCATGGAACGAAATAAGTTGCATCATCTTTTCTAATATCATATTCAAAGCACATTTCATAAAGAATGCATATTAGAAATGAACAAAAGTACTGAATAAACCGACCAAGGAAAGGAAAATAAAATAATTATATATGGTGTAGACATATGTATTGAATTTATATTAATTATAATACAATAAATAGAGAGAAAAACTGAGTTAGAGAGGGAAATTCCATAACCTGAAGAAAAATTTTTCTTAGAAGAGATCCCTTACCTTAAGCATTGTGTTTCTTATTATGCATTAGAAACTAATATATCACAATTATATATTAATTATAGAAGTATTAGTGAGTCATACAGATATATATAATACCATATATTATTTTCTTATAACATTTTACCACCATTTAGTAAACAAATCATTATTAAAATCATTGTTTTGGGTGATAATTTCATTGTTTTTCTTACATGTTTTGGTTTGATGATCTGGGTTTACACGCATTGATCATTGTTCCATAATTTTTATAATTTACACGATGAAATTAATATAATATATATTTATTAAAAATATTAAGGGTAATTCATAAAAGGTATATATAAAAAATGAAAAAGAACATTCATGGAGATAGTAGGTAATATATCCACGAGAACATTATTTTAATTTTCGATTGATGAAACTAAAGAAAGGAACATAATAAATAACCTTTAAAATCATAATAATTTCATAAATAACATATATAATCATTAAATTATTAATTATAACCATATTTTAGTGTGTGTGAGGTAAATTTAGTTACATCAGTTCATGGGATGGTATTATATAATACACAAGAAAGATGATGTCTTTTCTCATTTAATGAAAGATGACATGGATGTAAATAATTCCATTATCAATAACAAATATCATTATAGGGGAAAAACTGTTGATACTATTTTTTTCATTTTTGGGGAATATTTTAATGAGGTAGAAAATTGAATAAAAATAAAACAATCAATTAAAGACTATATCCCCTATTTGAAAAAAAATATCTAGTTATACACCTAAAACCCTCTTGTGATGGTATTATAGAAAATAATACCACTAAAATGTTTTAATTATTATTTAGAATTTATATGGGTTTCTATTGGATGATATTATTTTCTTATTGTATATGAAGAAAATAAGAGAGGATGTTCCCTTTTATAAGAAAGGGGAGGGTCACTCTTGGTATTACCTAAAATTTTAAATTAATATAAACTATTTTTCATGGGAAATGTGATTTAAGATATTATAATTAAAATATACCATAGGGATGAGATTAAATTATTTTAATAGTTATAATTTATAATTTTTCATATTAAGTTTATATCCATATTACTTTGTTTCAACCTGCATTAACCTTTTTTTGCAATTACTGCAATAAATATGGTTTCACTCATTAGATACCAATATAGTTTCTATATTAGAAAAATTTATTCATAAATGTATCATAGATATTCTTATAAAAAATATACCATTATAATTCACAAAATATATGATTTTTTAAGAATTTTATATCATTTAATAAAATATTATTCATTCTAAAATAACATTAATGACATTTTTCTTTATATTTATTTAATTGGACTTTGAAAATGAAAATAAATAATATTATTCATATATATTGTAATTCCCCAACCCCAGTTACCTAATGTCAGTGGATTATTACATAACATTGGCATGATACAAGGAATCATGTCTTGAAAGACCGATCAGTTTAGTATTATTGGATACAACATAGATACATAAGTTCAACATTATAACTCAAAATAAATACACCATTAATTTATTCCATTTGAAACATCCAAGCCTCCTAGATTATGCCTTCAAGTAACTCATAAATAACTTATTTATAACCTGGTAAAATAAAACAAAAGAAAGGGGTGATCTCAAACACAGAGTTATAGTAAGCAATACAGTGGATGATAACATAATCATTAGGCATGGTGAATAATTGAAAACACATGCCTTTACAGATAATAAAAATGAATGCTTTATGGAAGGAATATGAGAGGAGAAAATAATGCCATAATAAAACATAGTCATGGGTATTCGTCTATTCTAATAACCACATGAACCATAAATATTTTTTTTTGAATGGGGGAATGTATAATGCAGGACATTATGAAACATTTTTTCATAGCCTATGCCGAGAAATCTACAATTGATTAAGGGCTCATACAAAGCAATATATCAAATTGGGAAAGGCCTTGTCCAATTCCATTTCTAATTGTCTCATTTGTTTTATCGATATAGTGAGGAGCTATATCAGGCTCCACCCCTCACTTACTAAGTCCAATACATTCCTCATACGAAAAGGTTGAAACATAACATAAACATTCGTATTAAAACTAGCATAGGAAATTTAAATACATTAACCATATACCATGAATGGTATAAAAAGAACACATCAATATTCAAACATATCAAAAAACCTTACATAAAATATGAAATATTTGTATCATAATTAATCAACTTCAAACAAGTGTAAAATTCATCAATGGAAGTTGACAGAGATGAAATCAAAACTATTTTAGAGAAATATCTCTTTCTATTTTAAAATAATTTAAGAGTAACATAATTATAAAATAAAACCTCTATTTTGAAAATATTCTTATAATATTGTATGGTAATCTTTGAAAGTGTTATAGTAGTGGAAAATAGCCTCACCCTCCCTATAAGTTAAAACACATTCTTACCTTAATTTGTCATGATGGTCATAATGTACCTTGTTTGGAAAACAATGAAAATATTTATTTCAACCCATTTTATAAAAATACAAAAAATGTATAAATTTCTTTAACTCATAGTCTAGTAAATAGTAAAAAAAATTTGAAATAAAATATAATGAAACATGGATGTTTATGATAAAGAGGTCTCAATAGATATTTATGTATAAACAACCTCAGATAATAATGAGATTGTGAAATTATCCCTTACCTTGTAATTTTCCTTGGTCAAGGGTAGATAAATCTCTTGTATAATGGTTAAATAATTGTTATGAAATTATATAATAACCATATACATTAATATGATATCATATATAATCTTCTAATATTGCTTTGTTAATGATATTTCAGTACTATCACCGTTTCTGGTGTTAACTGATTCATTTTCTTTTATATGCTTTGTTACGTAAGTCATGTTTGTTATGGATAGGATGAATCTTACTCATATGAATAATGATATCAATTATTTAAACATTAATTTTAATCATGAAATGAAAATTAGTCTTGAATGTTTATGATGGGGAATGACGTTTCATCTCATCATGGAGACGGTAATCCATACATACACACGAGCGACAATATCATTCGTTTGATGGTGAAATCATATGTAATTGGATCTTATATCATATATAAAGAATCATTATCTTGTTATATTTATTATTTACAACAGTTATACACATTATTATACCCATCCAAATAATGATGTGTTGGAATAACAAACTACAGCACGACGTGGAGACGGTAAGCCGTACGTAAGCACATATGGTGAATTTGTCATTTATTGGACGGATAGAATAATGAATATTTTTGTACCATATTTATAATAACACTAAATTATGTATAGGGTTCTGGAGTTATTACTTTGGTATGGAAACATCATAGAAAGAAGAAGTGTAAGATGAAAGGAACATGAAAGACGGTGGTGAAATTATTATCTCTTATTTGGGTGTTTCCCTTTGAGTTGATCAAAATGGATCAGTAGGTTGAATTTATGATATAAGTAAGGATTATAGGTCAAATTTAGGGTAGTTAGGAAGATATTTGAGGAAGTTTTTTCTGAGCCAAATGGATTTGGAGGTGTGATTTTGAGAAAAGGGGAAGTACCCTATTATAAGAGAGGTTAGGGTCACTTTAGGAAAACCTTGAAATATTATTTTAATAAACAATAATATTCGGTTTATAATGGCTCTAAAATTATTTATTTCTAGGATAAGGTGGGTATGGGGATAAATAATCTCAATCAATAGGTTTTAGATAGTTTTAGGTCACCATATTAACCTTATCTTTTAGATTTAACTCTTAGTTAAATAGTTTAACTTTTACCATGTATTTTGTATTGTTATAATAAATGGTTAATAAACATACTATAAAAAGCCCATAGAACCCAAATTGGTTTATTATTGATATATCTAAAATTATATAAGTCCTTTTTCTGAACCATGGATTTTTAAGAATATTTTATCAATTAATAATATAGTATTTGTTTTAATAACAAATCTATGTCAATTTTGAAAATATTTGGTATTTTGTTCTTTTAGTCATAACAACAAAATTAATTCGAAAGAAATTAATTTAATCAACCCTAGAATTTCATATTAACCTATAAAATTAGTTTAATTCCTCAAAAGTCTCAAATTAAATTTATTTGGATATTTATAATATCAATTATTTCAATCTTTCATTAATAAGGTAATTGCTTCATCATCATAGTTTCATAAATAAATTAAACTATTTGATGTCTTAAAATTATAAATAAAATACTATTATGTAGGAAATATTTATATCTTTATAATTAACATTTATAGTCACGTTTATATTATGAGTAAACCTATATTAAATGGTTTAGATATTAAACATTGCATTTAACACTTTTGACTCTTTAAAAAATATATAATAAATTTCCTAATATAATACAAGAGGACCAAATAGGATAATATTTTATTCCTAAGGTTGATTTCAGTTGAAATAAACTTGTCCAATTGAACTAGGACATGTGTTATGGTGAGTATAATATCATGTTTACCTTTAATTTCCCTATTTTCTTTTAACCGTGATAAATAAAAGCCAAAAGTTATTGTTTACCAAAAATTATTTTCATCTTATTAGAACCACATTTTTTTACTAATATCAAGCATGTCTCTCAGATTTTTTAAATTCAATTTAAATAAGAGGTAAAATATTTTTTTATGAAAATTTGAAAATGTGCCTTGAAGGTGGGTAAAAGACATTAAAAAATTCAATAAAATTATATATATCTAAACATATTATAAAATTACTCCAATGAATTAAATTGAATATATATATGAATTATGAATATATTTTTACCTAATATAAATTTAAA
Source organism: Viscum album (assembly GCA_963277665.1). Lineage (NCBI taxonomy): Eukaryota > Viridiplantae > Streptophyta > Magnoliopsida > Santalales > Viscaceae > Viscum > Viscum album. Next base: position 2,079,459,880 of record OY728140.1, read on the forward strand.
TAAAATATCTAATTATTTAAATAAAAAGTTGGTTTTAAACAATAACGCAATATTTTTCACTATTCATCAAAAATTGAGAGTTTTCAGAAAAATACTAAAAATTCACCCTAAGCTAATTTTGATATTATTAATCTATGAATGAAGTCCATTTTGAAAAATAAGCTCTATAAAATTACAAAAAGTGGATATTACTATTCATATTGAATATTTTGATAGGTTGTGGTTTGTTAAAACTCCATGTTGCGTACAACGCAAGCTACTTTATTCTTAAAAGGGAAACGTACCGTGGATGCTTGGGGTGTTACATTATTCCCTCCTTTAAATAATTTCATCCTCGAAATTTCTAGAATATTACCGTATAAAAATATTCAGATGGTTCTTCATCATATGTTCCTCGGGTTCCCACGTTGCCTCTTTCATCTTATGATTTCTCTATAGAACTTTTACCAGACAATTCATCCAGCTTACCAACACATGTTCTCTTATATCTAGAATCATGACAGGCACTTCACAATAAGAAAAATTAAGTTCAAGATCAATTTTTTTAGAGGTTATTAGATGTGTTTGTTCAGGCATGTATTTTCTCAGAAGTTATGCATGGAACACATCATTAACATTGGATAGACTTGGATGTATCACCAAATGATAAGCTAAAACTACAATTCATTCTAGAAATTCAGAAGGTCTGATATACCTAGGACTTAACTTACCCTTCTTATCGAAACTTATAACACCCTTCCAGGTACATACCTTTAAGAAAACATGATCACCTAATTGAAATTCAATATCCTTCCTTCGATTATCCACATAGATCTATTTCCCACATTGAGCTACTTTGATATGGGTTTGGAAAATCTTCACCTTTTCCATTTTTTCCTCAATGAGTTTTGGGCCTATGTGTTTTCTTTCACCAACATCATCCCAACAAGTTGGTGTGAGACATCTCTTCGCATATAACTCTTTTAATGGTGCCATCTGAATACTTGAATAGAAGCTATTATTATATGAAAATTATACCAGAGGTAAATACCGATCCCACATACCTTGAATGTCAAGTGAGAAAGATCTTAACATGTCTTCTATGGTTTCAATAGTACGTTCATTTTTCCATTTGTTTGAGGGTGGTAGGCGGTGCTCAAACAATGTTTAGTAACTATGGATATCTGAAGAACTTTCCAGAACCGTGATGTAAAACGGGGATCACGATTAGAAATAATCTATAGAGGTACACCATGAAGTCTTAAAAATTCATTAACATATAGTCTTTATAAACATTCAAGTGGTAAATCTTCTCTTATAGAAAGAAAATTTGCCGACTTTGTGAAAGGATCAACAATGACCCATATTACATCGTTCTTTTTAGGAGTTTTTGGTGACCCTATGACAAATTCCATCATGATATCATCCCATTTCTACTCAATTATAAGACGAGGTTGCAGGACTTCTCCAAGATGTTGCCTTTTATCCTTATCCAGTTGACAAACCACACAACTTGAGACATAATTAGCAATCGACCTCTGGATGTTTTCCCACATAACATTTTCCTTCCAATCATTATAAATCTTAGTGCTACCAGGGTTTATAGACAAATTGGAGCTATGAGAAACATCCAAAAATTCCATTTTTAGATAAGGAAAATCAGGAACACAAATTCTATTCACAAATTTCAAAATTACATCATCATATACAAATTCAATCAATCTCCCATCATTCACAACATTAATTTTCTTTTGAAACTCTTCATCATTAGTATGTGAACTTCTCGTCCTTTCTAGTAAAGATGGTTTGAGAATAATTTGAAATAGAATTTATGTATCACCTTCCATGATTATTACCATATACATTTTTACTAGATACATGAACATAGGATCCCTTTCACCTCTCCTCTTGTTCAAAACACCATGATAATTTCTTCTCAAAGTATATTCCAGCTTATTTACCTTCCTCGGGTGGTTGTGTATAGTGAAATAGTAATTATTGAGTAGTTCGAGCCATCTCCTTTGCCTCATGCTGAGTTCTTTCTGTGAGAAAATATACATTAAAATATTTTGATTGGTATATATCTCACATTTTTCACCATAGAGATAGTATCTCCATATCATCAAAGTAAAGATTACAGCTACTAACTCAAGATCCCGAGTGGGATTGTTTTTCTCATTAAATTTTAGCTATCGTGATGAATAGGCAATAACTCTATCATTTTTAATAAGGATACAACCAAGTACTTTATTTGAAGCATCACTATATATAACAAACCCATCATTCCCAGATTGTAGAGTCAAGATAGGGGCATTGACTAATATTCTCTTTAGTTCTTCAAAACATTCTTCACACACAATTTTCCAAACAAATTTTTCCCCTCTACATGTGATATTGGTTTATGGGTTTGCCTATTGGGAAAAATTCTGGATGAAATGCTAATAATAACCTACTAAACCAATAAAACTGTGTACCTCAGTTATACTCGTCGATGCTGGACATTCATGTATTTCTTAGTCTTATAAGGATCAATATAGATTACATTGTTAGAGACAATATGGACAAGAAAAGATATTTCCTGAATCTAGAATTCAAATTTTCTAAACTTCCCATATAATTCATTTCTTTAGAGGGTTTTCAGAATGGTGGGCAAGTTATTTTCATGATCTTCATATATTTTGGAGTATACCAAGATATCATCAATAAATAATACTACAAATTCCTTAATATATTTGTTGAAAAATATATTTATTAGATCCTTGAAAATAGAGGGTGCATTAGTTAGTCCAAAAGGCATTACTGTAAACTATTAATGCACGTACCTGGTTCGAAATGTTTTATTTGGGATGTCTTCCTTATTCACACACAATTGATGATATCTTGATCAAAGGTCAATATTTGAAAAATATTGAGCTCCATGAAGTTGATCTAATAAATCATTAGTGTGAGTTAGGTGATACTTGTTCTTTACTATTATAGAATTGATCTCCATATAGTCAATGCACAACCTCATAGATCCATCTTTCTTCTTAACAAAAAGAATAGGTTCTCCCCATGGAGAAACTATAGAATGAATAAATATGTTATTACTCAATTCCTATAGTTGTCTATTTAGTTCCACTAATTCCACAGTGGTCATTCTATAAGGGGTCTTCGATATAGGCCTTGAACTAGGAATTAAATCAATTTAAGACTCAATTTCTTGTTATGGAGGATGTCTAGGTAAATCCTATGAATTCAAATTAACATATTCTTGAAAAATAGGTACATCCTCTATTTGAACATTTTTTCCCTCACCCATAGTCGTTTCATTCTATTCCTCCCTAATAATTGAATTCAGTAGAGCTACTGGGGGTGGATCTAGATATGAATCAGGTTGTAACGTTTTTTCTCTAAAGATAAGGTACTCATTATCATCATCGAAAACTGTAACTTCCTTCATCTTATAGTAAATTTTTGAATCATGGTCAGAAATCCAATCCATACAGAGGATTATATCAAATTCAATCGTGGGTATGATGATGAGATTAGTGGATAAAGAACATTTATATACCCTAATGGGAACTGATTCACAAAAATTGTTGCAATGATACCCCCCATAGGAGTTTTGACTAACAACTCCCATGTTATTTCAAATTAAAAATATATAATTTTCTTGGAAAAATGGAAATATATGAAACAATGCGATGATCCAGAATCAAATAAATCATTGGATATATATTTGAAAACCATTAAATTACCTACCACCACGTCATTTGGAGCTTGAACCTCATCAGTAATAATCTGATAAGCTTGGCCTTTCTCCCTTGGCATTTTCTAAGGTATGTTTCATTGGTGCTTAGGATATTCATGTGCATAATGTCCCATATCCATGAAATTGTAGCATTGATCATTGGTAACTTCTTTCTTCCCCTTACAATCACCAGTAATATGACCTTTCTGTCCACATTTTTAGAATACTCATTTTCCTTTTAGACATGTACCAGGGTGCTTCTATCCACAATTATCACAGGGTGGAAATTCAACTCTTCACTTCTTTTCTGTTTCCTTATTTCTTGTCCAAGAGTGTTCAGCAGTTCACTTATTCTCTTTCATTGCTTTAAAGTCATAAGACTTAGAGAATTCCTTTTCTGTCTTAATAGCAGATGAGGTAATATCTTTGTATGATGAGAAGGATTGTGAGACTAATGCTCGATGGAGAAATAGTTTTAAACCATCATAGAAACAATCATTATTACTTCATGGGTTACATATATAATCTACTGCATGCCTTTTTAACCTTGTAATGTTAGCCTCATACTTTTCGACATTCTCATCCTCATTTTGACTTAGACTCAGAAATTACATTTCCATAGCCGCTCGATTGTCACGAGGAAAGTATTTTTCTAAGAAAATATCTTTAAACTACCTCCATTCCATACTTGATACCTCTTCATCCTCCTTCGTGTTTTGAATCGATGACCACCAATGATTTTCATCTCATGTGAGGAAATAATCTTCCATGTCAAATTTTTCCCTTTCGTTACTCCCCAAAGCATGAAATATTTTCTCTAAAGAACATATCCATTGCTTAGATAAAAATGGATTTTTAGTCCCAATCAATGTTGGTGTTTGTTTCCTCATAAAGTGGTCTAACATTGATCCTCCATATTGTGGATCACGGTGCTCTATAAGAGAAAAGTTATTATTCATAACTTGAGTGAGTTGTCCTAGTATGGTGATAAGTAGATCATAACCAGTTGCATCACCAGTTCCACTATAATTATATTGAGTAGGAGGGTCGTCCCTACACTAATTACATGCATTGTTATAGTTTCCATTCCATCCCCTAGGCACCATTTCTAAATAATGGAATACATTAGTATAGATTATGAATAGAAATATATAATTCCAAACATGTAAAACACTTAACATAAATTAAACAGTTTATGGATATAATCCATAATCATAAAAATGGTTTCATTGAGGATATACATACTCATAAATACTTCAAATTGGTTTGTAAAGAAAATGTGAATTATCCAAAGAATGTCCCCTAAGAGTGTCTTAACCAGTAGTGCAGCAAGGCTCGTTGTCTTGTACCAAGATACCCTGAGTCAAGCCCGAAACTCCTTGTCAGAGTTTTCACTCCTAGTTACATCTGTTCCAGACCCACCTCTACCTTCTCATATTCAAACATGGATGTATTTCTTGGAAAACTCATTAAATCTATACATTACCTAAATTATAGGAAGTTCTTCTATATTAATCCTCAAAGTCCATCTTAAGGTAATGTTCTCAAATAATAGTTTTTCTAAATCTAGCTTCCAAGGTTTGTACTAAAATTCCTCTGATACCAACCGTAATTCCCCGACCCCAGTTACCCAGAGTCGGTGCATTATTACATAAAATTAGCATGATATAATAAATCATGTCCTGAATGATCGATCATTTTATTATTATTGGAAATAAGATACATACATAAGTTCCACATTAAAACTTGAAAAGAAATAAAAACACAAATTTATTCCATTTGAAACATCCAAGATACCTAGATTATGCTTGCAAGTCACTCATAACTAACTTCTTCATAGCCTGGGAAAATAAAACATCAGAAAGGGGTGATATCAAATGCTTAGTAAGAGTAAAAAATACATCGGAAGATAACATAAACATTAGGCATAGTGAATAATTGAAAAAACATGCCTTTACAAATAAAAAATATGAACACTTTATGGCAGGAATATGAGCTATGTAAATAATTACATAATAAAACATAGTCATGGGTATTATACTAGTGGAATAACCAAATGAACCATTAATATTATTTTCATAATGAGGGAATGTATAATGCCGGAAATTATGAAATACTCTTTCAAGGCCTTAGACAAGATGTCTAAAAATGATTAAGGCCTTGGCCAAAACCATATATCAAATATGAATTGTCCTCGGGAAATTCCTTGTATTATTTTCTCATGAGACCTACTAATGCACCGAGGAGATATAGATGTCTCCACCTGTCACCTGCTAAGTCTAATACATTCCTCATATTAAAATGTTGAAACATAACATAAACATTCGTATTAAAACTAGCATACAAAATGTCAAAACATTAACCATAAACCCTGAATAGAATAAAAATAACACATCCATAGTCAAACAAATCAAAAAACCATAAATACAATATGTAATATTTGTATCATAATAAATTAACTTCAAAAAAGTTTAAAATTCATGAATATATGTTGACATAGATGAAATCAAAACTATTTGAGAGAAATATCTCTTTCTGATTTGAAATCATTTAAGAGTACCATAATTATAATAGAAAACATTTATTTTGAAAATATTCTTATAATCTTGTAAGGGAATATTATAATGTGTTATAAAGGCTGAAAATAGCTGCACCCTCTGTATAAGTTAAAAAACATTCTTACCTTAATTTTTCGAAAAGGTCATAAAGTACCGTGTTTAGAAAACGATGAAAAGATTCATTTCAACCCATTTTATAAAAATACCAAAAATGGTATAAATGAATTTAAACTATATTCCAGTAAATAATAAAAATTGTTTTAAATACAGTTTTAAGAAACATGGATGTGGATGATAAAGAGGTTCCAGTGGATACTCATGTATAAACAATCTCAGATGATAAATAGATTGTGCAATTAACCCTTACCATTTAATTTTCCTTGGTTGAGGGTAGGTTAACATACTATATAATGGTTAAATAATTGTTATTAATTTATACAAGAACCATATACAATAATATGATATCATATATTATATTCTAATATTTCTTTGTTAATGATATTTCAGTAGTATCATCGTTTCAGGTGTGGACTGATTCGTTTTCCTTTATATGCTTTCTAATGTAAGCCATGTTTGTTATAGAAAGGATGTATATTATTCATAACCAAAATTATATCATGTTTTTAAAAAATATTTTGTATAATAAAATGAATATTAGTCTTGAATGGTTATAGTGAGGAATGATATCTCATCGCGTCGTGGAGATGGTAAGCCGTATGTACGCACGAGCGACAATATCATTATTTTGATGGTGAAATAATATGTAATTTGATAATATATCATATATACCGAATAATTAACATGTAATATTTATTATTTACATTAGTTATACACATTATTATACCAATCCAAATAATGAAGTGTTTGAACAACAAACTAGACCACGACGGGGAGACGGTATGCCGTATGTACGCACGTATGGTGACTTTGTCATTTGTAGGATGAATAGAATAACCAATATGGTTGTAAGATATTTATAATAACATTACATTATATATATGGTACTGGATTTATTATTTTCATATGAAAATAACAAATAAATAGGATGTGGAAGAAGAAAAGAACTTGAAAGAGGGTGGTAAAATTACTACCTCTTCTTCGGGGTTTTCCTTTTGAGTTGATCAAAAGGGCTCCTTTGGTTGGATTTCTGATAAAATTAAGGAATCATGGACTAAGTGAGGGTATTTGGGAGGATATTTCATTAGGGGTTTTTTATCCAAATTACACTGAAAGAGTTATTTTTAAAGAAGTGTAAGTACCCTTTTATAAGAGATGTGAGGGTCACTTTATGAAAAACGTGAAATATTATTTTGTTATACAATCATATTAGGTTCATAATGTCTAAAAATGATTTATTTCGAGACTAAGGTTGGGATGGGTTGGAATACTATCAAAAAATAGCTTTTAGATAGGTTTAGGTCACCATATTACCCATATCTTTTCTATTTAACTCCTTGTTAAATAGTGTTACTTTTACAATGTATTCATGTATTTTTATAATAAATTACTAATAAACATACTATAAAAATCCAAGTAAACCCCAAGTGGTTTATTATTGACATATCTATCCTTATCAAAGTCTATTGGCCAAATATTATATTTTTAGTAATATTGTATCGGTTAATAATATAGTACTTGTTTTAAAAACTAATTTATGTCAATTTTGTCACTATTTGGTATTTTGTTTTTGTTAGTCACAACAACATGATTACTTAGAAAAGAATTCATTAAATCAACCCTAACATGTCATATTAACCTATAATGTTATTTTAATTCATCAAAAGTATCATGACCCATCCCCCAGGGCCTGTGTTGTGACTACCCCAATTCCGCCTTCTAAACGCCAGGGGCTGGTGACTAGCACCAAAATCGTATTCCCTAAAACTGGGAATGCATTGCTTTAATAACCTATAACACACAAAACCAAGAACACAAAATGATACAAACTCAAGTATATTGAATAGTAAACAGAGGGATTAAAGTTAGTGAAAAGGGGCCAGAATACAAGCCCAACTGGAATGTACAAGGAAAACTGGATAGTATAAGATAACTGATAGGTGAAAAGAAACTCCTAGATCGTCCATAATGAATCATACCTGATGGGTAGGTACAAATCATGAATGGTCATCTCTACGGTTCACCTCGTCTAACGTCCACCTCTGAGATACCTCCAGACCTAGTACTCTTGTCCTCAGTCAGCATTGTCCATCCTCTGTACCAATCACCACATGGTGTAGGCATCGACTGTGCAGATCTGAGTATAAGGATACTCTATAGGGACCCCAAGCCCTTCAAGGTCTCACGAAATTCCAAAAGGATAAACCAAAAAGAATGAATAAAATTGACAACCCTACTTAGGTATATTCCCATACATATACCTAAGTTATTAAGTAAACCCATCTCAATCATATTGAAACACAAGGCCCAACTCATAGCCCAAAGCTCAACTATTCCACAGAAGGAAGGAAAACCATGAAGGTGAGTACCACATAGGTACGCCACATAGAAGAATGCCACAAAGGTATTACCACGAAGGAAATTACCACATAGGTACAGACTTAGAACACACTAGGTATGACTCATGTACAATAGTAGAGATGATTAGATGTAACTACAGAATCATCATACTCTGTTAAGAGACGGACCCACATAGGATCATAAATCATCATCAGACCCATATAGGATCTCTAATGGTTGATCCACACAGGATCGTTCGGTGTTTACCCACACAGGATCGCTCGGTGCTGACCCACACATGATTTCTCAGTGCTGACACACACAGGATAACTAGGTGCTGACCCACACAGGATCTCCCGATGCTGACCCATACAAGATCATTATTCATTCATCACATCACAACCAGCTACTGGGATCCCGCACTAGGATTTCTTGTCTCAGGGAGGGTATGCTCCTCAAGCCACTGGTCGATACTCCAACATCCATGAATACCCATGGAGAAATATCTTAAAGGACCACCATGTCATAGGGGTCTCAATGAATCATACATGGCATTAGTCGGACGACCAGTCTATACGTTATTATCCCTTTAGTCCCGAGGTCCTGGTAGGATTTGTGCTCGATCCAACCCAACCGTACCCTAAATTTACCCAGAACACTTGTGGGGTATACAAAAGGGACAATCTTGTTCCATGGATTACAGTTCCGTTGACGGTTTGTCAAACGGACGCCCGGTGCCAATGTTATCGCTGATAGAGAAAAAAGCTCATAGCTATTTCGGGTCCGGTCTAACCTAGTTGACAGACCCGGCCTTGGCTGACCCGGCCCGGTTTGGGTCAACCCGAACAGTTGAGTCCGGCCTGGCTCACTGGGTCCGGTGAGGTTCGTGGAGAGGCATGAGGCCGCGAGGGCGGCGCGGAGGCCGCGAGGGTGGCGAAGGACGTAGGGGCCACGAAGGGTCATGTGTCGGTGAGGCCATGAGGGCTGCGAAGGCTGCGGGAAGGCGAGGTCGTGGGGGCTGTGAAGCCATGGTATGGCGGAGACCGTAGGGGGTCACGGAGGGGTGTAGGGCCACGAGGCCATGGGGGGTCACGGGGTGACGAAGCCATTGGGCAGCGGTCCGTCGTGGCTGGTCGTGAGGTGAGGTCGTGCATCGTGCCTTCGACGACGGCCGGATTGACTGGCCGCCATATGTTTTTCAAGTTCGTCACGGCCACTCGTGGTGTCGGCCGTCGTTCTCGTGTTGTATCGGTTCCAAACGCAGGCACTGGTCGCCGTCACCATCATGAATCACACCCCAAAAAACAAAAGGTTTGTGGAGTGGCGGAGCCAAAAATGTTTTTGCCTATACCCTCTGTATTAGGGTGGTAGCAAGCAGCTCAAGAGGAATGATTCAATGTGAGAGGAAAGTTAACATTGATAAATTTAAAACATACCCCTACCTCATTCGTTTTTTGACGTCAATGAAGAGGGAAGGACAGTCGTCAATTGAAGACATTCCACGTTGGAGGATGACCCGAGGAAGAAGTCGAAGTCATGTTTTAGAGTTCTTTTTTGGAGGAGCATTGTTCATTGAAGAAGTTATTTGTTGGAGAAGTGTAATCCTCCAAAAATCTCTCCCCTTATGATTTTCCTTAAACCATCCCCCAATTTCACCCAAAAATGAATTATCCAACATAGTAAAACATGTTTTTTATTTTGTTTTTTGGAATATTTTCAAATTAGATTAATTAATTAATTGATTTAGTATAATTAATCAAAGGGGGTGGCACCATTAATGTCGGGGACGTTTAAGAGGCTTCCCCACATTTAAGAGGGAGTTCTAGGGGGTTTTAGTCTTGGGTGGTCCCCACCACCATAACCTCAAATGGGAGATTTCGTTCTGGTGGTCCCCACCTCTCAATATCCACATGGCAGTTTTAAAAGAAACTAAAATGTTACACAATTTTATATTATTTTATTCTTTCTCAGATAAGTGAAAAACTAAATTCCAACCTCGACCTACTACAGTCATGGTGAAGGTCTCATTAAATGAATATTGGCTCTATGAGTTCAATGATGCCCTCAGATTTCAATTCCGAGCACCAGTTTCAATGTTATAAAATCCCACTAGCACGTTTCCTGAACGTACTCGAAAGAATGTTTAGAAATTTATTCAGGGCACACCATGCCTCGAAATCACGGACTGTTAATTTTCACAGACTTGTAAAATTTCCATTTAATTAAAAAATATATATATAATTTCTGGGACTTTACATTGTCCCCACCTTAGGTATTTACATCCTTGTAATCCACAACCCAAAACTAGGAAAATAAGTGGAGTTACTGAGCACAAATCTGAGCATCATGCTCCAATGTGCTCTCTTAGAGGTTCTCATGCTACCAACGAACGCGCACTAGAGGTATCGACCACCCATGAAGGACCCGCTCCTATCGATCCTCAATCCCAACTTGAACCTACCATAAAAGTTTCCCCTTCGTCGACGTCTATCTCTCTATGGGCGATGACGTGGGAAGGGTCGTGTACATATCTCCTCAGTTAGGATGCGTGGAAGACGTCTTGTACCCGGTGCAACTGAGGTGGAAGAGCTAAGTGGTACACCACATTTCCTACTCTACTAAGGACCTAGAAGGGTCATATGAACCTCGAAGATAACTTTACACCTTAGATAAAGATCCGCAAACCTCATTGAGTTGAGACCCTTAGAAAGAGGTGGTCTCCATCCTCAACCTCCAGAGGTATCCATCTCTTGTCGGCATATGATGTATTTCTACTCTTTGCAGTCTTCATCTACTCCTGGATGATCTGCACCTTCTCTGTGGTAGCCCGAAAAATCTCTCATCCAACGAGTGCGGACTCCACTGGGTTATTCCAGCACAAAGGTGATATGCAATGTCACCCGTACAACAACTCAAAAGGTTTTATCCCAATTTTGGAGTGATAGATGTTGTTGTCTGCAAACTCAACCAAGGGAAAGTGGTCCTCCCTGCTGTTACTGAAGTCGATGACTCAAGCATGCAACATTTCTTCGAGATTTTATGTAAAACGTGGATCTTGATCGGCAACAATCTTCAAGGGTACTCCATGTATCCGCACAATCTTCTGCACATAGAGGCATCCCAAGCTCTCTACTAAACTGTGCTCTTTGATCGCAAGGAAGTGGTCCAACATGGTGAGTATTCGACGATCACCCAAATTGAGTAATGTCCCCTGGATGTATGTGGAAGTCCTATCACGAAGTCCATGGATATCCTATCCAACTTCCACTCTGAGACCTCCATAGGTTGAACCAAGCCTACTGGTATGTAACACCCCGAGATTTTATGAAAAATATTCCTTTAATTTCGTTGATGTATAGTGTTGTAGGCTACACCAAAATTTTCTTGTTCTATACGCAAACACTAATCTTGGCTTGCGTTGCACGCAAGAGAAACCTTCCTCAATCGTGTGTTTTGTATGTAATACTGAGTTCCACTAAACAAACATATGTTATTATAATATTATTATGAACAAGACTTTGTGAATATTAGTAACTAAATTTTTAATTTTATGACATAATATTACACATTTTAATGAACATGGTATCAGAAAAAAAAATTCGAGTAAAATATTTATTTTTCAAAAAATGCAGTTTTTCCACCTTTTGATGGCATACCGAAATTAAATTTAGTATTTTACATGTTTATAAGTTCAATTTGAATAAATAAAATACTTTTTTTGAATCAGGATGTACAAATTTACTTTGGATTAAATTTTGATATTTTTCTGATAAGTTTCTTATTTTGACGAATAGTGAAAATAAGATAAATTAAAAACAATTTTTTTCATCGAGATAATTTATATGGTTAAAATATAATATTTAATGTTTTTAAAGTATAAATAGAATATATTTTTACCATTTTATATAATGTATGACATTAGCATTAATTTTACACTGAATTCATAAGTAAAACTATTTCAATCTTTTGCAACGTTTTAACTTTTAAAACCCATTTTCTCAACAGCGGGATTAATTTTAAATTAAATACTTAAAAATTTGTGTTTTGAATTCGGAAAAATGGATTTCATATTTGAAATCAGTATGTATAAATTATGTTAATAAGATACACTTTATTTTTAGGCATTATGGATAGTAACTACGGTAAATTTTATTTACCACAGTTAAAGGTAAATCGGGTAATTAAGGGTAAATATAATATTATAAAATTACCCTAAAACTTGTCTTAATATAATTGGATGAATATATTTTTCCCTAAATCATACTTGGGACGAAATGGAACCCAATGAAACCCAGTTGTATTTGATTAAGACCTTTTATTTATTTTATTTAAAGGAAATTGAAATATGTCTCACTCAAACATTAATAATTAGATTATTTTTAATATAAGGTTATACAGAATATAAATTCAATGATAAATAATAATTTGAACGCTAAAATGTATTAAATTTTCATGGTAATTTATTTTTAATTTTGAAGAAATATTTAATTACCATAATATCTTATACATTAATGGTGTAGAAATTATTTAATTAGGTTAAAATTAATAATATAGTTATTATTAAAATAAAAATACCTATCAAAAGGACCCGAAAATTGACGAAATATTGTTGGTCGAATATATATATACCCTCAGAATCCAAGGGTCTATTTTTGGACCATTTGGACCCTTATAAAACAAATTAGTACATTTATATTATTTTATTTCAAAAGATGTCAAAGATGTCACCTTCCCAATTTAATAAATATTGCAATTTAAATGTTGTGATATTAAGATGATAAATTCGAGTAAAAATATTATTATGAAAGGTATTATATTTATATTCATCATAGTATTTTATTTCTAATTTTTATTCAACAAATATGTATATTAAATAATTATTAAAAATGTTGTAGTAATTATTTTATTAAGAGATATACCAAATAAATGGTTTTAAAAATTAATCTGCCCCACGAATTTTTTTCATGAATATGACATGTTAGGATTATATTATATATTTTGGTTCGAACATATCTTATTTGTGGTTTTATTTAAAATCAAACAATGAATAGTGTCAAAATTGGCACTATTGATATTTTATAAAAATAACATATTATTAAATTATTTAAAAATCAAGAAAATATTTAAAAACCCAAAATTAAAAATTATATGCTCGAAATGCTTATAATGTATCCAATTATGGGAAATTGACAACATTTAAGTATGTATTTATATCAATTTAAAATTTAGAATTTTATTACCACAAATAAAATTAAATAGATTAAATAATGATAAATCAAGTTGATAAGGTTAAAAATAAACATAAAACATAACTAAATTTTATTGGTTGAAAATATTACAAACCTATCTCATATCATCATTGAATTGAGGTGTTTTTGGTGGTTTTTATGTGGGTTTTCATTTTATTATTAATTAATATTTTTAAGGATTCCAAAAGTGCCCCTCTCCGCTCCTATATAAGGGCACCTCCTTCCCTCTCCTCTTCACTAAATTTAGAGACTTCAAGAATGGAAAACCCTGGAATGTTTCTCTTATCAACCTCTCTAGTTATATTATAGAGGTTCTGGTCTTCTCAAAATACCAACTCTATTTCCTTAAGAGGAAGCTTAAAAGAGGTGCAGTGAAAAAGAGGTAATCTCTTCTACCGATTCTTTCAAGTTTCATTCTTATTCAACTTCTTCTTCATTAGTTGTTTCATTATAATTTAATAACATAAGAATCACTAATATACTAATATGTTATTATAAATATGAAACAACCCCATTTCACCTTCTATGTATCCTACGGAAAATGAAATCAATGTGCGTGCGTACGTACGGAATATCATCTCCATGCCGTGGTGTAATATGTTTTTCCACCACCACATTACATGGATGGGTATAATGGTGTAAATAATAACTATATATGGTTATTATAACATCATACTGATTCTGAGATATTATATCATCCACTCTAATTCCATTCAATAATTATGGGAATGATATCATCGCTCGTGCGTACGTACGGATTACCATCTCCACAACGCGATGATATTCATTCTCCATTTTTACCATTAAAGAATGATTATAAAGTATATATAATGATTATTAATTGTATATATAAAATAATAATTCTACTTTATTTATGAATATATATATATGTGTGTCATCCACTTACTTCCATTCAAGTCAATAAGGAAAGGAAAACAGCGTTCATGCGTACGTATGGCCTACCGTCTCCATTAACGGTGTATTTCATTTCATTTAACGATCTATCATATAAATTTTTATTCTGAATATATATTCTATATAAATAATGTTTTACATTATGGAATTAAGTAAATCAGGATATAAGTAAGAAGAACAAGTTGAAACACGTACGATAAATGAAACAATTTTTACCGAAACACTGCTTTAACATGGAATTTACCAAAGAACGGGTAATATTAGGTCATCCGTGAACCATATATGATATCATAACAATTAATATGATTCTTTAATAAGTAAATTACATTATTTAAATCATTATACAATAGCTTCAGATATGTACGAAGCATATCAGACCTAAGGTAACAGATATTTTTTCAAATCTCATTTTTATCTGAGATTACCTATACCTAAGTATTCATTGGGGTTATATTTTTCTTCCATGTACATAAAAATGCTTTTAATAAAGTGTTTAATATTATTCCATGTATGTTTGAAGTCTTTTTTACCTCTCTTTTCCTTTTATATTGTGTTATAGAAGGATTCTATCTTTTTTTTACCATACGAGGAACTTTTTAAATTTTCCGGCAATAGTACGAGAAGAATGTTTTTTAACTTATATAGCGTGAATAGATTTTTACGGTTTCATTGTGCCTTATTTAAATGACACTTCATCTGCAATATTTCATGGTTATTTTTAACAAAATTCTTTTATTTTAAAATCGCATGTCATTTTGAGAAAAGAAAATGATTTTGAAGAAGAAAGGTTATATTCCTCAATAATTCATTTCATGTGCTTATTCAAAACTATATACCCTCTAAGATTAAATTCATTAATATAGATATGTTTCAAGTATAATGTTCCTATTATTTACTTGGTTTTATTTTTTTTATGATGAAACGATATCCATTGTTTTATATGGATTATGTTATGATGGGATGATGTTTATGAAACCCATTTTATCCATTGGGTTATGATGAATGATTTATGATTGTTTTGTGGAACACGTAAGAATGATCTCAATATGAGATGGGTGGGACCTATATCTAACTCCAATGCATTATGTAAAGATTTATATCTCATGATATAGACATGGCCGGAACAACAAGTTAATCTGGTTTAGTGATACATGACTGTTGTTTTTTGGCACACATAAGAATGATTCCAACATGAGATGGGTGGGACCTATATCTCCCTCTAATGCATTGGGTAAATATTCTATATCATTAGATAGACATGTCTATAAAGGAAAGTTAATCTAGTTCAGTGATACAGGACTGGAACGAGGAGTGAACTCGATTCAGTAAGGGACTTTGTCCACTAAGATGGTCTTTGCAGCAATTATGTGGCTACTATGGAAATAATATCATGTGCTTAATGGTTTTTAACAATTACATGTTTTATTCCCATTCTATTTTCTCATAACTAATCTTCTTTTATGATCTATGCCTTATGTACTTCCCGGATTTATTTCTCAACATTTTGATGTTTAAACATTATGTTCATGTCTTTTTTAAGTTCAAATGTATTTGATTTGTTTTATTTTCTCCATGAATACCCTTAATAAGAATTTGAGCTCACCATTTATATGTTTTGTTTTCCCCGGGATTTAAAGAAAGGTTTTAGGTATGAATTCAAAAGTGGAAGATCTTTATGGGAGATGTTTAAGATCATTCACCATGATTAGAAGATTATGTTCCAAGTTTCCAAAGACACTAAACTGTTAAGGTCCTTGAGTATTGGTTCTTGTTATGTATTTATCATTCCACAAAAGTAATGTAATGTCTGTGTACGTCAAGCTTGGGTATCTACGGTTGGTATTAGAGGAAAGGTTTAGTAATCCTTTGGAAACTTGGATGCAAAAACATTAGTGAGATCCCGAGAGATATTTCTAAGGTATGTCTCGGGATGTCTCTAAGGTTAAGTATAAGTATAGGTTATAGTCCTACAATTACTGTAATGATCTTAGAATTAATCCAAAGATGTTATATATTGAAGGCAATCTGCCTTTATTATGATGTTTTCCTAGAATGGTTTATGTCTCTTATGCTATTCTTTTTGGGTTTTAGATGATAGCTTGAACTCGAAGGAACCGTGTTGATCAATGTAATGGGAAATGAAATGATTGTCCTCCTGAACAAACCAATGTTATGGGAGATGGAGTGAAAAATCTTATTATTATACTTAAACAAGATATGAATCACTCGGTACTTCCGAATGACCAAATAAGGGAATAATATTCTATTGAGTCCTTCATGGGGAAATGTCCACCTTTTTCAGTGGGTATTCTGATCCACTTGTTGCTGAACAATGGATAAGAACCATTGAAAAGATATTTTCCATACTTGGATGTTCGAAACATGAATAAGTCATTCTGACTATTTACCATTTAGAAGGTGAAGTAGACCAGTTGTGGTCTCTAATTAGCAAGATAAGTCCCCCGTGTGAAAATGAATCCCTGGAATAGGATGAGTTCATGAAATTATTTTTCAATAAGTACTTCCCATGTATTCTACGAACAATGCTGGAAAAGGAGTTCAATGAGCTCAAGAAAAATGATGTTGAATCTGTTGGTATATACGAGGAAAATTTTACAAAGCTTGCAAGGTATGTATCTGGCTTTATCATCCAACCTGAATGTAAAGTTTATCGATTCTTCAGTGTCTTAAAACCAAGTATTCGAAGGGAATTAACTATAAAAGACTTCAGTAGATATAAAGAAATTGTGCATTGTGATATCAAGGTAGAAATGGTATTTGGTGTTACTTATCCATCTCATGGTTTTGAAAAGAAAAGAAATATGGTGTTCAAGGAAAAATCTCCAAACAATAGTGAAAAGAAGATGAATGTTTCTTTATGATCAAAGTGTGGAAATAAGCATAGTAGAGATTGTTTTAAAGGGACATGAAAATGTTTTATTTGTGGAAAAGAAGGTCATCGAGCAGCTAAGTGTTGAAGTAATGGAAAAAGGGTAGGTAATGATGTGAATATATAAAATACTACAGATAGCGCACCACCAACACTTCAACGCTACAAGTGCAAGGAAATGGGGCATTATGCTAATAAATGCCCTAATCCAAGGGTTAATGATGATCGACATCAATAGCATCTTAAAGCATAGGATGAAGGGAAGTCACATGCGATCACTATTGGCGATGTTGAATATGACAATGATGTGGAGGAATGATTAAGTGTTAATGTAATGGGATTCCAAAATAATGTTTTATATATTATCGTGGAATATTGGAATATTTATGTATTGGTCTATTGTGGTTTTCAATAATTTTATGGTACTGGTAACCATGAAAAGTGATTGAAATATTTTTGGAAAGCAGATGATATGCACATAATAAAGGGATAAGTAGAAAATGAAATTTTTATAGAATTCATGGGATCATGAATGATATAAGGACAAAGTGATATCATGGTTTGAGTATTTAGATATTTTGGGATTTTGGTATGTGGAAATAGTTAACTTTTGACAGCATTTATGTTTTTACTAAGGTTCTATGGTAATTAAGGTTTCAAAATAATACAAGATTAAGGTATTCACATGTTTGGAATGTGACCAACAATATATATCTTATGATATATGGGGGATAAATGATGGTATTCACGTGCTTGTTATGTGACCTTTCAAGTATTACTTTTCCCTATACTATGAGCTTGGACCGAAGTATTTTGGATAATACTAAATATTCGAATGAATTTAGTTGACATAAGATAGTATTGTTTAAGGATAGATCTTTTTTTGATATTATTTCCTGAATGATATAATAATGTAGTTTTAGAAAAAAGGACAACATGCAGGATGTGAGACAACCCGTCGCGTCGGACAGGGTTGCGGGAATCGAACCCACAACCGATGTGTGACAAGACCTTATCAAATCCCACTAGCCTACAGGAAGTCTCTAGTTATTATAAATTATTTTTAATTTATTAAGTGGTATGCTATATGAATTATAAGTCCATTTTAGCAACCATATACGATTA
Organism: Viscum album; assembly: GCA_963277665.1. NCBI lineage: Eukaryota > Viridiplantae > Streptophyta > Magnoliopsida > Santalales > Viscaceae > Viscum > Viscum album. The sequence continues at coordinate 2,079,478,786 of OY728140.1, forward strand.
ATCTCACTATAGATGGATGCATGTATATTTAATAACTTTTTTTAACCTTTTGTTTGAGACAGATGGAATGACCTATCATTCTATCACATGATGTTATAACTCTTCAAAAATGAAAAATTAAACTTCATTTCTTTAAGAGATGAAATGGAAATTGTTCAAGGAACGACCAATGGTGAGATTGTACAAAAATCAAGAAATTATATCTTCTAATTCCAATTTTTTCAACTTTAAGGAAATGATCTTGAAATCCAAAAATTATGTCCTATAGCCCTCATATCTGATGAATAAAATGGTACATTAGATCATCAGAAATTTATGGGCTGTGATTGTTGGTTTTTTCATATCCATGTTCTCTACCACTCTCCATCAGAATATGATGGTTACATTTCTCTTCCATATCAATATTTTCACCTATGTTCCCTTATGTGGAAAGCATATGATTAGTTAATTTGGGTAACCATTACGTTTCATAATTTATTTTTTAATGTTAAGTTTTACTATTCTTTTTTACGATGTCGGTTTCTTTTAAAGAAACTTTCATGTAGTAAACCATTTATAACCCAGACGAATTTCGAAGGAGAAATTCATTTTAAGGGAGGTTGAATGTAACACCCTGAGCTTTTATGAAAAATATTATTTTAATTTCATTTATGTCTTGTGTTGTATTATGCACCAAAATTAGCTTGTGCTATATGCAACACCGTATTAGCTTAAATTATACGCAAACACAATTCTTGGCTTGTGTTTCACGAAAGAGAAACCTTCTTCAATAGAGTGTGTTGTACGCAATACTGAGTTTCACTAAACAATGATATATTGATATAATATTATTATGAACTAGCTATTATGAATAGTAGTAACTACATTTTGAATTTTATGACATCATATTACCCATTTTATAAAACATGGTATGAGAACAAAATAACCATTTCAGGTAAAATAAGTTTTTTTTTGAAATGCAGTTTTGTCACCTTTTGATTGAACACCAACATTAAATTTAGTTTTTGACATTTTAATATGTTCACTTTGAAAAAATAAAATTCTACTTTTCAATCATGATATAAAAATTTACTAACGATTAAATTTTGATATTTTTTTTGATAAGTTTCTTATTTTGATGAATAGTAAAAATATGCTAAATTAAAAAAAACTATTTCCATTAAGATAATTTATATGGTTAAATTATATTATTGAAATGTTTTAAATTATAAAAAGAATATATTTTTACCATTTAATATAATTTAAGTCAGTAGCATTAATTTTACACTGAATTCATAAGTAAAAACATTTCAATCTTTTGCAATGTTTTAACTTTTAAAACCCATTCTCTCAATAGCATGATTAATTTTAAATTATATACTGCATCTTTTGTGTTTTGAATTTTAAAAAATGGATTCCATATTTGGAATTAGTGTTTCCAAATTATGTTAATAAGCTAATTTTTATTTTTAGGAATTATGAATAGTAACTACGGTAAATTTTATTTACATAGTTAAAGGTAAATCATTTAATTAAGGGTAAATATAATATTATAAAATTAACCTCACACTTGTATTAATATAATTGGATGATTTTATTTTTCCCAAAATCATACTTGGGTTGAAATGGAATCTAATGTAACCCCCTTGTATTTTATTAAGTCCTTTTATTTTTTATATTTAAAGGAAAGTGAAATATGTCTCACTCAAACATTAATAATTAGATTATATTTAATATAAGGTTATACATAATATAAATTCGATTATAAATACTAATTTGAAATTTTAAATGTATTTATTTATCATGGTAATTTATTTGTAATTTTTTATAAATATTTAATTACCTTAATAGCATATACATTAATGATGTAGAAATTATTTATTTAGGTAAAAATAATTCATTTATTTATTATTAAAATAACAATAACTATCAAAAGGACCATAAACCTGACCAAAAATTATTGGTCTAGTATATCTATACCCTAATTATCCATGGGTAGATTTTTGGACCATTTGGAGCCTTATAAAACCAGTTAAGACATTTATATTATATTATTTTAAATGATGTCAAAGATGTCACCTTCATAATTTAAAAAATATAACAATTTAAATGTTGTGATTTTAAGATGATAAATTCGAGTAAAAATATTATTATGAAAGCTATTATATTTATCTTCATCATAGGAATTTATTTTTAATTTTTATGCAAAAAATAAGTATATTAAATAATTATACAAAAATGTTGTAGTAATTATTTTATTAAGAGATATACCTAGTAAAAGGTTTTAAAAATTAATGTGTCCCGTGAATTTTTATTGATGAATATGACATATTAGGAATATATTATATATTTTCGCTCAGACATATCTTATGTGTTGTTTTTATTTAAATTCAAATAATGAATAGTGTCAAAATTGACACTATTTATATTTTATAAAAATAACATATTATTAAATTATGTAAAAATAAAAAATATATTTAAAAAACTAAAAATGGAAAATAATATGGTCAAAAAGGTTATGAATTATCCAATTATGGTAAATTTACAACATTTATGTATGTATCCATAACAATTTAAAATTTAGAATTTTATTACCATAAATAAAATTAAATAAATTAAATAATGAAAAATCTATTTTGTAAGGTTCAAAATAAACATAAAACATTTCTAAATTTTATTGGTTGATGAGATTACAAACTTATCTCATATGATATTCTAATTGAGTAATTTTTGGAGGTTTTTAAGTGGCGGTTCATTTTAATATTAATTATTATTTTTAATGTTTCCAAAAGTGCCCATCTCTTCTTCTCTATAAGGGCACCTCCTTCCCTCTCTTCTTCACTAAATTTTGAGCCTTAAATCTCGGAAAACCCCGGAAAATTTCTCTTCTCAACCTCTATAGTTATATTATAGAGGTTCTGGTATTCTCAAAAGACCAACTATAGTGCCTTAAGAGAAAGCTTAAAAGAGGTGCGTCGAAGAAGAGGTAATATCGTCTACCGATTCTTTCAAGTTTCTTTATTCTTCATCATCATCTTATTTAGTTGTTTCATTATAAAGTAATAACATAAATATCACTAATACACTGATATGTTATTATAAATATGAAACAATCCCATTTCACCTTATATATATCCTACGGAAAACGAAATCATTGTGTGTGCGTACGTACAGAATACTGTCTCCACGCCGTGGTGTAATCTGTTTTCCCACCACCACCTTACATGGATGGGTATAACAATGTAAAGAATAACTATATATGGTTATTATAACATCATACAGATTCTATGATATTATATCATCCACTCCAATTCCAGTCAATAATTATGGGAATGATATCATCGCTCGTGCGTACGTATGGATTACCGTCTCCACGACGCTATGAGATTCATTCTCCTTGTTAACCATTCAAGATTGATTATAAAGTATATATAATGAATAATAATGGTATATATAACATAATATTTCTACTTTATTTATGTGTATATATATATATTTCGTCTACTTACTTCCATTCAAGTTAATAAGGAAAGGAAAACAGTGTTCATGCATACGTACGGTCTACCGTCTCCATGAACGGTGTATTTCATTCCATATATCGATCTATCATATATATTTATATGATGAATATATATTCTATATAAATCATGTTTTACATTCTAGAATTAAGTAAATCAAGATATAAGTATGAACAACATGTCGAAACACATACGATAAATGAAACGATTTTACCCAAAATGCTTTTTTAACAAGGAATTTACAAAAGAACAGGTTATATAAGGTCATAGGTGAACCATATATGATATCATAACCGTGAATATGATTCTGTAATAAGTCAATGAAATTATTTAAATCATTATACATGAGTTTTGGATACATATGAATCATATCAGACCTAAGGTAAGGGATAATTTTTCAAATCTCATTTTTATCCGAGATTACTTATACGTAAGTATTTACTAGGGTTATATTTTTCATCCATGTCCATAAAAATGTTATTCATAAAGTGTTTAATATTCTTCCACATATTTTTAAAGTCTAGTTTACCCCTATTTGCCTTTTACATTGTGTTATGGAAGGAATCATTATTTTGTTTACCATACGAGGAACTTTTTGACTTTTCCGGAAAAAGTACATGAAGATTTTTTTTAACTTATATGGGGTGAATGGATTTTTATGGTTTTATAACGCCTTATTTACATGAATATTCCTCTACAAGATTTCATGATTATTTTCAACAAAATTATTATCTTTTAAAATTGCATGACATTTTGACAAAAGAAATGATTTTGAAGAAGAAAGCATATTTTCCTCAAGAATTCATTTCTAGAACTTATTCAAAACAATGTAACATCTAAGATTACATTCTTTAGTATGGTTATGTTTCAAGTATAATGTTCCTATTATTTACATTGTTTGATTTTTTTGAGATGAAATGATATCCATTGTTTTATATGGATTATGTTATGATGGGATGATGTTTATGAAACACATTATATTTATTGGGTTATGATGAATGATTTATGATTTTTTTTGTGGAACACATAAGAATGATTTCAATATAAGATAGGTGGGACCTATATCTCCCTCCAATGAATTGGGTAATGATTTATATCTCATGAGATAGTCGTGGATGGATGAAAAAGTTAATCTGGTTCAGTGATACAGGACTGGAACGATGAGTGAACTCAATTCAGTAAGGGACTTTTTCCCCTAAGAAGGTCTTGGGAGCAATTTATTGGCTACTATGGAAATAATATAATGTGATTAATGGTTTCCACAATTACATGTTTTATTCCCATGATATTTTATCCTGATTAATGTTCATTTATGATCTATGACTTTTGTACTGCCATGATTTACTTCTCAAGATTTTGTTGTTTAATCTTTATGTTCATGTTTTTTTTAAGTTTAAATGTATCTTATTTGTCTTATTTTATCCATGATTACCCTTACTGAGCATTTGAGCTCACCCATTAGATGTTTTCTTTTCCCGAGGATTTAAAGAAATGTTTTAGGTAAGAAAACAAAAGGGGAAGATCTTTATGGGAGATGTTGAGGATCTTTCACCATGATTAGAATATTATGTTCTAAGATTCGAAAGATAGTAATCTTTTGCTGTCCTTGAGTGTTGGTTCTTGTTATGAGTTAATTATTCTACAAAAGTAATGTAATTTCCATGCATGTCAAGCATGGGTCTCTACATTGTACCTGATGCTCTACCTTCACTTGCTGACAAGTGAGGCACCGAGAGACAAACTCTGCAACTAATTTCTTCATTCCCAACCACCAGTGTCGTCGTTACAGATCCTAGTACATTTTCTCCACTCCTGGATGTACCGATAGTGGGGATATGTGGAACTCTGTCATCACATACTCTAGATGTGACACTGGTTCCATGGTACATCCTCTGAAAAGGATGACATGCTCCCCACCTTCAGAAAAGCCATCAAGTTCATGACCTTTGGATATCTGAGCACGTTGAGCCTCACAGTCAATGTTCCCACACTGCACCTCACTGACTCGCTGAAGAAGTGGGGGAGTGACTGTAAGAGACTGAAGAAAAGTTTCACCATCCTGATCCAAAAAAAATATCTATAAGGCGTCTTGCTGCTCTGTCTCCTTACCTAGAAACTGTATACCGGACCTTCTATTGAGTGCATCTAAAACCACTTTTCCCTTCCCAGTAGTATAGACTATCGCGAAGTAATAGTCCTGGATGAACTCAAGTGGACATCGATGTCTCAGGTTCAGGTCTTTCTGAGAGATGATAAACCTAAGAATATTTTGATTCGGGTAGACTGTGAAGGGTTCTCCCATCAGATAGTGTCACCACATCTTCAAGGAGAATTACAATGTTGCTAACTCCATGTCATGGGTAGCATAGTTCTACTCGTGTTGTCTCAGCTGTTGAGAACCATATGTGTTCAATACTCACTCCTGCATCAGGACACATCTGATCCCAGTACCTGATGCGTCGCAATAGACTTCGTACCCTATGAAATCCTCTGGAAACCTCAAGATGGGGGCACTGGTCAGCCTCGACCTCGGATATTGAAAAATCTGCTGGTAACTCTCTGACCACACGAAGGGTTTCCCCTTCTTCATCAATGCTGAATGTGGTGCTACAACTCTGGAGAAATTTGGAACAGATCTCCAGTAGTACCTAACCAATCCAAGGAAACTTCGTACCTCTGCCACACTCTTGGGTGGCTAACAAGCATGTACCGCCTCAATCTTCGCAGGATCCATTGCAACGCTAACCTCCGATATGAAATGTCTGAGAAAGCGAACCTCTCGGATCCAGAACTTTCACATCATGAGATAAACATAAAGCTGGTGCTCTTGAAGTGTGTCCATTACTACATGAAAATGGTAATAATGATCCTCCTTAGTAGTCTAGTAGATCAGAATGTCATCGATGAGGACTACAAAAAAGTGATCAAGGTATGGATGAAAGATCATCTTCATGAGTTCCATTAACACTGATGGAGAATTGGTCACGCCGAATGGAATAACCAAGAACTATTAATGGTCATTCCAATAATAGAAAGACTCCTTATACATATCCTTATCTCATACTCTGAGCTGGTGTTATCCTGATCTGAGGGATATCTTCGAGAACCATCGTGATCCCTTCAGCTGATCAAGAGGTCGTCAATCCTCAGAAGTGGGTACTTATTCTTCACGGTCACCTGGTTCAGGCACCGATAGTTGACACAAAGTCTCAATATCCAATCCACCATCATGAAGAATAAAATTGGGGCTTCCCAAGGAGATACCCTGGGGCGAATTAACCCCTTCCCCTGCAAGTCATATAGTTTTACCCGCAGCTCATGAATCACTGTGGGAGCCATCTGATATGCTGGTGTAGATATCGGTGCCATCACAGGGTACATTTCAATGTAAAATTCCACCTATCTGCGTGGAGTTAGAATCAGAACAACATCAGGGAAGACATCCACATACTGGTCCACCTCTACTAGATACCTCAGACTCTCCACATCAACCGCTCCGAGGGTAAGGCTAGCCAACTGATATGTGATCGATTGCACCCTCCTCCGGGTAAGTCCATCCTGTGCTAAAAATTCTCCCTTCTTGCCGGTGAAGGTAAACATAGTCCCATCTATGCGGACACACCACACTTTGTGCGTAATACATTCTATTTGTGCATGGACTGTTGATAACTAGTCCAAACCCAAGATGACATCGTAAGGCCTCGACGCCACTATTAAGAGATCCCATCTGAAGCTCTCACCTGGTAGAGTAAGCTCACACTACCGGAACCAGCGTGTAATCATCGAATATTCTCTTGTAGGAGTCACATACCATAAGGATCAAGCCAATGGATCTATCTGAATCCTTGAGATCGGAAGCAGGTTAGTTGTAATAAAAGAATAATTGGAACCTATGTCTATAAGTACTATATCTAAGGTTGAGTAGACACAGATCATACATCGTATCATCTATAGAGCGCCATGGTCATAGGATCCAACTTCCATAAGCTGAGATCGCCCTTGTTCACCTTCTCCTTGTGGTCGGGGTGGACTACCTTGTTGTGGAGGTGGTAACATTTCAAATCGTCGCCCACCGCCAGTTGCACGACCTGATCCTCTACCACATCCGCCTGCTCCATGGGGACCGCCTCGATTGCACCTCTGTCTCTGCCTTGGAGGTCCTTCAACTATATGATGATCATCTATATGAAAGTTAAGACCATCACGAGCCATGTGACCTTGGTCGCCGTATGTGTACCACTTCCCGCTCTTTGCAATATTGGATCTGCCTTGGGTGCCCCGCACAACCGAACCTGAATCATGTGGTCGTCCACCTATATTCCTGGTCCTCTTGGACCTCTGTGACATCTTTCTTCTGCCAGGTGTAGAAGACTCCACTACATTTCGTCTGATGGTGGGTATCGCTACTCGTGACTTCTCAGCAAGAAAACTCTCTACTAAGAGGGATCGCTCTAACACACCCGCCTACGTCGGGATGCTGAGTGAGATCATCGAAGCCCTGATCTCTTGACTGAGTCCCTGCTCAAAGTTTTGAGCCCTGAAGAATGGGTTCCACACCATATCAGTAGAGTAGAGTGAGAGTTCAGTGAAACTCTCTTAGTACTGAGATACAATCATGCGACCCTACTGCTGATAAAGTAGCTCCTGTATGTGCACTGTGTGAAGAGTCGCTGGAGAAAACTCTACTAGAAACATGCTCTCGAAGTCTGCACAGAGTAGTGTCACCTCATCGTGAACATGGATCATCAAGCTCAACCATCTCCCTACTGCTTCTTGTAGAAGGCCGGTGGAAAGGATCACCATGATATCAGCTGGAGTCCCTAATAATTGGAAAACTCTCACTATGGCATCCATCCAATCCTTAGCCACATGTGGGTCCATCTCTCCCTGGAACCTGAGTGGCCTCTGGTACAGGAACCCATGCAACGCGCTCAAGCGGCGTGCACCCTCTGTTTCTGGGGCTTGTGGAATCAGTGGCCCAATAGGTAATGGTACCGTTAATGCCTCCACTAGTTCTTTTACTGGAAGAGAGCTCTGCACTGAGGCCCTGTCTTTCAATGGGATGTCAGTGCGTACTACTCTTGGAACCCTAGTAGGCTATCTGCGTGGAGGCATCCTAAACAAAACAGGCGCGACCAGTTAATAAGTTATATCTAGTGAGCTAACTCAAGTGATCACAAAGAAAACTCTTGAAAACACACACACAATCAGTGTTTTTATGAACAAAGTCAGAAATCAGATTTTACAGTCCTCATGTATGGATACGTTGACCATCGCACGAACACTGTATTCCCTAAACTATTAACGACACTCACTACATATAACACTATTTCCATTAGAAAGATAAAATTAATATGTTATACAGTATAACTAATTCCTCTAATTCCAATTTTTCACGACCTATCCCTCAGGGCTCATACCGTAACTACCCCAATCCTGCCTTCCATAGGCCAGGGGCTGGAGACATGCACCGAAGGCGTATTCCCTAAAACTATGATGGTATTTCATTTATAACCTGTAACATGCACAACCAAGAATATTTCAATATATAAACTCATGTAAAATGAATATTTAATAGAGTGAGTACAGTAAGTGAAAAGGGAGGCCACCATAGAATCCCAGCTAGATAGTACAAGGAAAACTGGAAAGCACAAGATAACTGATAGGTGAAAAGCTGCTCATGGATTGTCCACCACAATACCTACATGAAGGGTAGTTAAAGCTCATGGATAGTCGCCTCTACGGTTCACCTCACTTAATTTTTACCTCCGAGCTAACTCTAGACCTGGTACTCTAGTCCTCAGTCAGCGTTGTCCATCATCTGCACCAAACACAACAAGGTGCGGGCATATCCCATGCAGGGGTGAGTATAACCATACTCTATAGGGACCCCGAGACCCTCAAGGTCTCACAAAATCCACAAAGGATAAACCATAAATCATGAAAACAACTGACAACCATACTTAGGTATATGCCCATACATATACCTAAGTTATTAAGTAAACCCATCTCTATCATTAAGAAACCCAAGGCCCAAATCATAGCCCAAAGCTCAACTGTTCCACAATGGAAGGACCCCCACCAAGGTTAGTAACACAACATAATGCCACATAGAGGAATACCACCAAGGTATTACCATGAAGGAAAGTACCATAGAGGTATGAACTCAACTCACACCAGGTATAACTCAGCTACAGTAATAGAGATGATTAGATATAACTACTGAATCATCATACTCTATTAAGAGGCAGGCCCTTGGAGGATCCTAAATCATCATCAGACCCACACAGGGTCTCTTGGTGCTGACCCATGCAGGATCACTCGGTGCTGACCCACACATGATCGCTCAGTGTCGACCCACACAGGATCGCTTGGTGCTCACCCACGCAAGATCGCTAGGTGTTGACTGAAACATGTTCGCTCGATGCCGACCCACACAGGATCTCTATTCATTTTTCACATCACAGCCAACTACTGGGTTCTCGCACTAATTTTTCTCGTCTCCAGGAGGGTTTGGTCCTCAATCCACTAGTCGATACTCCAACTACCATGAAGTCCCATAGAGAAGTATCTTAAATGACCATCACATCATAGGGGTCTCAACACAATAGACGGTGTGTCAATCGGACGCCCGATCTGTAAGTTATTAGCAATTTAGTCTCGAGGTCCTAGTTGGATTCGGGCTTGATCCAACCCGACCGTACACAAAATTTATCCAAAACTCCAGTGGGTGTATAACCCTTGGATTAGGTCACTAGTTTCCATAATGTCCATTCTCCTTTAAAATGTTGCACTGAAGCGGTGGATGTGCATTCTGTGCAGCTTTCATTAAATTAAAATTTTTACCTAACATCTTCGCATCAAATTGGTAATAAAATTCTGGATTACCATCCTTTCCTCAGTCAAATCGCTTACTATACCCCTTAATACAATCACCACCATGATCCTTTCCACGCCATGAGCATTAATAATCATTCATCTTCTTTTCACTATTGTTTTTAGATTTTCCCTTGAATTCCATCTATCATTTATTTTCAAAACCATGGTATTGATATGCAACACCAACTTCCATTTATACCCTAATATCACAATATATAATCTCTTCATATCTACTAAAGGCTCTTATAGATAATTACCTTAGAAGAATTTTTTTAATATATTGAAGAATGGATCAACTTTATATTCAATTTGGATGATAAAACTCGAATCATAATGTGAAAGTCTTCTAAAAATTTTCAAATATATACCAACAGATTTAGCATCCTCTTACATAAGATCAAGGAACTCATTTTCCATCTTTGTTAGAAAAATAAGTGGAAATTAAATATTAAAAAAATAATTTCTTAATCTCATCCAAATCAATGTATTCAATTTCATATTGTCTCCTCGTACTCTTGATTATTATTTTCCACTTCTCCACTTCACCCCCTAAATAATAAATAGCCAGAATTACTTTCTCCTATTTCAAACACTAGATAATAGAGAATATCTATTCCGTGTTACTGATCCATTGTTCGACAACATGTGGATTATAAGATCCATTGATATATGGTGGATGTTTCATCACGAAGGACTTAGTGGAATGTTTTACCTCTGTTATTCATTTAGAATTCCAACATAATTTATAGCCAGAGAAGCCTGGGTGATCATAGAAATGAGATTTTTTATTCCAACACCCATATCATTCAGTTTCTTAATAGAAAAATCATTGCATTGTCTATCACAATTACCACTAACTCGGTTCCTTTGGGTTCTAGAATTTCAATAAAACTGAAATCGTAGAGTATGAAAAATTATCATAAATAGGAACCAAAAAATCTTGATAATTCGCTTATATGGTTTCCAAATTATGAAAACATCCATAATAGTTCACATGTCATCTTTAATCATGGGTTATTCATGATTGTTTCAAAAATTCTAGGATTTTAACCTGTTGTTAAACTTATCCTTAGGGACATACATCGACAAAAAATTTGAAATATATTTAGTTTACTCACAAATGTTTTCTCAAAAAATATTCTAATGGTATAATAAACCTTCTCTCTAATACCAATTGTTTGGACCCATGCTTGACGTACATGAACATTACATAACATTTTAGGAATACTTAAACAATATAAAAATAGAAGTCCAAGGACCATAATTGTTCGATTTAATTTGAAACATGGAACAACTTATTTTAATTTAGTGAATGATCTTCGACATCTTACATAAATATCTTCGTTTTTATAACCTCATACATAAAACATTCCTTATAATGTATAGAAAAGAAAACATTTGATAAAGGGGGAGCTCAAATTCTTTGTAAGGGTAAACAATGAGGACATGTAAAAATAATCATGATCATAAGAGTAAGAGAGCATGATCATGAAAATATAATACCATGCCATATATATCAAAGATCATAAACATGAATCATGGCATAAATATTGGTAGTTTATAAAACATGAGTCATGATGAAATAAAGAACATGAGTCATGGAATCACAACATAGTAATAAAACATGGAAGTTTTTCAAACACATAAGCATATTCCTATATACATAGTAGCCAATATATCACTTCCAAGACATTATTAGTAGTATTGGTTCACTCCCCATACCATCTTAGTAGTCATGGTTCACTCCCATGGCCATCTTTGCATCATAATTTCACTCCTCATTACATATTAGTAGTCATTATACACTATCATGGCCATCTAAGTAGTCAAAGTGTCCCTCTTAAGACCATCACAGTTTGTCTCATGATATATAAATATTTACCCAAAGAATTGGACGGAGATATAGGTCCCAACCATTTCATAATGAAAAAATAAATACATGTTCCACAAAAACAAAAAGCATTTATCATAAACATAACCGAAGGAACATAATGGGATTCATAAACATGTAATAATATCATAACCTATGGAAAATATTTATGTTTTATAATCATTTCATCTAAATAATAACCCATAAAAATGTGTGGTTTCCTAAACATAATTCCATAAAAATATAAAACATTAATTTAAAGAATATGTAGGTTATTGTCAAACAATATAAATTTATATCATCATAGGTGGGGATGTATTTTGAATTATCCCTTAGAACAAAAAGTTTCATTAAAATAACTTTTTAAAATATAATAAAATTTTAAAAACCTTTTCTTTGACAATAATTTTTAAAACATAAAACATTTTCAAAATACTTTTCTTTTAAACCACATTAAAAACATAAAATTCAATCATGAAAATCATTTAAAATAGTTCGTGAGAAAAATATCCTTTTTTTGTTGAAATAGTTTTATTTTCTTAAAGTTTCATGAAATTTTAATAGAAAAACATTTCGTTGAAGATTACGTTTAAAACATGAAAGGGAAGAATCACAGAAATAAGGAGTTATGAAATCATAAAAAAATTGATGTTGTATAACCTAAAATAAAATATTCGTCTCATTCTTTTACTTGAAAAATTAAAAAGTACTTAGTTTGGAAAATGAATGAAATATTACATTAAAAATGTGTCGTAAAAATTTAAAAATCGGTAAAAATGAATTTAAACATATATATGATAATAAAAAATTTTATAAAAACATTTTTAGAAAAGAAGGACATGGATGATAAATATTACCCAATGGAGACTTAAAATGAAACAATCCCAAATATGGAATAGATTGTTAAATAAACAGTCATCACTTAATAATCAATAGAATCATACGCCCCTTATAAAAAAATATAAGAATATTGAAATATTATAATACTATGGATAATCCTATAAAATGATATTCTTGGGAACTACATACATCATGTAGATGAAAAAAGTAGTGTGTGAGACATGTGTCTCATAGAAATAATGGTGAGAAAAAATCACCTTACTTTGGGTCATGACTCCCTTCGAACTCATACTAGCTTCCAATATAATAAATATAATTTTATTATACATATTTTATATAAGATTATTCTCCTACATAATAGCATATATGGTTTTTCATGACCTTATATTACATTTTTGTTAACGATCATATGTTAAGTTCTTAGGTTGGGTAATATTCGCTTTGTTCGTTGCACGTGTCTTAATTTGTTATATTATTTTTCCTTATACATATATCATGATTAATATGTGTAAATAATGATATAAATATCATTTATATTTAGTGTATGTATATTATAATAATACATATCATAAATATGTATAAAATGGAATACACCATTCATGGAGATGGTAAGTCGTATCTACGCATGAATGTTGTTTCTATTTTAATTATCGTATTGAAAAAAAGTATTTAAATGAAATATGTATGTATATGTATACATATATATATAATTATTAAAATATAATTATTATATCATATATATCATATAATTTCACTAAACCCATCCTTAATACATTCCATGTGGTGTGTGAACGAATCACATCTCTTTGAGGTGGTGGTAGTCCGCACTTCCTCAAACGACATTATCCTATTAACGCCAAATGGAAAGTTAAAAGGTATGTGTTTTAAATGAAATAAAAAAGCTTAATAACGTACTAAATATTATATATAACATATATATGTATAAATAGTGTCCATCATAATGGCCCCCATGATTTTTTGGTAATGGAAAAAAGAACAATCATCGTTTTGTGATACAATAGTTCATCATACACGAAAACTGTATGTTTGATATCTATTATATGTAAATGTTTATAAGTGTTAGTATAAACCATAGCATAAAAAATCATAGTTTATTTAAGATTCTATTTTTTCACAAAATAATGTAATAAATAGATTTTAGAGGGTGTATAATGAAAATAAAAGAAAGGATCTTGAGAGGGGATTTTATCTCTTAATCTGGTAACACATTTTGGTTTGTGCCAAAAGGATTCATCCAGCTTACACCCCAAGCTTCCATAGTATATTTATCTTTTAATAATACAATTATGTTCATTGTACGCAACTTCATGTTCAAGAAAACCACAACCAATCAAACTAGTCGTTTAAAAAATCCGTTATGAATAGTAATACACACTTCTTGAAATTTTATAAATTTTATATATAGAAATGGACTTCATTTTTGGATTCAGAATAACAAAATTATCTTGGGGTGAATTATTGTTATTTTTCTGAAAACATTCAATTTTTGAATAATAGTGAAAAACACCGCGTTATTGTTTAAAACTGACATTTTATTAAAATAATTATTTTTAAATTAAAATTTATTTTAAAGTCAAAATAGATACCCAATACCTATATTATTCCAATTTAATTAATTTCAATCATTTTATCATAATATTAGATATATAAATTTTTATTGATCTTTTTAACACTTATTACCCACCTTCTTGGCATATATTCAAATCTATATAAAACGTAATTTTACAACGTCTTTGAATATAATTTAAATAATATGAGAGAAACGATTAACTTATATAAGTAAATTATGGTTCAATAGGATGAATATATTTTTTTGTGAATACTAACATTTGAATACTATTTACCTTGGTTAAATGTAATTAGGGTAATCAAAGGTAAACAAAATGTTATAATTACCCCAACACATGTACTAATTCTATTTGATATTTTTTTAGAACAAAATCAACCTTAGGAATAAAATAAGATTCTTTTTTTATCCATTTGGGTAAAATTATGACATTTATTGTATTTTATTTAAATAAGAGTAATGAGTGTTAAATTCAAATTTTAATAAGTAATCCATTTTTAATATAGGGTAATAATTAAGATAAATTTGACTATAAATATTCATTAGAAATATAAAAATATTTCCTACATCATAGCATTTGATTTATAATTTTTAGACATTGAATAAATAAATGTATTAATGACACAATGATGATGCAGTAATTACCTTATTTATAAAAAGATTAAAATAATTGATGTTATAAATATTAAAATAAATGTAAATTGAATCTTTTGATGCCATAAACGAATTTAATAGCTGAATATGACATGTTAGGGTTGATTCAATTTTTTTAAGTAATCAATTTGTTATGATTTTCACAAATACCAAACACTAAATAATGTCAACATTGACATAAATGAGTTTTTAAAATAATTACTATTTTATTAAATGATATGATATCCTAAAATTATGAGATTAATAAAAAGGACTTATATAAGTTTAGATATTTTTTTAATGAATCACTTTAGGATTTATTGTAATTTTATAGTATTTTTATTAACCATTTTATACAAAAATACAAAAAGACATGGTAAATGTTAAATTATTTAACTAATAGTTAAATCAGAACAATAAGGTCAAAATGGTGACCTAGACATGTCTAAAACCTTCTGGTTGAGAATATTTACACCATACCAACCTTAACCTATAAATAATTCCAATTGGAGCTATTAGAAACCGAATATGATTTTATAATAAATTAATATTTCAAGCTCTTCATAAAGTTACCCTCACCTATCTTATAAAAGGATACTTTTACATCTCTAAAATTCACACATCCAAATTCATTTATATCAGACAAAACCTATTAAGATCTCCTCCCAACTAACCTAAATTCAACCTATAGGCCTTAAATTGATCATAAATCCATCTTATGGTTCCATTTAATTCAAATCAAAAGGAAGCACCCGAAGATGAAGTAATTATTTCATCACCTATTTCAAAGTTCTTTTCTTCTTCCACTTCCTCTTTTTTGTTTTTTCCATAACAAAATAATAATTCCAGTACCTTATACATACTTTGATGTTATTATAAATATGGTACAACCATTATAATTATTCTATCCATCCTATAAATGACAAAGTCACAATACGTGCATACGTACAGATTACCGTTTTCAAGTCGTGGTGTAATTTGTTTTTCAACACATCATTATTTGGATGGGTATAATAATGATGTATAATTGATTTAAATAATAAATATAACATGTTAATGATTCTGTATATATAATATAACATCCAATCACATATGATTTCACCATCAATTGAATGATATTTTCACTCATGCATACATATGGATTACTGTCTCCACGACGCGATAAGATTTCATTCCCCATCTTAACCATTAATGAATATTTTTCATTTGATGATTAAAATTTAATTTTTAAGAAAATAATATCACTATGGATATGAATCAACTACATAATATCCATAAAAAGCATGACTTATGTAACAAAACATATAAATGAAAACGAATTAGTTAACACTTTAAACAATGATACTGTAGAAATATTATTAACAATGTAGTATTAGAAGATGATATACGATATCATAATTATGTATGTGATTATTTTATAATTTAACAATAAATATTTGAATATTATACAAGAGGTTATTGTACCATAGACTAAGTAAATTTACATGTTAAGGGTCAATTTAACTATCTCTTTATTATTCATGGTTGTTTATACATAAGTGTCTACGAGGACCTCTTTATCATCCAAATTTGTGATTCATAAAACTTTATTTCAAAAAAATCATTATTATTTACTATACTATGGGTTATATTCATTTATAACCTTGTTTTAGCTTTATAAAAAATATTTTCAATTAATATTTCCATCTTTTTTCAATTAAGGTACTTTATGAACTTTTTGAAAAATTGAGGAAACAATGTTTATTAAAACCTATACGGTGGGTGTGGCCATTTTCCATCATTATAACACCTTCTAATATTCACTTATAATATTATTAGAATATTTTCAAAAGAAAGGTTTTATTTACTTTTAAATGATTTCAACGTAGAAATAGATATGACACTCAAATAGTTTTCAGATTGATTTCATCTATGTCAACATCATTTTTTGTATTTTAACCTTATTTGAAGTTGATTCATTATGATACAATCTTCCATATTGTATTGAAAGTTTTTTTATATATCTGATTATGGATGTCATAATTTTATACCATTCAGTATTTTTTGTTAATGTATTAAAATATTATATTCTGTTTTTAATATGAATGTTTATGTTATGTTTCAACCTTTTCATATGAGGAATGCATTGGATGTAGTAAGTGACGGGCGGGTCCAGCTATATCCCCTGATGCATTGATAGGTCTAATGAGACAATCTATTTTCTTGTAATAAGGCCTTGATAGAATTTATATTTAGGGTCATATAACAAGGCCATGACTTTGTGGTGTAGATTTCCAGCATTATGCATTACATCATTATGAGATTAGATACTATATTACATGTGACTATTCGACTAGTAGAATATCCATGTGAATAAGTAAGTGGAATTATTTTATTTATCATTGAAATATTATTCTCAAATGTATGCTTAATTGCCTTTTGTTTTAGTCTTATAAATTGTCTTAAATGTTTACTCTTATTTATGATAATTTCCACTATATTTTTATCCTTACTAAGCATCTAAGCTCACCCATTTCTTATTTTTTATTTTTCCAAGGATGTGAAGAAGTATATTATGATTGACCAGTAGGGATAGTCTAAGGTATTTTAGTGTGTTTAAAGTAGACACAATGTTTCTTTTTAATTTCATAATTTAAGGTAAAACTTATGTATGTATCTTGTACTTCCAAAGCTACTAAACTAATCGGTCTTTTAGGACTTGATCTCTAGGGATCATGACAATGTTATGTAATAATGCACCGACTCTGAGTAACTTCGGTTGGGGAATTAAATTTAAGGCTTCTAAGTGGAGGGGAGGTATTATTGGGGGTTAAATGGTTAGGGGTTGGTGGAGTCAATAGTCTTTATATAACTGAAAAAAAATGAAAAGGAGAGGTTTCCTTTTATAAGAGGTGGGAGGGGAAGTTTAAAAACACCATGAATATTAATTTATTAATAAAATATTTTAGATTTCAATGCGATCAAAAGTGATTTATTACTAGGATAATGTGTGTATGGGTCAAAATACTCTACGAAATGTAATTTTATTCATTTTTATGTCACAAAATTATCCTTATCTTATGGATTTATCTCTTAGTTAAATAATATCAATTTTACTGTGACCACATGTTTTTTAAAACTATTGGGTTAACATAGTTACCATAAAATTCTAAAAAACCCCAATTAGATAATTTATGACATAATTTAAAATATAAAATTTAGGTGAGCTAACCTTATATTTTTATGAATTTTATACCATTTAATAAAATATAATTTATTTTAAAGTACAATTTATGTCCATTTTGAAAATATTATGTATTTTCATTTTAACAAATAAAAAAAGGAAATTATAACTTTAAAAAAATACTCCCAATTAATCACTAACATGTATATGATATCTATAAAATTATTGGATGTCATTAATTAACTAAAATTATATTTATTTTAATATTTTAACAACATTCCACTATTATCTCAATTATTAAAACAATTATTGCGTCATTTTTATTCAAGAATTTAATTCAGTTATTTCGTGTATAAAAATTAAAAATTAACTAGCATGATGAATATATAATTCATATCATTATAATTAATATTTATAATCTAATTTTTCCATTTTATAACCCTATATGAAACATTATTTAGTTTATTAAAGTTTCAATATGACATTTTTAAATCTTCTTTAAATAAAATACAATAAATGGTCTAATCTAGCACAAGTGGAATAAAAAGGCTTTTATATTTCACCTCAGGTTTTTCTGGGTCAAAAAAAATAACCTATGATATTAGGAGAAGCATTAGGGAAATTTTATATTATTATACCATAAATTTTACCTTTAATTACACTATTTACCTTTAATTGTGGTAAATAAAATTCAAAAGTTACAATTCACCAAAAATTATTTTGATCATACTAGATCACATTTTTCATATTGATTACATCCATGTATGTCCATTTTTTGAAATTAAATTAATAGAAGTGGTAAAATTAAGTTTACTATTAATCCCTTAAATGTGGCTAGAAGGAGGGTAAAAGAGATATTCAAAAGTTCAATAATGTTTTATAACAAATTCTATCATAAAAATGATTACAATAACCTACATTGTTTTAATATTTGTATCATATATATATATACTTTACATTCAATTTAATGTAAAAATTAATTATTTAAATGAAAAATTTGGTTTTTTAACTAATATGCATTATTTTTCCCTATTAATCAAATATTGAAATTTTTATAAAGATACAAAAAATTCACTCTAAGAATATTTTTTATTAAAAAATAAAAAATAATATTTCTTTAATCAAAATAAATTTCTATGAGTTTCTGAAATTAATTTTACTATTTTTATAGTATGACATGAAAATCAGTTCATTTGAAAAAATAATTATTTGAATATATAAAA